>OZ023328.1:48589322-49159322 GCA_964007535.1 Brachyptera risi
CAGTACGGCTACGTATGTTTTCTCGTATTTTAATTCATAGTTTACAAAATAATACTCAATCAACAACTCAAACAACCGGCTTTGACCGGCTCTAACGCTGTGCGCGTTGTAAGATGAGCGAGATATTGACATGACACGTGATGTGAATCTATACACCTTGGTTACCTGGTTCTCATAATACTTGTGGGACTTGTCCATCATTGCTGTCTTCTAATCTGAAAATCAAATGTTTTCAGATATAAAATTTGAGTATTTTCCGTTATATATATATATTTTTTTTTTTTTATTGGTCACACATTAAATACATTATTACATAAGACATTTATCATAAAATTCTACAAAGCCAAAAATTCTGGCTTGACTGTAGCGGTAAGATAACATGTGTTTGAAAATATCGTGTTTCACTCCTACTGGTATCAAAATCAAAAATTTTAAAAATACACAAAAATATATTTTGAATGGGTATTTTCTCATTTTCCACCAATCAATCTCTCAAAATCTATCCGATTGATCTTTACCAGTAACAAGTTGGATGGTGAGTGGATCATCAAAGAAGCCACTTTGAAAAAATCCTCGAACCCAATTGGTAGAATAATATGTTAAAATAAATATTAGATTCCATAATATAGAGGGACTAGGACATTCAATATGGGATTGCTCTCAATATATTCATCCATTTATTTATTCATTTCATTTTTCCATAGTTTTTATGGAAAAACATATGAATATGTGTGAACCAGGTATAGTACTAGATATTTTAGACATATTTCGATATAGGATTTTTCTCCACCAAAATATTTTCTTCATCCCTTCTGAGAATTCTAGATGATTTATATAAATGTATCCATGCAAATTTACAGCAGTGAGATGATCTCTTTGATCGTTTTGACTGAGCTCGTAAGTGAATGCGATCCAATTGACCAATGTAGATGGGCGTGACTTATACGAAGCAGGAAAAATTTTAGATCCCTTGATTGACTATTTCCCTATTCTCCCCTGCTTTACTGTCCACTTGATTGGTTTTTATATTTTGTGACATCACGAGAACGGACGATCTACATCGGTTAATTGTCTTTGAGAAACTGAGATATCTTCATTTCTCAAAAATATTCGTTCGACATATTTTCTTTGTATTTTTACTATCCTCAAAGTCTTGACACAATGCATTGTTACCCTATGAAGGTGAAGAATGAGAGTTAAGGATCGTTCGGATCGGGGTACCACAAGGGGGATATTACCACCCCAAAGAAATAGCTGCATATAATATAGATCACTGAACTCATCATTCAAATCATATTCATAAGTTGAGAAATGAAGTACCAATCAGAAGTCGTGTTGGAAAAAGGTTTCCGATCTTCATTCTGAATATCTTCTCTTTCTTCGGATTTTTATTTCACCAACTTATTCTCTTCTTTTCTTCTGAAAATTTTATCCGTCTACTTCTTGCTTCTTTCTTTCAGAAATTCACTTGTTCGGGTTAGAGAAAAACTTCGATCTTCTTTCAAACATTCATATTTATTTTCTTCAATTCCACTTCGTCTTATTTGAAAAAAAAACTTATCCTCTCCGTCCAACTTTTATTTGTGTGTATATATATATATATATATATATATATATATATATATATATATATATATATATATATATATATATATATATATATATATATATATATATATATATATATATATATATATGCTTAATTATGTATTATATGAATGTGTTTTTCGTCTTATTTCAATAACCATTCTCCGAGTATTATTTCAAAATTTTCATACAGTCATGGCCGAATGGAAATATGTAATTCATAGTCACGACATACTAACAAAATTACGTCACACTGCCTATTTGAATTGTTGTTTTGCACTGCTATCTAGTGTACTTATTCAAAGAAATAAATTCACTGAAGCTTGATCTGTAGGACATTTCTTTGAATTGACGCATTGTTCAATATATTGTAAGAAATGCAATGGGTGAAGATTTAGAAGATTTCTGCGATGTAGTTGTGAATGTGAGTCTTGAGAGCGAGCAGGCATTCGAGTTGATATCAATGGTTCGGGTGGACAATCATATAACGAGCTCGGTGTACTTCTGATGAATCTTGAGCTGACGCAAACTTGGATTTATATTAGGCATCCAAACGAAAAAAAAATGATAATTCAGATATTTTGAATCTACTGTCTTGAGAATCATTATCGTAAAACTGTGAGTGTCTATATCAGAAGCTTGCGGTCTATTTCATGATGTAATGTGATAAATTATGCAAACAGGCGTATATCAACAGACAACCCCTCAATATCAACAATATGGATACATAAATGTATATTCTATACACTGACAATTAGCAATATACTCCATTTCATGTTATTTATTGATAATTTTGACAATATTCGTTTAACTAGAAATTGAAATACATATCCAATAAATAAACTGCATCCAGAATAGAAATTTTTTCTCTGTGTGAATATGATATTGCAGAATCAGAGATCCGAATTTATAATGACAATTATGCATTTAGTTGTCAATTTAAACATAGAAAAAGATAAAGGATGGAAATTTTACATAAGGTTGTTCTTAAGATGTTAAGTTCTATATCCAATGAAAACATTAAAAAGGCGAGGTTATATACCACAATCAAATACCAAAAAAATCATTTCTTTCATGTAGTAGGTGAACTTTTATTTCGCATTCACATTTTCAATCAAAATCCCTAGTGATAGAGACAGTTACCAAGAAATTATATGACCAACTGGGCAATGAACTTCCACCAATGAACTTAAACACCAGGACTAAGCTGTCTGTGACCATAATTTTCCACTTCAGATAAAAGTATTTCAGTTTCCGAAAGTCCAGAACATATAATGACCGTTTCTTTGATATATATCCGGACATTTACAGCATCGGTTTATTAAAAGTAAACGAAACACGCGAATGTTGAAATCTCCCACTTTGACAATAGGCAAGTGTCTCTTGGGAAATATACAATATGGGAATTCATAATATTTAATATATAATGATACATAATTTAAAACTACAATATGGAAAAACCTCACTCGACATTCGTACTATAGAAGCAATTCGTAATTCTGCCGTGTTGTTTAGTTTGTTCTGTGTGTGTGTGTGTGTGTGTGTGTGTGTGTGTGTAGGTGTGTGTGTGTGTGTGTGTGTGTGTGTGTAGTCTCTTTGTCGGTGAGTTGTGGCGTCGCTTGCTCTTCTGCCCGACCTCCCTGTGAGCTTTCGACCCTTCTACTCTTCCAGCAGACTGCTCTGAACCCGCCACTTGGTTTCGCCGTCCATGCTGTTGTGTTGTGTGCGTGAGAATCGATTGGTAGCAACAAGTTGTGGAGTAACGACACTTGCCAGTAAAACACGATCATATTTCTATTGATCGAATCGATTGGGTATATCGTTTACATATTTTGGGATGGGAATTTCGTGTCGTAACAAGCATTTTTTTTTTTAAGTACCATCAAAACTTGATACAGAATCTTTCTTCCTCAATTAAGGCAATGGATTAAAAATGGGATCATTTTAAGGGGGCACAACAAGGGCGATCTTACCACTGCAAAAATTATCTCATTCTCTCATTTATTCAATTCAATTCATTCAATTTGAGTTCTTAAAAGTGATTATAAGTCAATATTGTGAGTCATTATGTTATTATGAGTATATTCAATTCATTCAATTCATTCATTCTCTTGGATCTGATCAAATTCAATAAATGATCCATTCACCATTCACGAAATTCTTCTACTTGCGAGGCATTTTTCTACATTTTGTGGGCAGAAAAAGAGAGATAATGGTAGAAATGGAGGAGACGTCGATCAAATTTCAATAATCAAGATGATCAAGATGAAATCTCTTCGATGCTCGAAAGATATGATGAAGGAATTTTTGATATCATCACACCGATTTTAATAGCTTTCATCAATTGGGAACACAATTTTTTATCATTTTTTTTTAATGAGATGATTATTGTGTTCTTTGAAAATACTTTTCATTTTATAAGTCAATTAAATAGATGAACATCAGTAATTATCATTCATAGATCATTTGCGATGTACACTGGAATGTTTTGCAATGATTCATCACACCCCCTTCCGAAACCTACCACGCGTTTTTCCACTAGTGAGTTCGTAAAAAATGCATTACATGAAAATCTATATTGGCTCTCATGGATTGTAGCTTCCATGACTCACGTAGTGTGTCAAAGGTGTGCATGTACTGACCACATGAACTACATTTAGTCTATTGACTGCTTGTACGGCAGAAAAATCAATCATGAATTCTCATGATAATAATCTGTACTAACCACTACCCTGTCAGTCACCAATAGAAAAATGGATTTGTTGATGAAAACGAAAAATTCGCGTATAAAACAAAGATGTTCTATGAGTATATCTTAATTTCAAAACCGAAAAAATCAGGACACAAATATACAATTTCATAAAACAAAATTACCAGAAAAATATAAAAATGATATTTCATGAAAGTGTCCATGTATCATCATTAGGAATAAAAGAAATATAAGGAAACAATGGTATTTCCCAAGTTGTTGATGAATAAATATTGAAACATTGAATGAAATTCAAATGAAAAAAAAAAGATGCACATATTTTACTCACTATGTGACTGAAAAAATTGTTACTATTTGAGAATTGATGAAGTCATCGATTGAACCATCTCATATTGTCCGTTCACTTGTTGTATTGGAATTAAAATTCACACAGTAGAAGACAATTAATAATCTCTTCAGATTTCATTTAAAAATTTCGACCGATTTCGCCTTCTTAATTATGAGGAAAAACTATAACACTCCTAGGATACCTCTTTTTCTCAATCAAAACAGAACTCTCTCAACAATAATTTCATAGAAATGTTGAAATTTGAAAGTCTCGTTGTCAGGATACCACAGCAACTGAGAACTTCAGTAAACAAACTGATTCTGGAGTTATGATTGGTTATAATTTTGAGACCATTGGGTTTGAGTATTTAGTATTATGTCTACAATGATATGATATTGCTTGAAAGAAGCTCATACATTATTTGAATTTCGGATTATATAATACACTGATACAAACATATTGTCCTTATATTATTGGATGAGCAATAGCGAAGACTTCCATCCTACTCTTACAGAGGTTTGTATGTGTAATCTCTTCATTTTTTGTTCGTAAGCACTGCACAGGTCAAACGGTTTGTCTGATCAGCATTCAACTTTCCCTGGACATGCATATACTTATCTGAATTTAAACTTTGACTTGATTTTTGGTAGAATCTTTAGAACCACTCCTGAGAAACACCACCACAAATAAAAAAATAAAAACATGAGATTAGGCAGCAAAAAAAATCAACAAATTATTTTCAAAAACGTTTCAATCTTTTACTGAAGAAGAAAATGGCATATGGCAGCTGTGATTAGCAGCAGAATTTGTAATCATTCAATTTTTGAAGTCAAGTGAGCCTTATTCCAGAGATATGAGTGAAACAGTGGCGTAGCCAGGATCAAATTCCGGGGGGAAGCGACATTCAAGTGTAAAATGAAAGAAATTTTGTAAAGAATCTTCAGGGAGTATGTGAGAATTTCTCCCTTACACGTTTTAAGAATAAAAATTCTGGGTTATTGTTTCAAAATGAATTGAATATGCTCTACGGAGGAATATAGACCTTTTTCGATAACTTCCACATATACATTTAAATCATTAACTCCATAAAATAATATATAATATTATATTCATCCCAAACTTTGTTCTTTTTATTTTGATAATGCAATTTCAGTCCAGCTTCGGTTAATTTTTCCCCTCTTCCTTGTATACGTCATTGAGTGAACACACATATTGAGTGAACATGATGATAACTATACGTAACTGCCGGTTAGAGCTAACCTTACAATTCTAGCAGCCCGTACCCCCCTCCCCCCCTCCCTCGTCCCCATCATGAATTCTATAGTTTATACATTTCCTTCATATTCAACCATTTCGCCGTGCACTAACCAGGTTTGACATAATCGTTGGCGTTGACGCCGTATCATTGCATGATAAACATTATAAAGTAGTTGCGAACATGGAAACATTACCGGTGGCTCAGCCCATGAAAGTGGGCGAACCTCTAACAGATAATAGATCGTAATCAACGACGAAACACGCACTGCGGCCAACTTTTTAGACAGAAAAAACACGGTCTATACTCATCTCGTGTGAATGTATTATTTGAGTAGCATGACATACTGATCGAAAATTAGAAAATCGATATATATATAGATGACCTTAGTAATGACTTCCATTTTATGATTCATTATCTCCCTCTCACTGGCTGTGTATATTTAAACGCTGTATACAATATAGGCCTGGTTACCTTTATTTTTGTTCGTACAGTAATGGCTTTTGTACATCCTGCATGAAATATATGCATGCCTTTTGAATAACTTATGGATGTATTTACTTCATTAATAAATAATATTTATGAACATTACAGAAATCATTATCTGGGTTTTATGTGTGGTGTGAGGACCAAGCAGACAATACAGTCGGTATTAACAGTTATATAGAGACAGTTTTAGAAATCTGTAATGCAATTGTATCTACTATTTTTGGAGAACTTTCCATTTTGAATTTGTCCGACGTAGGATCAATGTCGATCAATGTCGACAATGTCCATTTAGCTGCTCTCGAAACTGTGGTTAGAATTCTCATGTGGGAGCTCAGAATTCTACATTGATGTTCAGGAAATATTTTTATGTTACGTACATCAACCTTACATGGTTGAGCTATCGTGTGGGGATTTCTGTGTAGACAAAAATCGTCAATGAGCTACCGTCAAGTGGGGTGACTTTGTCCTTTTGTTGGAGAAAGTTTCAAACTGCCACATATGAAAAAGTTTTAATTTCTTCATATTCATTCGATTTGGTATCTCAATAGATACATATCAAAATCAAAATACGTATCAAAATAGATACGATAGAATCAAAACTTTCTCATTTGTGGCAGTTTGAAACTTTCTCCAACAAAAGGACAAAGTCACAATAGGGGGTCAAAGTCACCCCACTTTACGGGTACCAATTTTTTCGAAAAAATAAGTATCGTTGTACTATCACATGTGATAAGTACTAAGTACTTATTAGTACTAATAAGTATTACACGTGTAATAAGTGCTATCACATGACGATAACGGGTCGTGACTGATTATTGTTTGTTTAAAGACCTCACCAACGGCTAGGTTATACGGGGGGTCATGACACCACAGAGAATCGAAAAAAAATGTCATGGTGATATTCCTCCCCCCCCCCCCCCCCCCTCCGCCCCTTTTCCAATAATTTAGCTTTTGTTGAGGTCGTTGAGCAAACAATAATCGAGGACATCACGTGACTGATTCGTGTGTCACCATTGCATCACACCTTTAAAGTTCAACTGCTGTGTAAAAGCAAACCATGTGAAATAATTCGAGTGGAATATTTGTTTGAAATTGAATGCAACTTCATGTACCTCTCGCTTTCCCTTTTTTCGCTTCTTCTCTCTTTCACTTTATATCTATATTTCTATATCTCTGTCTCTCTTTTCCTTTCTCTCCATCAAGTTCTCTCTGTCTCTCTCTCTCTCCCTCTCTCTCTCTCTCTCTCTCTCTCTTTCTGGCCCATTCACCCTTTTTGTTGACGCTTCAATTATAAATCTCTGCACTCGTGTTTTTCCGTTCGAAGAGACCAATAACAAGTGGGTTTGCCATTTACTGTGACAATGAAAAAAATTAACTTTTCTATATTTTGTATCGATATTTTTTATTTGAAAATCCACGAATCGAGAAAGAACGAGTTGGTATGACTCACCATGATCTCCACCCAATCACGTGATTGACAACAGCGACATAAAATAAGAAAGATTGACTTAATAATCTTTTTGAAAATGAAATAAGAATATACTGATGTAGAACAAGTACAGGTGGAGACTCGAAGACATTATATACCAGAATTAATATTCACAGATGAAGGAATTGAATGAGAATATTGAAATTGATCGTTAATCTCTATCAGTTGCATGACTGAGATGAAACGATGATCATCTCTTCTTTCATCATTCGTACAACACACTCCTGGGTATAATCATCAATAATAATTATCAATCATCAATTTTCAATATATCAATGATTTACTTATTATGGATTGGAATTGAAAAATGGATGTTTCCATTGGTCAGTTCACGACACCCTGATTTCCACGATACATGACGGTACAGCAAGGTGGATCTCATATTTTTCAACCATTACTTCGCCAATGTGGATAATTCGATGAAAATCCATCCCGGATTGCTACCCTGGTTTGGAAATTGCCGTCCTCCACATTGTCTTTTGTTGAACCATTTTTTCTTGAGAATGTCGTGTAATCTATCCGTTTCTATCACAGAACCCAGAAAAGTTTATTTTCACTTCTTTTTAATAACATCGAAGCTTGATACAGAATCATTGTTTCCCAATTGGAGCTATGAATGAAAGATAGGATCGTTTGGACGGGGCACAATAAGGGCGATCTTTATTGCCCACATCGTATAATTAAATCATATCCATGGGAAATGTTGATTGGAATCTAATTGAAGGTCAAATGTCATCACAGATGACGTGATGTTGATGTTGCCCGATTCAGGGTGACGTCTGCTTTCAAACGAAAGGTCAAACAGGTAGATTGTTATTGTGATTCGATTTTATCAAACGTAATGTCAAGAGTCAATCCAATGGTCAGTTTGCTGTTCCAGATTTTTCGTGAAAATTTTGTGTTTTCAAGCAATAATATTGTTCTTTTGTCATTTAGATCCATTTGAGATAATATTACAATATTTTTTCAGGATGTACAAACAATTTTTCTTCTAAAATATAATAAGATAACATTCAAATGTGTGGTAATAAAAAAAAGTGTATAATAAAGATGTGAAAATGGTTGGTAATGAAATGGTGAAATGGGAGTTGATATAATAAATAGTTGATAGAAATAGATTTGAAGTTCAATACGGGATAGATATTATCACTTTTCGTCCATCATCTTATAAATACGAATTATCATCTGACAATCCACCCCTGAATTGCCACCCCTACGCAGTAGATGAACACGTCGTCTCGTAGCCTACTTTTTTCCATCTCCACTCGGAGAAAACGTGTACCACAGAACCATCTTCTTATCGCACGTTCTAATCTGAAGCCTTCTCCAATAAGTCAATACTCGAGCCTTTTGTCTCGAGAAGCAATTCGTCGAGCACTAATACAAACACCTCTATTGTGTATATTCCCACAGCCAACTTCTTCTGGATTCATACTCGAGGCAGAAGCAGCATGCGATGGGAGTTGGGAGAGATATCTTAATGAAATTTGCTCGGAAGCTGCGTTCCTTTATTTCTAAACTCACTCACTGCCCTCGTGATGGAGTTCTGATAGATTCTATTTGTTCATTTCGATCGATGTTTTCGATTGTTATGGTTGATCATTTCAGTTATTCATATTAGATAAATGAATTGATTGGTTTCTGAATTTTCACGCAAAACTGTTCATTTGATTGATGTCATTAATTGTATGTCGAGTTGACCAATTTTTCACATTCTTATTTGCCAATTCAGTGAAAACTTGAATGTGGTCAGAAAAATATTTTCCCATTCTTCTTTTTTTGGTTGATTCATTGAGAGTGTACAAACTCCATGACGTTTGTTGTCGAAAGTGGTTCACAATTATACAGTATTGGATTACATACTGATATATATATATATATATATATATATATATATATATATATATATATATATATATATATATATATATATATATATATATATGTGTGTGTTGAAGAAGGTTTTGAAGGCCAATGATAGATGTTATAATAGTCTCATTTTGCGGATGTTCCTCGCTAACTGTTTCACGGAAGGCCAACCCACAGAATGACACCATTATATATATATATATATATATATATATATATATATATATATATATATATATATATATATATTTATATATGTATATATATATATATATATATATATATATATATATATATATACATATATATATATATATATATATATATATATATATATATATATATATATATATGAATATATATATATATATATATATATATATATATATATATATTTATATATGTATATATATATATATATATATATATATATATATATACATATATATATATATATATATATATATATATATATATATATATATATATATATATATGAATATATATATATATATATATATATATATATATATATATATATATATATATATATATATATATATATATATATATATATATATATATATATATATATATATATATATATATATATATATATATATATATATATACATATATATATATACACATACACATATATTTGTGTGTGTGTTTGTGTACATGTCAAGTTGTATCACAATTCTTTGGTCAGCGAATACGTCGTCTTGTTTTTTCGAGTGTGATAAAATTGCATCTTTGCTTACGCTCTTGTAATAACCAGACAATGAAGTGAATAACGTTACTCCGTGCAGTTTGCTTGAGAGCAATATCGATTATGATGAACCACGTACTGTTCCCATTGTCATTTCTGAAGAGCACTTGAGATCCTGTTAATCGAACAAAACCTCGGAGAATCGAGTCAAGCTTTGCAGAATACGACGAAATATTGTTTTATTTCTCATTAAGTGTAATAATTTACATTTCAAATGATGGTGAAATGAACACCAAATGTCAAGTTTGAAGTAGAAATATGATTATATTATCTAAGAGAACAGTCCCAAAATCAGAATTTCAATATCTTGAAATAGAAATTTTGAGAGTGGGATATATAAGAAATGATTTGTGCTCAAAGATTAAAAACAGGTCAATGTTGGTCGATCACATTGCATCCTCTGTTCCTAATACACATTCCATTGTTGTGTTTTGTGTGTCTCCACAGTTTTGATTTGAATTGAATTGAACTGAACTTATTCATGAAGTCAGATTATTTGAACTGGGAAAAAGTATTTCTGGATGAGCTATATTGTTTTATGGAATGTTTATGGAATGTAGTCAAAAGCTATATACATATCCTATCTCTGATATTACTATCCTAGTGACCACCATCGTTATGCAATCAACTTTTCGGTCCTCCTCGAAAAAACGAATTTCCATCACCTGAAATATTTGTTCTCTCGAATTACTCCAACCGATATTATTTTACACTCGACAGACACACATGTATTGGAATAATACTAAAAATCTAGGAATTTTTAATCCAATCGGATTGAATTTTGAGAAAAAAAATCACTCCATTCCACATTCTCATGTGATTTTTCAAATTTCAAAAACAAAATCATCCTCCAAATGAAGTAGCAACCCAATTTTGACAAGGTTGATAAAATACCAATCTTTTCCAGCGTAACATCGATTCCCATTTGTTTTCGTATTTTATTATCAACATCGAAAACTTTACTCAAAGTCATTGTTGCCCTATGAAGGCAAAGGGTGAAAGTAAAGGATTGTTTGAACGGGTCACTACAAGGGCGAACTCACCACCTCAACATTACGAGATAATTCTAGTTGACTCATTACTTTGTCGAACGATAACGAATAAAAACATGAGAAAACACAAACCCATCTTTTTCCTGTATCTGAAATGAATTTTTCTCCACGCTCATTGAGTTATCATCGTCAGCAGTCTATAGACTCTATCTACATATTTGAGCCTCTCTCTCAACCAACTGAAGGTTTAATATCAATGAACCAAACGGATGTTTTACTATCGGTATTATCACGATTCTCTCACGGTTATATCGATGTATATGAATAGCGATGGATCGATAATGATCCTAATCGAGTGCAAGCTCGGCGGGATTGTTTGTCAATGTTCAATGTCGAAGCCCACTTGATGTCAATTGGGCTTTGCAGCACACCTTCACAATGTCACCTCATTATTATCAATTCCCCTCATAATCAGCGATGCTAGCGCTCATTCATTCTTGTGGTGATTTTCGTCAACTGCACTTGAAACTTGGTGCGCCAATGAATTATCAAGAGCTCTGTTTAAAAATCTGTTATTATTCCTATAGAAGAGTTACAGAGTGGTGATAGACTGAGAGTATTCCGTAATGTATTGAGAGAAGTGAACAGGGGAATAGATGGCGGTAAATAGTTAAGTTTGATTGATAATAAGCGAAAATCACCAGTCCATTTTCATATACTAGGAAAACACGGGATGCGCGTTGTGGGATGAGCTTGGAAGTATGGAAATCTAGAATAAAAGATTACTCAAGTCAGCTCAATTAACATCTACGGATCTTGGATTACCTCACACGTTTGAAAACCTCACCTGCAGTTTTTTGATATCCATAGTGCTGCAACCTGTCGCATAAACACTTTGCAAAACCAATTGATCCAAATATTCAATAAAATGTACACTTTTATGGCGTTTTATTTGTTAATTCTCATCTGATTGTTGCAAAAATTTCTGAAGAGTTGTATAATGGTATTTTTCATATTCGGTGAGATTTTGAAAGCTTTTTAAAAATTCTTGTTTTTCAATTTTTTTTCTCGGGGTTATTCTTATGAGGATTTTTCAAACTTTCCGATTATTTTTCGGAAAAACCTTCCGACCTATTTTCATAAATAACAATCCCAGCCTATTCTAGTATGACATGAATATGTAGACAAAGTTTCAAGTCGATAAGTAATTTTCGCTGACCTGTATGCCGCGTACAAAATTACAAAAAAAAAAAATAGATAAGAACCAAGCTCATTTTTTTGGGCATGTGGAATGGAATCTTTGCTACGCTCATCTAACATTTTGAATAAGCTGCTTAATTTCATACCAGAATGTACAGTCGAGCTTCCCGTCCGCCAATGGGTCACAATTATTATTGTTTACACCGTATCGAACTGAATCATGGGAACAATTGAGCCTTGGGGAAAATAGAGTGGAGTGTACATAGAATAATCTAGTTTGGTGTATACAATCCCATGAATCTGTTACACTTGATTAATTGACACTATAGAGAAGTAACCATGTATTGAGGGACTCGAAATTTGTTTGGTGGAGGTGCCAGATTTTGCCACCATATATTATGGAAATAATATTCAAATATGAAAGGCCTTCCAAACAACGATATAATTGGGAAGTATTGAATTCTCATACTCTCAATAATATTATTATCATATCATATCATCATGAAATACCATCATTGTCAGTTATATTCTTCTAGTATACCTATACGTGAAACATAGTGAAATATTGTATTTTTCTTAATACACCTGTCTTCACAGAATGGAAATATTACGATGTGTATGATTAGATTCATCTGATAGAATTAGGATATCAAGGATAATATTGCTCTCCACTACGGTGTTTCTTCATGTGATGTGTTATGACACATTTGTTATGCCTATACATTGTAGTAAAATATTTATTTAGATTTCTGCCCATATTCGGTTTGCCGATACGACACAGAATAATAAAAAACAACAAGATACAAAATATATGATAACAGATAACAAGATGGAAGAATGGGTGATGATGAACATTGTAATATGAAGAGTGAAATTAGGAGAGAGAATAATAATGATGTATAATAATAATTAAATCTAAATCAATTCCAACACAAACAAAATTCACAAAATATTGGTCTACTACCCAGAACGTGAGATGAAATATCATCACAACATTCTATCTCAATTTGTATCCCAAATTAGATTTCTTTTTCATCGGAAAAAAATATAAACACTGCTAATTTTTTTTTTTTTTTTTTTTTTTAATAACATCGAAACTTGATACAAAATCATTGTTCCCCAATTAAGGCTATGGATGAAAGATAAGATCGTTTGGACGGGGCACCACAAGGGCGATCTTACCACCCCATTTTGATTATTTAAAACTAATGGTCTTCAACACCAGGACTGCGCTGTCTGTGACCATAATTTTTCGCAGTAGATAAGAGTCTTTCAGTATAAACACACGAATGTTGATATCTTCCACTTTGAACTAAGTCTCTCTTGGGCAATGATTACTTCTTTCCCTTCACAGCAGATGTAAAATTGATCTATTTTGAATTGTAATGCTAATTTGAATTGTCTAAGGCATTATAATATGATTTGATATTATAATATTCGTGGAGGTGCCGTGTTTAAATTGTAGTTCTATGATTTGTATTCCCACCAGTGTTTACGATAGTCGTCACTTTTCAAAACATTGATGCATATGTTTTCCTCATCAGAAATGTGATAGCAAAACTATGGAAATTAGAACATGCTACAGGCACCGGTACTTCTCATCGAGTATTTGATTTCACTCAATTTTTAATATTTTTTCAGATATTCATCTTTTTTAATGACTTCACACAATCAGCTATTTCAGTGTAGCTCATGTCACAACATGTGTTCATAAAACACTGTCAACAAATTTTCAGTAACTATATCAAATTATCTCACACCTACCCACTTGATTACTTGGGCCCGGTAATACCAAGTCTATTTAACCTTTATCTGACAGTTCAAACTTGTCATCACCATGGTTACCCATACTATTTGTTTTCACCAACTCTCAGATAAATACTAACTGGTCGTGGTAATACTGGGCCTTAGTGGCATTTTATATCTTGATCAATTGTCCTATATTCTTCGCATACTATTGTTGCTGGTCGAGTATTCAAACAGGCGACACACAGAGTGAGAGAGAGAGAGAGAGAGAGAGAGAGAGCGAGAGAGAGGCTAATATGCCCGGGCCGGCCGACCTACTGTTTGGCCGTCGTCTTGCTTTCCACTGCCTCAACGCTCTAAATAGGAACCAGTCTCTCGAACACTCTCCACGTCACAGCCGGCTGGCGATACAATAGCATACAAGACCTAGTCACTCGTTCGTGGATTGAATTAATTATTAGCAATTTGTTTTCGTGAAATTGCGATACAAATATCACAGTACAATGTACTACTTTCAATTACAATGAATATTTTTTTTTTTTAAAGAATCATGAATCTGAGTTTTTGAATCGAGTATCATGATATATTCCAATATGAAACCATCTTCCTAATGTAGCGATACAAATATCACTGTGCAATGTATTACATTCAATCACAATTGAAATCACAAATTTTTTTTTTCAATGATCATGAATCTGAATTTTCGAAATGAGTTCATGATATATTTCAATCTGGAAAAATCTCTCTGATGTGGATAATTCCACTCAAAAATGACGTGAAATTTTGTGTAGCTTCACATTTGTTATGGCTCTAGAAGTTTAATATGATGAGGGAATAAAATAATCCTCCAATAGAAGAATCGACATTCAAGTTGCTTTGCATTGCATAATAATATTGATGAAAAACAAATAATTTATATTACCCATATAATTCGAAGAATAACATATCCATGGGAATCACAGATGATGTTTGAATATATAAGATAATCAATATGAGAAAATATGTGAATATTATAGCCTCAATTTCAGAAAATCTCATTGGACATTTACTATACTATTGATATGAGAAACCAATCAGAAATCGAAATTTACTTCCAAGTTGATCGAATCTTTGATTGAAAACTGAATGAGCGAAAACAAATGATACTTTTTCCATGAATACGAAAAATGCATCTCTCTCTCCATCCATGATATAGAATCACTACGGAAGAACAGAATTATACAAAAGAATGAGGATATACCTTTGTTTCGTGATTAAACTCAACTATTTTACTTGTCCGACAATAACTGCACCTCAATCAACAAGTTAACTGTTGATCCCTATTGTTAATTATTTCTAGTCACAAGCTTATCGATGAGTTTCATCAGTGAAGGCTTCTATCAAAATTAATAAAATCACGAATTTTTAATAAGTGGACGACAATAACCCCCAAATTGTTGTCTTCAATCACAAACTCACAATTTCCAATGATAGAGAATGAGAATGGTGTTATTGTATCAGCCATTGTCTAATTGTGTTTCATAATAACTCAATTGTTGTATTGCAAGTAACTCACATCTAGATGTGATCGATACATGAATCACAAAAAGTCTGAGAAATCCACATTTCAAAAACTATGAGTATCCATACTGTATATAATTGCACCATCATTCTGAAACGAGCGGTTCTTGACAGCGACGCTTCGACGCCATTTTGCATCATCAGCCAATCATGGAACGGCTGAATGTTTTGGACAGTTACGAACAAGTGACAGAAAAAGCCGATGAAAAATAATCACGAATATCTTTTGTTCAAAAAATGAAACTTTCCTCGCAATAATCCGTGGACAAAATCCTTCATATATATATTTTTTAATGAAAATTTTGCATGTAATTAATGTACTCTGGTGATAGACCCTCGCATCCATGAAAACGTACCTCTAGAACATAGGTACTGTAAAAAAAAGTATCGATATAAAAACATAATAGAAGACACAAGATCAACGACTATTACGCATGCCATTTTGCGCAGCATCTTCACGGAGGCAACGCTTTCTAGACCCGCTCGTCTTTTATGAGCCCGACACTTTTTTTTCTGTCCACTTCATCTTAGACGTCGAAATTTGAGGTGTATATGAATCAAGGATCATAGTTTCAAAATGTGCACTATGTAGAGCAACGATTCGGAGATTTGAGAACAGCACTCATGTGAAGGAACAGTCTTGACAGGAGAATCGATCCACCATGTAACCTCGATAAATCTTGAATGTAATTGCTTTTCCCGAAGAATAAACCTCGTTCTGAAAGATCAAGAAACTATATATAGCACAGCTATGGAATCATAAAAGTGATATCTATGTTTGTTATTAGCATGACGATTTCTTCTCTTGAGGATATAAGTTTATTTTGTCATTTCCAATATTCTAGTCATTATGGTAATCTCACAAACATACCTCTATTTGCACCGTTTACTTACAACTAGGGAAACGCCATATATGCGTTGTTAGACGAGCGAATAGTAATAGTATGTCGACTTATATGGCCAAAATTTTGCCTACATTCGCCAATTGGGTGACATTTAATTCAGAAATGGGTAAAAACTGCTTCGAGTGGTACCAATTTAGCACATTTTATGGTTTTTCTACAAAATGGATCACCCGATCGAGCTGAAAGTTTTCAGAAATGTGCATCAAAATGTAACCCAACCTTACACAAAATTTCATTTTTTTTTTAAATAAAAATATTTCCTTTTTTTCCCCGTGTTATTCTAATGGGTATTTTTGAAATTTCTAAAATTCATAAAAAAAAAGTTAACATCCGATATTGTCATAAAACTATACAGATCTAAGTGAGATGTGGAACCATAATGAAAAAAAGTTTGAAGTTGATAGCTGTAGCCGTTTGACCTGTGGAGAACCGACAAAAAAACATAAAAACAAAACAAACAGAAAAAAAACGAACACCAATTTTTCTCAGTATGTCAAATTGAATCCTCACTGAAGCTCGTCTAATCATTGACCATACCTTATTTTCAATATTATTTAACGATCCCACCAACAGCTAGATTATATGGGGGTACTAATGAGCGGGTCATGATGAAGCAATGAAGTGATGATAGGTGAAACGACGTCACCAAACCCATGTCTGATGCGGGACTCGAACCCACGTCCTAATTATTTCAGTTTCGAACACATTACGCGTTATTGACTCATCCATAGGGACGGCCTGACCATAGCTACTTTGATCCAGTGAAATACATTTTTTTTCTAGTTTCATTTTATCTATAGGGGCCTGTGACCGAGACCCCACATATTTGCCGTCTATAATTAGGCGTTGCCTACGTCGCTATATGAAACTGAATGTAGGGCAACACTAACTCATAGACGCGATCCGATCAGCCGTTTAATAAACCATATGACGTGGCAGGCGTCGGAGATCGGGCGTCGCGAGCATCGGCCGGCGTCGGTTTATCAGCTATTAATTATAGGTTGCATTAATGCGGCAAATGGGATGAATGGTGATCAGAGGTGATGGGTGATAGGTGAAGAGGGGAATATCAGGATAATTAATGGGTTGTCTCTTTCACGATGTGTGATGAATGGTGACGCCAGGTTTATTGTGCAGTTTTCATCGCAAGCCGTCTACTGCAATTGCAAACTACGAAGTGATGATTTCATTCACAATAAGGCCTTGTATTACCAAGTCCAGTTAGTATTTATCTTGGAGTTGATGAAAACAAATAGCATGGGTAACCATGGTGATAACAAGTTTGAACTGTCATATAAAGGATAACTGTACTTGGTAATTCCGGTTAGGCCTTGTATTACCAAGGCCAGTTAGTATTTATCTGGGAGTTGATGAAAACAAATAGCATGGGTAACCATGGTGATTACAAGTTTGAACTGTCAGATAGAGACTAACTGGACTTGGTAATTCCAGGCCTAAGAATACTTGAAATTGGAACACAGTTATTTGTGACTATTGAAAATAACAACTTTTGGAATACCTTTTTGATATTCAGTACTACACTTTTTGAATGTCATTTTATGTATGTTTTTTTTTAATTTCCTGATTTTTTTGATTTCCTGATTTTTCATAGTCATTTGGACGTATTTGAAGCCGAATTTAATCACATTATGTATGGCAGTGCAATGCCATGTAGCTTATTAGTTTGAATTTCTATCAGTTATTAGTTCACATCAGCTATTATTATTATTTAATATCATTATCATTATTATTATTGAATCTAATAAAAAATGAATGGAATTTTTTTTTTTTTTTTCTAAATCATTATTAGTTCAAGAAGCGGCAACCATCTTTTTGCCGAAAAAAAAGTCACTGTCCTCCATAATATAAGCTCTCCATAAAAATGAAGCTTCATTCTCTTGTTGAACATTGAAACTCGAAAGAATTCATTTCCATAGAAATTCTCTCACATAATTGAAGAATGCGTAACCATCGCTCACTCATCGCGCCTGCGTAGTTTCGATCGCAGTGAAAACATGTTGAAGAATACTTGAAGATTTTATTGAGACGCATTCTTGAAATGTCTTATAAACATCCGTTACTTTCTGTTTGCATGTGTAAG
Organism: Brachyptera risi; assembly: GCA_964007535.1. NCBI lineage: Eukaryota > Metazoa > Arthropoda > Insecta > Plecoptera > Taeniopterygidae > Brachyptera > Brachyptera risi. The sequence continues at coordinate 48,608,326 of OZ023328.1, forward strand.
TATGGATATTTTTACAGTCGGGATATTTTTCCGTCCGCTTGGAGAAGGTATGTGCATACCAGGAATGTAGTTGGTCTGTAATATATATGAAATAATTGAAAATTGTATCCAAAATATATTGAAATTTTTCCGTGAAAATTATCTATGACGAAATTTACAGGAGAAGAAAGAATTGACTTCAATTTATATTGATTTGCATAGTTGGATGAGCGAAGCGAAGACTCAATTACACTATACCGAAAAAAAGTGCCTTTTTTTTTTTTTTTTTTTTTTTTTTTTTTTTGTTTTTTTTTCGCGCTCCACAGGTCAGACAAAAATTCAAAATCAGTTGAAACTTGGCACACACATGAACCCCTATCTGACTTGATGCTGTATAGTTTTGAGGCACGATCGGTTGAACAACTTCTGAGAAAACTTATTCCAAAGTTTTCAAAAATCCCATTACAATAACCCAGAGGAAAACATTCGTGAAAAATATTTGATCTGAGAAGATCAAAATTCTCAGAAAATTCCAATCTGATAATGATACACATTATTCCGAAATTTTACTCAAATCGGATCAGCCGTTTTGATGTAAAAAAATATATAATGTTATTTGTGTCAATTATTCAAAGCTATTAAGATACCCATTAAATCAAAGCAACAAGTGTCACCACTTGATTGTAAACGATTAAAACAAAGCCTTCTTGATTATCGTATAAATTATTATTGGAAAATAAGATGGCAGTGATGTAATGGTTTGGATCTCAAGGTGTATATATAAATATAATAACCAATCCAAAGATAAGTTGATATGTTCCAGCTCATCCATCAACGCGGGAACACATAACGCGTTTGCCTAGTTATTCCAGATTAGAACTTGATATCAAATTGGCATATCAGAACTCACTCGACATCCATTCTTACCACGTAGTTTGAAATTGACATATTGAAATCAGATTAACTTTTTCTTGAGAAGCTCAATCAATTTCAATATATTGTGTTTCGAAAACATATATTTTCATCACTGAGGCAAATGACCGAATGGTCAACACACTGGACATTCATTCAGGGGACCGAGCTTTGATTTCTGTCATGTTCGACAGGGGTTTTTCGTGGTTTTCCTCTGTCATTCAGGTAAATACTGAAAAGGTTCCTTAACAACAGACTACGAACGACTCCTTCCCAATATCCAAAACTCATGTTTTAATAACCTATCATTCCATCATTTCATATATCATCAACCGAAGCCAATAGATTGTAGTCATAAGTATAAAGAGTCGTCAAATCCAATATTAATTAATACATTTTGTGTCAACGATATAATCATAGAATGTAGAAGACGAATGGATAGATCAATGTTCTACCTCAACTACTCACATAAATATATGATATGTCAATTTCAAAATACGTTACGATCATTCTGTATCTATATACAAATTATATCCATATATATTTATATATATATATATATATATATATATATATATATATATATATAAATATATATATATATATATATATATATATATATATATATATGTGTTTATTTTCAATGAAAAATACCACCTCGTCGGGGAATCAACATTACGTGCTGTACGTTTCAACAGAAAATAATGTACTCGTATATATATATATATATATATATATATATATATATATATATATATATATATATATATATATATATCAGTTATATCTATGGGTTCATCAAAGTGACGAATGACAGAATCGTTACTATAGCAGCACAACGAAGTGGTGAACTGAAACTATTGTGATTGGATGATATCAATGGGTGAACAATTGTTCAGTCAATTGTTGTAATCATTCATCAGAGCTTATCACCATTGTTACTGATCTACTGATGAAAATATGCACGATAGTTTGGCTGAGATTGAGCGTTCACCCTGCTTGAAAATATGTTGTTATTTCACTCGCGTTAGGCCTACACAGTTCAAATGATTGTACAAAATGTGTTGGAATTTGTCATGCTCATATGTCATCTAATACGATACTGTATTGGTTTCGAGCGAATTCCGTTCAACCTATTCTGACAAAAACCGTTCCTAATTTTTGAAAACTCCATCACGAAACACGGAGACAAAAAAAAGAAAAACACATTTTCTTAGGGTCTATTAATCTATAGCCCCACCCAGATGGAATTGAAAAATCACGTCAGCACCATATTTCTACCAATTAGGCACCATTTTTCTCCTCAAACATCAAATTCTGCATTCCAACCAGAGATATCTGCATTTCAAGTGGGTGTAACTTTTGAAAAAGCAAAAAAAAACGACACCATATTTTTGCACCAATTATGAACCATTTTGCATAGAGTTGTCGTAATTTTCCATGACCATCTGGGTGAGACTACCTTAATGATACCATTTTCTCCCGATACTTCATTCCAAAGTTTCAAATGAATCGAATCCATAGCATAAGTGGAAAAAACTGTACTGTAGTTTTTGGAGAAACGAGTTAATCTATTGAGATCAATCGGTGAAGTCGATTAGTGCGTAGAATGGCTAAACCAATCAGCAGGTATAGGTCTACCACATCAATTGGAACAAGAATATAATCACGTGATGACTTCTAAACCAAGGCATGTTTATAGCTTTCCACTACATTTGCTGTATTTCCCTCGTACATAAAATATTCTTGTACTATTCAGCGACGTCCTTTTGATCCAATCTTCCAGCCACGGGTCACGGGAATAATTGTCATGTACAAATATCAAAGTTAGCATACTTCAATTCCCCCTCCCCTTCCCCTTTCATCCTGAATCGATATGTAGCCTGTGTGGTCGATCCAGTGATCTTTGATACTTTTTTTTTTTTAAATAACATTGAAACTTGATACAAAATCATTGTTCCCCGATTAAGGCTATGGATGAGAAGTAGGATCGTTTGGACGGGAGACCACAAGGGCAATATTATTACCCCATATTGATTATTCAAAACAAATTAGCTCTAACACCAGAACTGCACTGTCTGTGACCATAATATTCCGCCGCAGATAGAAGTTTTCCAGTTTGATACTGTCAGGTTCCAGCATTGTTGTCAAAACTACTGTTTCACCACTACGAAAAACTTGGAAAACTCACACCTCTCGAGAATATATTGAACTCTCTCTTATAGTGAAGATATTTTCTTGCTTTGTCGAATAACATAATGTTGTTTGTTGTCCGATATTGAGACAGTGAATAACTAGGAAAACGCGGGATGCGCGTTGTGAGATGAGCTTAGAAGTATGGAAATCTAGAATGGAAAATATTGCGTCAGATCAATTCACATCTACGGACCTTGGATTACTTCAAACGTTAAAAAATCTTATCTGAAATTCTTTGATATTTATAGTGCTGCAACCTGTCGCATATACACTTGTAAAACCAATTGATCCCAACCTTCAATAAAATGAATACTTTTATTGCGTTTACTTTGTTATTTCCCATCCGAATGTTGTGAAAGTCACTGAAAATATCCAGTGTTCAAATATCATGATATCAATAATAATTCATAATATCAATATTATGTTTTTCATGTTCAGTGAAAATTTTGAAGTTTTTAAAAATTTTCCACATTTCAAATATTTTCCATCCGTGTTATTCTCAAACTTTCCGAATTTTTTCCGTGAAAACCTTTCGACCGATTTTTCTGAAAAACAATTCCAACCTATTCTAGTATGACAGAAATATGTGGAAAAAGTTTCAAGACGACAGGTATTTCTTCCTGACCCATATGCCGCGCACAAATATGCAAACAAACAAAGAAAAATGAAAACATAAAAACGAATCCCATTTTTTTCCGGTATGTGAAATGGAAATCTTCGTTACACTCATCTGATAACTTGCCACAGACATACAGTTACATAAAACGATTATTTTTGTGTTTGTCATAGTCTGTCGTAGTCATACCTTTCTTCTTTTGTGGAAATATGTATACCAAAGGATCGTCGATGATATAAAACGCTGTTACCGTTATTAGTGATGTTCCTGTCATGCGCGAAAACCTTTATTCGACACGTTACATTATTTCCGTTGGCAAATACGTGTTTTAGAGAAATGTCGGGAAATGTTCACAGCGCTACTTCCGGTACTAAAAGGAACCACGTCATCGTATAATAACGTGGTCTTTATGATATGCAATCACGCTTTATTTACGAGTCAAGTTCATGCTTCGCAAAGTCAGCAGATTTTGTCAACATTAACGAAGCGTTTCTATCTATCAAGAACAGAGTTGATATGAAATAGTTTTGGAAAAAGTGATTCTGAAAATTGTGGAAACGTTTTTATTTTTTCAGAGACGTGAGCGTCTTGGTTTGTCGATCAAAACTGACACAACGTTCATGAATTGGGAGGGATACGATCAACATGCTGATATTCATGATAGAAAGAATCCGACTGCCAGCAGAAAATTGTTGAAAATTCTTTCAAAAAATCCTTGTTGTGACTTTGAGATTGAATAAATTTGTAAAATGCGGTTGCGTTTCGAAACGTGAATCTCCTGTGAAATCGTTACTCTTAAAAAAAATCAGTTTCGAAGCAATATAACAATGTTATTTCCCTTGGTTGTGTTGATTGGATGACCTCCCTCTTTCGTGGCTTCAAATATTATTGGTGGTTTTTACTCTCACTTGATTTATATCGTGATTTTCAACAATGTTCATCTCATACTAATAACTTCAGATATCTCAATTATCATAATGATTCTTTGTATCAATGAAATTATCGGTAAATAACAGAGAAGATGATATAAGAGATTGAGTAACGATTCCAAAGCATTACCATAATATCCCGAAGGAATTTAATACACTTCAGCATATGTTATCATGCTCCGTAAGATTTTTTTGTATCTAATAATTCATGATATTATTTGTAAAACATGGTTTTCCGGTAACACACAATATTAGACCAACTCCTCCAAATCATGTGGAAAATGAAATGGTAACAATCCCCTTGAAATTATTGATATTATATATTCTCTCAAATGACAAATGACTAACAAGTATTACCATTTTAATAACACAGCGAATTGATGGACTGAACCGGTTTGTATATTGTGCAGTCACAAAACTTGACATCACACCTGACATAAACCACTACTGACATCTTTTACCGATAATAATGTAATTATGTTTCATAAAAACTGCAACGATTTGCATGAAAGAAATCTGCTGTGTACTGGCGAAATCCATTAATTTTCTGTCAAATTTTTGATAACCATCAATTCATGTATGAACTAATTGTAATTATCAATTGAACATGCTGTTTTTCTTGTGTAATCAGCCGTGATTATCTGACAAACACAGCCTCAGTCATGTTTCACGACCTGGACCTAATCGGGTTATGACGAGGTTTTAAACAAGTTGAATGGTCTTGAGAAACTTTCTTTTTCTCGGAAAATCCAAGTAATCTTCGTGGCAAAGACGTCACTTGTCAGAACCATGCACAACCTGTTCACAATACGATTACCACTTATTTTCTGACAAGTCGACCAATAGTAGACGTTTATGATCACCATGAGAGTCACTCGGCGAAACTTCGGTTCATTGGTGGTATCTACAAATGGGTACAAGATATGAAAATTATGATACGAACAAAACACACATCTTGGTAATCACCACAATATGGTTTGTTGGATATACTCGAAAAAAAGTGCTTGTTTTTTTTTCGCGCTCCACAGATCAAACGAGAATTTGAAATCAGTTGAAACTTGACATAAACAAGTGTCTTCATATAATTTGATACGGTATAGTTTTGAGGGCGCAATCAATTGAACCACTTCTGAGAAAATTAATTTCAAAGTTTTCAAAAATCCCGTAAGAATAACCCAGAGGAAAAAATGTGTCAAAAATATTTCCTTCGAGAGAATTTCAATTTAATGATTATACACATTATTCCACACTTCAAGCCAGATCAGATCAACCGTTTTGATCTGAAAAAATATATAATTCATTCTTTTAGATCACTCAAAGCTATTTACAAACCAATTAAATCCAAGCAACAAGTGTCACTAATTAATTGGAAACAATTGAAACAAAGCCTACAATTTATCATCATAGAATTTAATTAGGAGATGGGATGGCAGTGATGTAATTGTTCGGATCTCAAGATGGATATATAATGACCAATCCAAAGATAAGTTGACGTGTTTTAGTAATTAAAATAGAGACAAAACGCAGATCTTGGTGATCACTTCAATATGGTTTGTGTAAAAACCTATGTGGTCATATCACAGAATGTTCACATGTACACAACTAAAGACAAACGCTCCTTTCAGCTTTAAACCTGTGAAAATGTTGAAATTCAAGGTACATAATCGTAACGGACTACATTTTGAGGGTACTGAAAATATCTGTGTTTATATGGTCTTATTTTTCCATCGGAATTGTGATACTTCATTTTCTTCAGAGGAAATTCCAGAGATCTTACATTCGCTAAATCGACCAGCTCCCATGCGCGCTTAATTTATATCACCTCGAGCAATTCTTTCATGGAGCATTTGTAGAATTGAGTGTGACAGGAAACTTGAAGAAATATTCGAGAATATAAGCTCTATATTGCTCATATTCATCGACTAATCTTGGAATGATGGAAGAAGAGCTAATCATCATGACATTATGGACAACGTCATAGTATATAAGTACTTTACAACTTCTGACTACGTTTTATATTGCAACTTTTGATCCGATGTTCTCAAACCTGGGGCTGGATTTGGTTGAGTAATCACGCGATTTTTCCCTTCATTCGAGAGAAAAACTAGCAATTATCGTCTCAACTTCAGGAAATATAATGTATCCATATTTCCTCCTTGACCCACCTTCATTTCTGAATTGCGTCGTGGTCATTACCCAATTTTGTTTATGTTCCAATAAAGAATCTAGTGAAGAGCCCACGTTATGACTCAGAAAAGGGGGCGGATTACTGGAGGGCAAACATATGAACATTTGGTTCGAGATGATGGTTGTCAGTTCTCTATGAAATTGTGAAAATGTCGGCGTCAATATACATTCAAATCTGGTCTCAAAGATGTGATATTCTTTGAATAATGTGACAATTTCGAAAAATCCGGAAATTCATATTTAGAAAAATTCTCTCAAATATTATCAATTTCAGAATGTTATTCGAAAAAGAACTTTGCATTGATCAATTGAAATGAATAAACATATCATAAAGCTGTCCTACTATGTATACTACATGATACCACATTACCACATTTCTTAACAATGAAAATAATTCTAATGATCTGGAATTTCATAATCAAGATCATAATCCCAAACCATCAAGTTATTGGTTTGATCAATAATCAATCGAATGTAATTAATATATAGAAAATGAATAAGGTATTTTTCTACCAATCTCACTTCTATACTCTTATTACCAATATATTATCATCAATTGATAATTAATAATTCCCGTATATACTAGCTGTTGGTGAGATCATTGGACAAACAATAATTAATAATTACCGATGGTGTTTTGTTTCAGTGGGTCAGCGTTCGAGGGCCAGTGGCAGAATGGTAAACGTCACGGGCTGGGCGTGGAAACCCGAGGTCGGTGGCTCTACCGGGGTGAATGGACACAGGGTTTCAAAGGGCGCTACGGTGTCCGGCAATCTTCCACGTCCAACGCGCGGTACGAAGGCACGTGGGCTAACGGACTCCAAGATGGCTACGGTTCCGAGACGTATGCTGATGGCGGTAAGAAACATTCGTTCATTTGAATTTGGTTCAAGAACGCAGTACTAATAACAGTACTGATAATTATGAGATCCATTGGCGAGTATTGATGAGTGTCTATTGGTGATCTATTGGCGTCGGATGAATTGTTAATGGGATGAAAGTTTTTTCAGCTGATGGAAAGGATAGTGAAAAGGAAGTGGTCTCAGCCCATATCGTAAGAACCGTCATAGCATTATCGTAGAATAAAAGGGGAAACAAACAAATAAACATATTGTGAAGATGTGCGGTGGCGGGGATCGAGCTGGGGTGCGATATGCCTCTCACCTCCGGGGTCACACGAAGCGAGCGCATTAACAACTGAGCTACGTGTTACGATATTTATTTTCGAAAACTAGGGAGAAACTAGGATACTACGAACACTGGGTGAATTCTCAAGTGACTAACTCGGTCCGACAAATCCGGAAGCATCATTCATAGGAACGGTGTTAGATTCCCCACTTATTTGAGTATACCAACGTTGATTTTTCGTGGTGATAATAATAATCCCGTTCATTTTGCCATTTGATCCATATTACATAATATTATAATATCATGTTTGGATGTGCAGACATATTGTTTATTGTTGGTGGATAATGAAATGATGTAATGATTGATACACAGGATGACGGACATTTAGAAGTTCGAAGGGTGTTAAAGTGTATCGAAGGGCTTATTATTATTTTTCAAAAGGGTGTTTTTACAGTTTGGAAGTTTATTTTAAAAATTGTTTCCGGAAGTCCATTTTATTTTTAAGTTCATTTATTATCAATTTTGGATCATAGTTCTCTATATTATCTTGAAAGTAATCGTTATTGGAGTAATAAATTAGTGATGAATAAGACTGGCGTGTATTTTCAAAATCAAGGCGTATATACAGTTCTCGATAAATTCATATGAATAACTTGTTTATCTTACAACGTGAATTCTGCAGTACTTTTTCCAGTGATAGCCTAATTCATATACGTATTTACATTCGTATTTACAAGCCAGTGTATTGATGGTAACTTATTACAGATCAGAAGGTAATTGTTATTACTCATACCCATTTGGTGTCAAAATCCTGGCAATAAAGTGAGAAGTAAAGTACTAACTGCCTGGCAATCCTGTAATTATAGTCCGATATACTATAAATGATAATTACCTGCTAACGTAGATGTGTTCTATTTATATTTATATGACATATTCTTAACTTCAGAAACGGCAATGGCTTGATAACTTGTACATCTTGGCATCTATCCACCTTGATAAAATCACGACCTCTTGTATCGCATAGTCAACCACATGGCTCTAGAGGGCCTTGGCTTGACAAAATACCTGTATCCAAAGACCTTAGTATCTAACTTCGGTCTTTGCTTTATCTATAAGTAACACGATGTGGTGATACCAACATACCCCATCATAATATACAGAAAGTGTTCCAACTCGCATACTAATAACATGAAAGGTATTTGTGGTTTCTTGCGGTCAGTTCAGAGCCAAAGGTTCCGATTGCCTGTCGCAATTTAGCGGATTCCCTTGCAAATTAGATGTAAATCAGAGTGGCTACGGTAACGGTGGCGTTGTATAGCATTGTAGTTCCATATGAAAGCGATGATTGCGCTACAGACAATCGGGACCATGGATTCGGAAACTGGGCACGGAAATATTTCACTTTGAAGACGCGAGTTGGGACACCTTTATATTATGATGAAGTATACGTTGATATCACTGCATCGTTCACGTAAGGATAGAGTTGGATCCACAAAAAAAAAAAATATATATATATATATAACCACACTATGTGCTGTGCTGTTTTCATCACATCAGGATTTTTCTGGATGAGATTTGCGATGAGTAACACAATCGCATTTTAACAAACATGTTACATCCTTGAGGAAGCTGCGAGATTATGGAATCACCTGAATTTGTACATGTATTCAGTTGGTGAATGACCTTCTTCTTTTGAGGATACAAGTATATCAGGCTTAACTCGAAGTGAACTTCACCCCTCCTCCCCCCCCCCCCCCCCCCGAGATCCTATGATATAACATCAATCGGGAACAATCTTTGTTAGATCATAGATATATATCAGTTAATAGATACATTACTCCTGCGGCCGATTAGCGACGTGCTCTTTCCGATCTCAGCGGCCATATTGGATCTTCACAAATAGCTTCTAAGCAAGGCCTTCTATAGTATTGAATCATCAATGTGATACTTTGAGAGTAACAGGTTATAAAACGTCCAATATGGCGAAAACATCTTTTTGGCTAAGCGGTGTGACGTTACTGCCGAGACACAAATAAGGACACCTTCTTATAACATTGATTAACGTATCTTGGTAATATATATATATATATAAATCTTTGATTGAATCATCGTAAAAATGTGGCGATCCAGTGAGTGAAAACTCGTCGATTTCGATATCAAGTGGTTACCAATTTGTTGACGCCGATTTCCGTCTTTTTGACTGCGGTTCACAGATTTTGTTGCGTTTCTCGATTGTTTTGAATTGGTTATGAATTCAGTTTAAGGAAAGTTGAAGAAAACTCTTTCTCGACGAAAACGGTATCGCTGATCTACAGTTGTATTTAAATGAGGTGAACAAATTTGATAGAACATTGGAAAAAATGATGTCAGTTGTTCCGAAGTTAGTATGGTATTTTGATCAAACTCACTGCAGAGAAAACTTTTGAGAATAGCTCTGAAAAAGCAACCCTCGCCAAAACAACCTTGTTAAGCGAGCCAAGACCGGAGTGTATAAAAAAATTGCATATACAATGGTAGTGATACAAACATGTGTATGAAGTATAATGGAGAGTTCAAAATTATTTTTAGATCTAAACTAACAAAACCCCCATATATTTCCAAAAAATAAAATATAGTCCGAAACATAATTTAGAGGTGAATCCAATATGCAAATAATTTGAATGAGTTATAGAAATTTGATCGAATAATTCTAAAGATGATGTAATTTGTTTGAAGTTGTTATTTTGATCTTCCTACTGCAGAGAAAACTTTTAAGAGAATAGCTCTGAAGAAGCAACCCTCGCCAAAACAACCTTGTAGAGCGAGCCAAGACCAGAGTGTACGAAAAAATTGCATATACAAATAGTAGTGAAACAAACAATGTGTACGAAGTATATCGAAAATCTGAAATAAGTTCAAATCTTAGATCGAAAGTAACAACACCTTCATTTATTGCCTCCAATCATGATCCATTTTGATACCCATTTTAAAAGTTAATCATATACACAAATAGGTCTGATTTTGAATAATTGGCTCATCACACTGAAATCTTTGCAACAAATGAAACATATTCAACCAGAGCGAAAGGTTCATAACAACTAGACCATACGATACTCTAATAATATCAGTGCAATGACCCAAATGTTCCGAATCAATCGTGTGTACCTACGAATGATATTTACAATTGAATCATAATAATTGGGAGGTATGAAGATACCTACATTCCAGTTCATTTTTCTTGATCATATCTAGATATTGACATCCTTCACATCACTATACTCACATTCATGCAAAATTTCAAGGAACGATTGTTTTGGCTTTACTTCCACAATTTTCTGATTGGTTGAAGATATCATTTCATATTTCGTAATGGCTTGGTACCAGTCTGCGCCAAGTGATCTTTCCGAAGATTCATAATTGATGAACAATACTTCCGCTTGAGAATAAAACAATGAATTTGATAGTTTTCAAGATTGTGGTGAGGTTGGGAATTGGCTGATCCCTTCAGCCAGATTTATTTGGTTCATTGACCCTTCACACGGTCAAGATTTTGTTCTTGAAAATGGGAATTTAATCTTGCCATCTTCGGCACGTCCGTGTAAGAGCTTCCGAAAGATCTTTTCAGATCGCAATGCTATGTATAGGCCTACTCACACACACTGAACTACGTGGAACAATCAACAACGACCAACAAAGGTGCAGTTGACCTTCCACAGGGTTGGCGTTCAATAGAATGATACCTGCGTGGTATGTGAAAGTCAGAAGAAAATTAGATGGTCAATGGCAAATGATCATGTGACAACACACGCGTCAGCCATTGGTTGATTGCGGGGAATATCGCTCAAAAGTGGAGCCTAGCTCAACATCAGGAAAGATCTTCTCACTGATGGTAAGATCAAGGCAAGAATCTTGACATCGTGTGAAAGCGTAGAAAGGAAGATTTTTCGTCCAGATTTTCATCGTCTGAAAGCACCTCTACACTAAAGAAGGCGTAGAGAAAGATACGGAAAATTGTTACTTTTTAACGCGTTTTATAATATCGACTGAAACTTCGTATGGGCCGTGAGAGTCCGGGTAGTGAGTTATGGCAGTCAAGAATGATCAAAAATATTTTAGTTTTGGAAATACAATATTCTCAAACCCCCAATTTCAGTCGGTTGAAGTGTACCGTATAAAGAGTTCACCTGATAACATGCGAGCTTGGTTACCGTCAATGTGCCCGTTGACTCAACAAATGTGAAATTAAGCACAAAATTTTGGACAAATTTGATATTTTTAAATTTTTTTTTCATTCTGACTAAGTCAAGGTTCATTAATTGACCACTATTAATTGGTCTATGGACGGAGAATCGGAACTACAAACAATTGGTAACTAAATCAAAAATCCCTATCGACGAGAAATGTTGTACCTGTACTTTTCAACTTGGCTAGAGTAATTTTCGACCATGAGAAATGTTTTCGTCCAAACCCCGAATCATACATTCTTGTTCTTCCAAGTCGCTCACTGTATATTGCTACGGTCATATATGATATTCATTTTATGTTCAAATTTGCTACACGATTTAACCCTTTCAAATGCTATCTGGTTATGATTCAAAGTTATTTGGTAGGCCTGGTCTTGGCAAATTGCCCATATATGTCACCAGCCTATGCTATCCTGCGCTAGACTGCTTGTGCATTCTTGTGCTAGAATAATATTACACGCTGGAGTGTCATGCCAAAGACTAGATTGTCTTGATCGAGCGTTTGGTGAGCGGAAAACGTTGGGGTGCTTGTACCCACGACAGAAAGAGGTCATCAACCATCAGAACAAAAACAATTACTCCTGTCTTTATTTATTATTTAATATTATTTTTTTATTATTTTATTCAGTGTATATATATGTATCTTTATTCAAGACTCTGTCTTACATTATGAGATTGCAAAAACACAGAATAAAAATCAATAAATAAAAAAATAATAAAAATTTTCGATAACAACATTATCAAAAATGTAATAATATTATCAAAAATTAACATTAACATTAACATTAAATTAACATTATCAAAAATTATAATAACAAAAATTAAACAAAAATTATACTTATACGGGTAGTGAGAATAGAGCAGCAGCCCCGTAACAGCATATGTATCTTTGTATACATATGTAGTATAAGAAACATGACGTGAGTTCAAACTGTTTTTCAAAATATACTTTCCTTTATTATTTTTTTATTTCATTATTGGTAAATTACACTGATACAGAAAGAAAATCACAATTACAACATAAAAACATTCACAAATCCCTTCAAAAAAGGCTCAACTGTGTCAATAATATATTTTCTGAATGTATTGGATTAATCTCAATAAATATGCAATTTAACGTGAATATCCATTGTTTCGAATGAATGATTATGTCTCACCATCCTTCAGTAACAAAATGTGAGGTGTTTAAATGGTGATTGTATGTGAATTCGATAGAGACAATAGATATTTTATTGTCGTCATTAGACTGAATCCTTCAAAAACAATAAATATGATTCATCATTTGATTTCATTCATTTATTCATTTCAGTTCTATTCATTCATTAATATAATTCGACATTTTTCACAATCATTCTGTTGTGGACGAATTTCAACTTCACCGTATTATTAGGTCAAGATTATGGGTCAAACTTGTTTATTTCAGCTTGTTTGTTCAATAATGTAATGAAAGTATGAGAAGTAGTATTGAGTGAGTTTCTGTAACAGCTACAACCAGAAATAATGAGTTCTGGTTTTGTTTTTTTCAATAGAATATCGACGTGATATTTGCAATTCGATTAGTCATTAGATTCAATATTTTTGTCTGAATTATGAAAAAAGTATCACGTCTGTACATGCTATTTGAAAGTATTTTCATCAAATGTTTTTTTTTTTATTGGTCACACATTAAATTCATAATCACATGAAACATTCATCATAAAATCCCACAAAGCCAAAAATGCTGGCTTGACTGTAGGGGTAAGATATCATGTGTTTGAACATATAGTGTTCCACTCCTACTGGTATTAAAATCAAAAATTGAAAAATACACACAAAAATATAACTTGGCATAGCTTGAAAGTGGTACTTCACTGTTTCTCATTTTAGAGGGTAAGTTCAAGTGAAAAAAAAAAAGAAAACGATAAATAGATGATGGATAATATTTTTTTTCTAATAACATCGAAACTTGATACAAAATCATTGTTCCCCAATTAAGGCTATGGATGAAAGATAAGATCGTTTGGACGGGGAACCACAAGTGCGATCTTACCACCCCATTTTGATTATTTAAAACTAATGAACTTCAACACCAGAACTGCGCTGTCTGTGACCATAATTTTTCGCCGTGGATAAAAGTATTTCAGTATAAACACACGAATGTTGATATCTTCCACTTTGAACTAAGTCTCTTGGGCAATGATCATTCTTTAATAATAATATATCATTATATAATTCAATTATTTCATTTTATTATAATTCATTATATAATTTATATATTTTAATTCAATATAGATGGATGGATAATAGATTACCATATATTCCGGAAGCAATTCTCAATATTATGCCATAACATGAATACTACACAAGTGTTTCATCAACTCTCATATTTTTTTTTATATCTGCTCGATGATTTAACAAGCGACACCAACACCACCAACGTAAGTTTCATGTGCCTAATAATTGGAAAACTTTATGAATGCGTGATAAAGATTCTGTGTGACGTTGACAAATACCATCAACCATAAAGACGTGTTGCCCGCACAAATTGACACTCTTTAAGTGTTCCAAGAAATGAGTTTCAGGAAAAGATGACGCAGTTCACTGAAATACGTTCAGTAAACTGACAACAATCGTTGAAAGCATCGCTATGGGCTGATAATCCCAGGATACACTTGAGAGGTGCCATGGGTGACTAATGTCACAGGAATCTAACAAGTTAAATTCATGAAAATAGTTTTATGAGATTGTTGACATCGTCTACAAATCAATTCACTTGAAAAGTCAACGCCTATTGGATCTCACAACGGAATTATAAAGGTCCATTCACAATCGAAGTTGGAAGGAAATTTACTCTGAGAGCAAGGTGTGTTGAATGGTATTTCAACGTTCCCGTTCAAAACGATATGTGGTTGCAGTGAGGAATCAGCCAAGACCAATTCTAGCTCATTCAAAACTTTTCTCTCAATTTCACATAATTCTGTGAACGAAACGAACAGTTCAAAGTGTAAGATATAGGAACATTCGTGTGTTCGATGTACTCTTGATAGCAATGCTGATAATTTACCGATATAATTATAACAATGATGGTTCATAATTATAATGTGTTCCGGACTTTTGGAAGCTAGGAGACTTTTATGTGTGACCGAAAAATATGGTCACAGTCAGCGTAGTCTTGGTGTCAAGGTTCATAATTTCCAGTTCGAAATAGTCTATGGGTGATTATTATTATTGGTGAAGAGAACGCTTCGAAGTCCTGACACAACCAAGAGGTCTCACCAATTCATCCCTTGACTTATTTCATTAAAAAATTATTGTATATCAAGTTTCGATGTTGATGGAAACAAAAAATCATTACAACCTGTAAACGTCGTTAGATTGGACAACAAATGGACAACAACATAAAAAATTCTTGATTTTTGAAAATCGTATTCATTTTATACTGAAAGTTGACCTTTTGTGATTTTCTGATGATCACCGTGGTCATTTGGTTGATATGACCAACCTGACTTGATGATTCCTTACTAACTGCGTTGCATTTAGTAATGAAGGGTCTATTTCATTCTCATTGTTGATGTAATCATTATACAGTTACATATTGACCGTAACATGAGAAGCGAGTTGGGAATATGTTATTATCTGTTGTTGTTCTCTCTTCATTGGATTTTTGTACCACATATAAGATGTGGAAATGTTATAACTCCCACTAGCGTGATGTATAGAAAGCTTCAAACTCTTTTCAGAGTTATACGATACTATATAACATTCCCAAATAATGATATCGTCTCAATGTTATCTCAACTATACCTACACCATTAGTCTGTATATATAACGTCTCCCCAAACAAATTACATTATCAGATTCCCTCCTCCTCACCACCCTACCGACATCAAATCAGGCAGAGGAGCACATGTGGCGCTGCCTATCGATTGGCTGCTCAAGACGCCACAGCTGTATGACGTCAGAGGTCACGTGACCAGAAAAGTCACGTGGTAATTGTGAACGTCAGTGTAATTAGATGAAGGCAAGGTGTACTGAGGCGGTAGAGCATGATGATGATGATGGAGTGCTAATCGTATTAGATCAACACTGTAAGGAAGATTTACAACGTTGAAAATGAAAAGTGATGGTTTGGTGTTTTATTTGCTCGTTTTTGTACCTAGTGACCTGGATAGGGGAAAGAGAGTTTATCTTGACGGCGGTGTGCGATATTTTGATGTGGGTTGTTCTCTCAGTTCCCGTTTCATCAAGAGCTTGTGATGTGAACTATTATCACCATTGACTATTTATTATACTCATACTTATTATACTTACTCAATATTATGAATGATATGACAATAATATAATCTCGTATACTTCAACGAACGTGACTGGATTTTGTTTTTAATAACTTCGAAACTTGATACAAAATCTTTGTTCCCTAATTAAGGTAAGGGATGAAAAATAGGATCATTTGAACGGGGCACGATAAGGGCGATCTCACCACCCCGAACTACCCAGCCCAAACCAAAAATAACCCAATAATCAATGAACTAACCCGAAATAACAAAATATGTCACTTGAATTGTGAACGTATAAAAATGAAAATATTTCTCCCTCTATAAAACATTGATTCGTATACAGAATTTTCAAACCTATGGAAGCACTTAGAAATACTTGGAATCTGATATATTTCAGATAGCCAGGATGTGGAAAATTACACAAGTTGAAAAAATGTGACTCGAAATTATATCACTCCACCAAAGTCTTCGTGTATATAGCGGTATTTGTCATCGGCAATGCAGCAAAAAATTCACCGCAGGGATCAAGCTTTACAACGCGTTTGCTTGATGTTTGTCCACCACATTGTTGTACGGTTTCGTCCATCATGGCGTTCAGGTACACATGACTGACATTTCATTTATTCACATTTCACAATATCCAGCATAGTTGCGTGTACGCTCGATATAGAATGTTAATTATTCGCATATTACTTATTTATAAGCTTTGGTGGAAGTGCCGGGTTTTTATGATGGACAAAGATATGTTCATTCACAAATAAAAATATGATATTATATATGTATCCGCAGAAGATGGAGGTTATATTCCAACATAAAATACACACACACACAAATTCGAAGGTGTTTTCGGAGTATCAAGATTTTTCAAAATGATTTTCATGATTTGAATCATAACTACGTCTTTCAAATGTGTTTAATCCTTGAAGTTGCACCTGGATTATGTGATTATCAAATTGGTTACTATTATTCTGTTGGCATAATTTCACCTTCTTCCATGGATACAAGTGAACCTGTTTCAATACATCCATTTCTCATTTATATTGATTCAGTTTTTTTTTTTTTTCCATATTGTTTTCTATATTCTGAGATATAGAATGCCTGAGATAATCTGTTAAATTGTTCCTCTGATTATTTTTGATTCAATTTCAAATTTTCAATAATGATTTAATGACGATGATAAATATTTCCAGATGATATCATACAATTTATCTGACTATATAAAGCTATCATACCAATGGATGCACTAGTCACGCTAGCTCTAATGCAGACTCTCTCTAGAGCTATGCGGGTGATGTGTTAGCTCTTTCATTTTCACATGGATATTAAACTTCGTTATCATTGTGAATTGTATCAAAAACCTTTACGTCCTTGACTTCCTTGACTTCTTTGATCCTTGAAGTTCACTTGAGCACTTTGATGATTGACGAGCAAGATTTCAATTTATTTGTATCCAGAAGAAATACTATGCGAAAAATTATGTGAACAGTGATTTTTACATCTGTTTTTATAAATGGAAGTTCGTACAAACCTAACGTTGAACGCGCGGTGAATTGACGAGGAAAATAGCGTAGCTCGTACCGAGGTGAAAAAAATTACTTTGGTTTTCATTTTCATCAAATACTTCTTTTTTTTTTCAATAACATCGAAACTTGATACAAAATCACTGTTTCATAATTAAAGCCATGGATGAAAAGTAGGATCGTGAAAGTAAAAGTGAAATCAAAAGTAGGATCATTAAATACGGATGAGTTTGAGAAAAGTTCAAATGATATTTTTCATTACAATTCAGCAATCAGAACAAGAATTTTGATGATATTATTTCCCAAGTGGATCAACAACTTTGTAATTATTGTTAATTTCGTCAACTGAGATCTCATTGAATCATTTCTCAGTCAAGAGTACATGGCATCTACTCCAACGAACTCTCTACAAACATGATAGAACTATCAGCAGAAAACATCCCATCACAATCATTCATTATTATTTCTATCTTATTCGATGTGATGATCAATTTGTTTCACTTCCAATTCATCGAATTTGAATGCACGAGTGTTTTTTTCATTACTCAAAAATTTCAATCCATCGTGATCTCTAATATCAATTGTTATCTCAGCTCCTTTCGTTATAACCAAACTTGTGAATATATGTTGCCGTTTCATTAGTTTTCTCAACTAATTACAAGTTATTTATTTCCCGATCACCATGAACAAAACGTCATAAGACTTTGTGAAAAAAAGTCGTCGTTTTTCTTATAGCTGTAACTATCTTATTTCTTGTTTTCTCACCAAAATAACATTTTTTAATATCAATAGATTTTCCTCATTCCAATATTCATATTTCCATATTGGCTCATTGCACTTTTGAATTATGCACTCTTGAACTATTCATTCTTGAACTATTCACTCTTGAACTATTCACTCTTGAACTATTCACTCTTGGAATATTCACTCTTGAACTATTCACTCTCAAACTACTGATCATTTTCGTCTTCCATACTCAAATATTACTGAATGGATAAAGCAACAAATGAAATATATATGTTTGGAAATATCCTCGAAACATGTTATTCGAATCAAATGATATTATAAAGCTGGTAGAGTATTCAATTGTCTCGGTATTTGGAAGTCTAGTTACCTCCACTCTGAGAGTTTATAAAACCAAGTAGCATTGGTAACAATGGTAATAAACTATTCCATTTCGAGGTTAGGTTGATCCTACGTTATCAATAAGAGCACTGACAAAATTATAAATTACTGAGAATTCTGAATACAATAACAGATTTCAACATTTCATTTTAATTAATTCAATATTATTTCTGCTCCGTGTATCTTCCATGTTGGAATATTCACTCTCTGAATGTTTTTATACTCAATTTGTTCATGTTTAACTAATTACCAATTCATAATACAATTCATTCTCCTCCTTTCCTTCTCTATTCATGAGAGAAGATCTGCAAAGATAATAAAGTTATGAAGGCTTCCCAACGACTGAGCGTTTAGCGTTTGAAGACCCAATCATATTTCATCAAACGTGAAAAATATCTGCATGAGTGAAATAAAGTGAGGAAATAATCAATGTATATCATGAATGTGGTTTTTTATTCTATCAAATAATCTGTTTTCTCTAAACCAATAGGAGAGTTTTTTTTCAATGTCATCGCCAAACGGTTGCCACAAGGATAGATTGAAATGTGAAAAATTTATAATCATATGAGTGATAAAAAAAAATCAAATTATAACGAATCTATAGATATTTATATACATTGTAGAGATTTGGTATCAGAGTCTACTTTCTCACCGGAACGTTGAAAGTTTAAACACAATTGACTCATGAAAAAAAATCATTTATCTTCCTTGATTGACTATTTTTTCCATTGAAATTTCCAAAGAGCTATCAACTGAGAATGATTGAAAATAGTTTAATAATCAATGATTATTAACTGATATATGATGAATTGATGATGATTTAAAGATGATTGAACGTAGAAGATATATGTCACTGATAAGAATTAATCAACATTGAAAATCTTGATCATATAGATGGTTGCGAATGATAAAAACTCTCGAGCTTCAATGTATCTCTCCTCACTTTGAATTCATTCAAAAAGTATGTAAGAATGTAACCGTTCCATATGCGCCAGTGAATGAACCAATAAAGTTTGGGACTTGATAAAGTATGGAAACCGGGTTTTCTCTTTCCTTGCCGGACTAACATTCATGTATATTTATATCCTCGTCGGATCACCCTTTAGTGAAACTCGTTTCGTTTAGGCTTTATAATTGAAGCAATATGCCACGAGTGAAAACACACGTTGACAGCATACACATGATCCTGATTTTATGTGTTATTGTCATTAGTTGGCCCGTTGTCAAGTAAATAATATATTGACGAAATGTTTTCAAACGAGAAACATTTATGAAAAAATGTTTGAAGATTAATACGAGTTTAGTTTTAGATATTGAAATGTATACTTTTTAGTGGGAAAAAGAAGTTGTGATATTTTTTTCATAAGTTTCCGGTATAACTACTGAGAGATGAGTGAAGCTTGACGAAAAGATATTTCCATGAAAATTTATAGATGTAACTTCTGATGAATGTATTCATATGAAATATGTATTGAAATAATTCATACTGTCATTACTATCTTCAAGTAACCGTGCAAATGCGCGTGAAATGAAAAACAGAATATCATATTTGTATGATTTTTCACTCGATATTTCTCATTGAAAAATGGAAATTTTCATTTTTTGATATTTTTTTTTTTTTTTTTTTTTATTAATCTGTCATAGAAAATTGAAGGTATCATTTAAACAATACAAATTTAAAAATTTCAGGGAATTTCATATCAAAACTTTATATCAAATTATTCATCACTTTTGCTTCAATATGTTTATAATTGTTAACTCTCGATTTTATTATTTATCTATTTGTTCATTCGTACTTTTCTGTCTACTACCTGTATGCAATTGTTGTGGTACAGTACTTGATATGTAAGCGTTGAGTGTGAATAAAATGGTTTCAAAATTTGAAAAAAAATGAAATGAACATCCTTCTCCGTGAAAAACATCAATTTCAAAAGCTTCAGATGGATTTAATATGGATACAAAAAGCTTGGATCAGAATTAAAGTATCTTTTTCACCCGAACATGTCGAATTGCAGTGAAATTCAGGTATCAAACGAGAGAGACCGACGTTTACTGATGACACAGGCTTTTTCGTTGAAGTAGTTTCTGACTTTTATGTAAACGTGTAATCATGCGTTCTCTGTTATAAATAATACATCATACTCACTCCAGGCGATAAATCATCTGTAATATCAAGATGATCAGGTGACGCTAGACAGAAACAAGTTTTTTAATAAATCCTGGCCATCTGTGGCAAAAGACGGAGTGAGCATATATTTATATATATATATATATATATATATATATATATATATATATATATATATATATATATATATGTAAATATATATATATATATATATATATATATATATATATATATATATAATACATGAAGATCACTTTAAGCTGAGAGTTGGAATCTTTTGATATTACTTCTTGCTGTGAGAGCTCGTGTGACGCTATTAAATTATCCGCTTGACGCGATGGTTTCCGACTTTATAAGGCATTAATTTATGTTAAATGAAAAAGCACATCTTTGATTCAAGATTTTGAAGACATAGACCCTCCACTTCATATTTAACGTTCACCTTATTGAATGTTGATTGAAAGTTAGAAGGATAATTGCACTTATTTTTCAATTCGATTCACATTTCAATTCACTTTTTCATTTTCCTTTTATTCAAATCAAATTCAAACACCATAACTCATCCACGTGTATAGCGTTTTCCCCATTTGATCATTGCTCATCTATGCCACAAAAACACAAGATATATCTCAACTTCTTGTCTAGTCATCATCATTTGTTATTTTAATATAATCCATTACATCAGAACAAATCTACTGACAAAAGACTTATAATATCACCTTCTTTGTGAGATGATGATGGTAAAACTTCGAAAATAATTAAAAACCCAACAAATCAAAGATGTGGCGTTTTCTCCATATGATCATTGCTCATCTATGCCACAAAAACACAAAATATATCTCAACTTCTCGTCTAGCCATCATCCTGTTCGTAATTTTAATATAATCTATCACATAAGAACAAATCGACTGACAAAAGACTTATAATATCACTATCTTTGTGAGATGATGATGGTATAACTTGAAAAAAAATTAAAAACCCAACAAATCCAATCCAAACACCATCACTCATCCACGTGTATAGCGTTTTCTCCATATGATCACTGCTGATCTGTGCCACACAAACACAGGAATCCGTGATTCTGCCGCGTGGAAGCAGGCGGCTATAAGTATATAAGTGTGTATAGGCCACGGCGCTGTGGCCAACAATCGATACGCCGAGGGTTCGACGACCGACCGACATTTGCCGGCGCTCTGCTGCGTTCGTACAGAGCATAGAGATGGCTCCAACTCGAGCATGCACCGGTACTTGGATGAGCGCCGTCATCGGCACTGGGTCATTGGAACCGGCGTTATTACTAGATAATAATTTTTTTTTTTTTTTTTATTGATTCCAAATAAAAGCGTTACAACAATAAAGGGTACTCTTGTGAGGTTCCACGAAACCCTCATGGGGTTTATCTGTGAAGATAAATAATAACAATTCACATAAATATAATGCAATGAAAAAATAAAGTACCTTCCTGATAATAAAATATAATAACAATACAATGAAGCACATTGACGAGAACGTGTAAGAATGAACAAAATAGGATAAATCAACAAAATTATTATTTTTTTTTTTTTTTTTAATAACATCGAAACTTGATACAAAATCATTGTTCCCCAATTAAGGCTATGGATGAAAGATAGGATCGTTTGGACGGGGCACCACAAGGGCGATCTTACCACCCCATTTTGATTATTTAAAACTAATGGTCTTCAACACCAGAACTGCGCTGTCTGTGACCATAATTTTTCGCAGTAGATAAAAGTCTTTCAGTATAAACACACGAATGTTGATATCCTCCACTTTGAACTAAGTCTCTTGGGCAATGATTAATTACTTCTTTCCCTTGACAGCAGATGTAAAATTGATCATTATACAAAAAGCACAAATTAAATTAGTGATAGGCCTATAATGTTATAATTAGGCCTATCGCTCTACTAATTAATGGTCGTGGCCAATTAGTACTTCATCCAAGCATTTGCTTCGAGGACTGTGGGAAACCACGAAAAACCACGTCAGGATGGATAAAAAATGGTGTTGTTGGTCTTGAGCTTTTTCTTCCAACTTCTTCTCTTCTTTTCTTCTCTTCTTGTTGTGTTTGATATATATATTTTTTTTTTTCTTCTTCTTACTTCTTTTTTCTTTCTCTTTTTTTCTCTCTTTCTCTTTTTTTCCCCTCTCTTTTCCTTTATTCAATCATTCATTTCTTCTCCTCATTCCATTTCATTTTTTTACTTCATCTTCCTTTTGTCTTTCATTCATTAATTAATTTATTTTTATTTTTATTCTTTTTCATTTTTTATTTTCTTTTTTTTTCTTCTTTTTTTTAAATTTTTTTTTAAATTTTTTTTTAAATTCTTCTTCATTTTCCTTTATTTATTTTTTTATTTTTTTTTTCTTCTTTTTTTTCATTTTTATTTTCATTTTTATTTTCATTTTTTTTTCTTTTTTTTTTCTTTTTTTTTCTTTCTTTCTTCTTTTCATTTTTTCTTTCTTTTTCATTTCATTAATTCTAGTTATTGTATTTGATTATTATTCAACCCTTTTTTTCTTTCTTTTCTTGTTTTTTCTTGTTTTTTCTTTTCTTTTCTCTTTTTTTCTTTTTCTGATTTTCTCAATATTGAATGCTTGTGAATTCTTGGACGTCTGAGGGAAACCATGGAAAACCATCAATCAGGATGAAAAAAAAAAAAATGTTTCAAGCTGTTGATGCAACTTGATGTACGGTAGTCAGAGCTGCTTCTCCTTGAGAATATATTCGTCACGATTGTAGTAGGAACTCTACTTCTGATATGTCTCTTCTCGTCTGCCAGTACAAAGCTGCCATTAGACAATCCCCAGACAAACCTTGATTTTTCAACAGAGCTCGGTGTTGATCAAGTGCTGGGCATACAAGTAGGTGTTCTGCATTTTGATCTTCCAGCTTGCACAGGGGACACATGGAACTTGCTTTAACTCCTATTCTCTTCAGATGTTTGTAAAGAAAATCATGGCCTGTTGTAATCCTGAAGATCGCGACTGCAGTAGAACGAGGCAGGGTATTGCAATGTATCGGTTTTTCCAGCAAAGACTCCCATCTCTTTCCTCTAGCGACATCTTCTTGGGCCTGATTTAAAATAGTTTTGGATTTGATTTTGAGCATATTTTTGTAGGAAGCTATCGACATTGGTATTGTGTGCTGCCTCTGATTGGATCCCAATTTGGCGAGTTCGTCAGCCTTTTCATTTCCTTCGATTCCGCAGTGACTCGGGATCCATTGTAAAATCAATGACCAACCATCCTCTATCAGATCGTGGGATAGTTTTTGACATTGATTGGTGATTGAACAATCAGTTGCCTTTGATGTAATAGCTTGAATAGCTGCTCTGGAGTCGACAAAAACCACAATTTTCCGAGGAATGGTACGCTCGCGTATTAACTCAAATGCTATCTTAATCGCTTCCATTTCCCCATCAAAGCATGAACCATATCTTCCTGCTGCAGCCGATTTTTGGAACATGATGCTGTATACTCCAGCACCAGCATTCGATTGAACAGCATCTGCCGAACCGTCGGTGAAAAAATGAAGCCACTCATTTGAAGGGTATGAAGTATGTATTGTACGTAGAGACAGTTGCTTCAGTGCGAATACATTCATCGTATCTTTCTTATTCATCTCGTAAATCAGCTTTATTCTCGTCTTGGGTAATAAAAGCAATGACGATGAAGGAGGTGGAAAAGGTTTCCTTGAGGCCACGTCAACTTCTATCTCAAACTTCGTCTTCATGTTATTGACAGCAGCACTGAAACCTATCTGGGATGGTATTCGTAAAACTGGTGGCTCATATGATTCCCAGTACGAGTCGTTAAGTCTCAATTGTTTCTCTTGTTGAACAATAGCAGCTCTTTCTCTTCGAATAGATAGTGGCTCGATTTGCGTTTGAATTTCCATCGCTGTGATTGGAGTAGACTTTGCGGCGCCACATATCATTCTAAGAGCTTGATTTTGAACTAAATCGAGAATTTTAATATTGGTTTGACTAGCAGTACAAAAGGCCTCTCGGCCATATTCCAGCACCGGTCTGACGTATGTCTTATACGTTGTAGAAAGAACATCTTGTGTAGCACCCCACCGAATGGAACTTAGTCTTCGCAGTATTTTCAAACGGGCTTTTCCAATGTCAGCTAGTTTCTGGGTATGTTCTTTCCACGTGAGTTTGTTGTCCATATGCACTCCCAAATACTTGCTTCTAACTGAACTTAACTGTAGTCCATTATATTGAAGCTGTATCTGATGTTGTGCTGTACACATTGAAAACAATTGGTATGTAGTTTTTTCGGTGTTGACAGTCATCTTATTCGCCTCCGTCCAGTTTTTCAGTGTTGAGAGAGCTTCATTGATCTTAGTTTGCATTGTTACTATGCATGATCCCGTCGTCCATATGATAAGATCATCAGCATACATCAGTGCATTAGCTCCTCCAATGCTTTTGATTTTATTCGGGAGATCGTTAACCATCACGTTAAACAATGTGGGACTGGAAACTGCTCCCTGTGGTTTTCATTTGATTTCATTTGATTCATTGACATTCATTTGATTCTATCACGGATTTCCAATTATATTCGAATTGCAGTTGAAGTGAGTGGAGAAAAATGCAAACAACATAGGATGAGAGAACTCGAGGAAGTGAAAAAAATACCCAATTATACAATTATACAATTCAATTATATAATTAAATAATAATAATAATAATAATAATAATAATGATGATAATAATAATGATGGTTTTTATTATCGGAGACTGTATAAACAGTATGATATACGTCATGAATTACAAATATACATATAATAAGCATTGTTCAAGTTGAGCTGGAAGCTGAAAAATCGTCAACAGAGTAAAAAGCATTTTCACATAACAGTTTCTTGACTCTGGATTTAAACATATGCATGCTGGATATCGACTTGATGTCTATTGGTGGGTTGTTATAAAACCGTGACATTGAATATTGCCGACCTTTCTTATACAGCATGAGTCTATGTTTGTCCACACATAATAATTATCATTAATTGACTGTAGATAATAATTGTATTGATGTGGAGAAGGAGATATATCGTCCCTGTATTCCTGACCTGGCAAAACGTAATGGAATTCCTGATGAATACTGGAACGTTATGGGACTCCTTCTTGGAGCAAAAGCGGCTATTTCCACATTTTTCGTTACGTTTCTGAAATCATATTCCGGTAATATATCAAAATCATTCATTCAAGAAATAGTCTTCACAATCTTAAGAAAATCATCACATATTCGTACCATGGGGTGGTAAGATTGCCCTTGTGGTGCCCCCTCCAAACTATCCTATCTTTCATCCTCAGCCTAAATTCGGGAACAATGATTTTGTATCAAGTTTCGATGTTATTAAAAAATATATATATATATATTCACAATATATTCTCTTCAGCGTTTCTCAATCGACTTTAAATCTGATTCTATCAATTCCTGTATTCTATTAATTAAATTTATTACTCAATTATATAAAGTGTAAAGAGTTTTTGATTCTATTATCATAATTATATAACTAATTTTCACTTTCGGCAATTATAATTCCAAATTTATAGTAAGCTGGGCCTTCATGGTCATTCATCGTGATGATAAACAGCCGTCATGAATAAATTATTTTCTTTCTTGTTGTATTCGAAGGTGACAAAATACAAAAGTAACCAGATGAAATATACGTAACGATGTTTTGGGCAATTATCTAGATAAATGCTATCAATCAAGAATGAACATGTATTGTTGATTTATCATGGCTGAAGAATGACCAGATATTATGGATTATTGAATTTACCAGAAGTGATAACAAACCAATCAGTCGAGCCCGCATCAGATCTATGGATAATTAACAGTTACACAACACATAAAAAACATAAAAACATGAAGTATGTAGAAGTTTTCTGAATCTCAGCTCAATGCTCAATAATTCTTGGTATAGCGATAAAAGTTGTCGAAAAATGGATTTTGATTTTTTTTTAATTCAACATCAATATTTGATACACAATCATTGTACGTCAATCAATGCTATGGATGAGAAGTGAGATTGTTTGGAGGAATCGAAATTTAAAATTGAAAATAATCATTCTAACGAGTGCTATTGAATGACGAAATATTGTCATCATAAATGAGATTCAAATTGACAAATTAAAATGATCTGGATTAGATAAAAGATTGTGAATATAATGTACATAATTTTATTTTATGATAAGTCGAAGATTATAATGGACAAATAGTAGCTGTATCTCAGACTCAGAAAGTAGATGTCCACTTATGATGAGCTCTGCCATGCATTTACTGACCATGTCCATGAAATGTTGGAGGATAGAACCATAGTGGCCTACTCAAAATTACTCGCATAATGACGGATAACGCATAATTCGAATAATTGGCTCGAGTCTATGTCATGTGAGACACTAGAATGAATAATAAAGACTACAAAAGCTTCGTTTCATACAGAAATCTCATCATAAACATTCCATGAATGTCAATATTTTATATGAATTTACTGCTGAGAGACCGAAGTGAGAATCAGAAATCTCTGCCAAAACTCTATGTCTCGACGGTTCAATAAGCGAAATTATGCAACGGTTGTATTTTGATGCAAACTTATTGAGTACATACCATTCAATTTCAGGAAATAATGATAACATTTTCAATTTTGATATACCATTTTTAAAACTATCAATTTTATCAATCCAAATAAAATTTCTCATCCTGTTGAAAATAGATCGATGAATGATACTCAAAAAATAAATACATCAATAAATGTATCGATATATTTCAATGATTAAATCTATCCTCGAGAAACTCAAATCATATTCGAATGTGACTGGATAAATTCCCGTGCATTTTTCCCAAATGTCATATCCGATTATACCACTCGAAATGTTGTAAATTTGTATATTGAAAATAATTTCCAGCCCAAAATCGAGCGTATGAAATAAAAATTGAACTCAAATAGTATATAAAAAAACATAGACGAACTCAAATAGTATATACAAAATGTAAACGAATGTTCTCACACTGGATGTTCTTACACTAGCCCAATTTCCAGCTAGATAAAAGCACTATAAGGCCGAATTCTTCCAAAAATAATTATTATTATTTCTCCCGTCGTTTTTTAATTCTTTTCTGTTTTGAGTACACTCGTACTACAAAGATAAACACTTGCCAAGTCGAATATTGGGCACGTTGCCAAAACTCGTCACTATCCAA
Organism: Brachyptera risi; assembly: GCA_964007535.1. Taxonomy (NCBI): domain Eukaryota; kingdom Metazoa; phylum Arthropoda; class Insecta; order Plecoptera; family Taeniopterygidae; genus Brachyptera; species Brachyptera risi. Next base: position 48,636,761 of record OZ023328.1, read on the forward strand.
TGCCACGTGGAAGTGAAGAGCGCAACATTTGGCAACATGGCTTTGCTTGACAGAACATGAAAATGTAGGTTGTGATTGATTGAAAAATGCATTTCATTTACAAGGAATGTGAATAAAACTTTCGAATAGTTTCAACCCTGAACATTCCATAAGTCTGAAGACTTTCACTTCTTTGTAAACTTCTATAAATAGTTTTGTAGATGATTATCGTGACGTATTGTATTCGGAAAATAATTGTGACATGCCATCATAACAATGTCGAAGTGGAATTATTATTATTTATAGCTTTTTATTCGACTTTAAAAACATCATACAAACATATGTCACGGTGGGAAAAATGAGGAGTATTATGAGTATCAAGTATTATGAAGTATAACATAAAATGAACCCTTTAGTGAGCATGATAGATATACAGAAATGATGTTGAATTTACCGCTGTACTTATTTATTTGATGATACAATATCATAATATTTAAAGAAATAATTGACCTGCCTTCAAGAATATTTCATCACATCAACCACAGGAAATGGAATATTGTATTTTTCAATCATTTCAATTCAGGATTTCTTTTTTTTCGAATCATAGTTGATGAGAAAACTATTTTTCATTTTTGAAAACAATTAGTGATACCAATATGCTGCAGTTCCTAGTAAAGCGATACGTAATTGATTTCAAGATGGAATTGAAACTACGCCATCGAATACAATTAGGGAGTGTTAAGTCTTTCATTCTTGTGAGAACAAAGATTTTTCAATGGAAATTTACATCTCTCTAATCATCATAAAAGGGCATATTTCCAGTTATTAATATCATATCATATGTTTATCGTAAAAACTTTTTCTTGATCCCATATCGGTTTCACGTATATTCATTATCCTTTCTAAGATACATAATATTGTTCAGAGGGAATTGTCAACACCATTTCAAAGTTCGCATTCTCTGATCAGTCAAGATCGTGTGGAATTATCTCTTTCTATCACTGTCTGTACATGGAAATATCGTATCATCTCATTCTCTCTCTCTTTCCAAAGCTACTCCATGTTTTCTCACTTTTAAAAACACAAACTTCATTACGCATGATACCTGTTGCTGATGTGAGAACATAACCCCAGAGGTATAACATAAGTGGAGGTGCCGGGTTTCAACATCTATTTCACGACTCTTATTGTTTTCCAACAAAAGATCCATATTTGCACGAAAGTCTTGGATCACTCATTCTTCAGTATGGAATTGTTTGAAGTGATAGGGGTCATTTTTTTCAATTTGAAATGGTTTAATTTGAAAATTTGAAAAAAAAAAAATATATATATATATATATATATATATATATATATATATATATATATATATATTTATATATATACACATATTTCCATTTCAGTTCATGTATTCGTTTCTTGGAAAAGTAACATTTCACACATTGTGTTAAAAAGTACATGTTATGAAATTGGTCAATATTTTTTTTTTTTTGAATAACATCGAAACTTGATACAAAATCATTGTTTCCCAATTAAGGCTATGGGTGAGAGTTGGGAGTTTTTATCATTTGGACGGGGCACCACAAGGGCGATCTTACCACACCATTCTGATTAAAAAACTAATTCAACACCAGGAATGCGCTGTCTGTGACCATAATTTTCCGCCGTAGTTAAAAGTATCTCAGTATAAACACACGAATGTTTATATCTTCCACTTCAAACTAAAGTGACTGAATTAGTCAATCCAAGTTACAAATACAATCCAGTTGGGCTATAATAAAAATCAGAGAGAACATACCTTGAATGGTTGCAATGTTAATGTCATTTAAGTATTAAACAATACCAATTAAGAGATTCAAGTTATTTACAGTTGGATGAAATTACAATCACTTACAATGGAAACGATGATGTGTTATATTGACTGATAGGTACTCTTCCACTGAATATGGACATATTTTAACAAAGTACTTCTTGATTTTATTCTCAAAACGATTGGTTTCAGGTATAGATTTCATTGTTGCTGGCAAATTATTATATGAAACTGTTCCTGATATTGATTTATATCTGATAGAAAGGCCACCTCACCGTTTTCAAACGGCATGCCACTTCAGAGTGGTGGGCCCATTATTAACTCATCATCAACTCTGATCAGGAAACTACGATTTTATATCTCGATCACGATTTCAATCAGAGAAATAATAAGTGAAATAACTAGGAAAACGCCATATATGCGTTGGTAGACGAGCGGATAGTAATAGGATGTCGACTTTTTTGCCAAACTTTTGCCTACATTCGCCAATTGGGTGACATTCAAGTTAGAAATGGGTAAAAACTGCTTCGAGTGGTACCAATTTAGCACATTTTAAGATTTTTCTTCGAAATGACTCAACCCATCAAGCTGAAAGTTTCCAGAAATGTGTATCATAATGACCCTCAACTTCACGCAAAATTTCATTTCTTTTTTAATAAAAATATTTTCTTTTTTTCCGACGTGTTATTCTAATGGGTATTTTTTAAATTTATGAAATTCATTAAAAAAAAGTTATCATACGATAATGCCACAAAACTACAAATCTAAGTTAGATGAGGAACCATAAGAAAAAAAAGTTCTAAATTGATAGCAGTAGCCGTTTGACCTGGAGAACCGACAAGAAAACATGAAAAAAAAACATAAAAACGAACACCAATTTTTTTAAGTATGTCAAATTGAATCCTCGCTAAAGCTCGTCTGATTAAACCATTCAAAGATTCAATAATACTCTTTTTTGCGCCATCACTGTACAAATTATTAAAATTTGACTCATTTGCTTATGATTTATACTTTCATGAAATTATAATACTTTGAATCATATATGTAATTGACCTGTTGAATCAATTTGACTAATTCTAAAATATACACAACTGACGTATTTCAAAACTCGCACAAATTCATTCATTAATCATCAATATCCATATTGATATTCTATTAATTATTTATAATTTTTTTTTTATTATTTTTATCCAATTTGTACAAGTTTATGTATCAATTCAAATGTGTACATGAGTGATTGTTAACAATCATGAAATAAATATATTAAAATTGAAATTGAAATATAATATCGACTTCGAGGTGCCCCGTCCGAACAATCTTAAACGTTGGTATCCTTACTTACTATTGGTGAACGATGGCTTTATAAGATTCTCATGATATGTCTTTTCTTTTTTTTTTTTTTTGAACTGAGTGCAAAAGATCTTTACGATCGTGAGGTGCCGAGTGAGGAATGAATCGAACGTGTCGTGCGAGTAGGGAATCAATTCTGTATTCACTCTAACGACTAAAAACACGAAACGCTTGATGGGCGAGCAGTTAAATACTCGAATGGAGAATTATAGTCTGAAAAGTTATAAATATTCTCAAATATCTCTTATTACAATGCCTGAATATGGTATACTACAGAAAGCTGCAGACAATAATGAAATTAGGTGTAGGAAATAGTATAGTGCATAGTGGAGCAAAGCACGTATGTTTTATTATATTATGTTTAACGACCTATTCGAATGGAAATTAAAATCTAATGACGTCGAAAAACGAGTGTTTTTCACTTGAAAATTGTCGAGTCGAGACTCCAAATGGGTAATGTTTAGAGATAGGGGAGACGGACGATCGGGTCGTGTGAGGAACGAAGGTCTGCATTCAATCAGGAGCAAGGTTAATGGAACGGTATTAAGTGTTTATTATCAAACGTGCTACTGCAATATCGATTCATTACTCAATAGTCTGATACGGAAAAACATCCCAGTTGGACTCGGGCACGGTTGAACGAGTATTGTGTTCGGTTGATATAATGACAAACTTGTCGTTATACGACATGAATAACAATTATTGTTTTTGAAAAAAGCTTGTCAAATTTGTATCAACAACTGTACTCACTGAGAGTAAAAATGAGTGGATAAAAAATGAAATATTCTCTTGAAAAAAAAAATGCCCTATAAGGAATTCATTTCCGGCATGACTTCGGTTTCCAACAATGTATTTTGTACGGTCGAGCTAGATGGGCAACCTTGATTGTAATTCCTGAATAGGAGAATATAAAGCAGTCGTAATCTTTTTTTTGATTGATTTTGATTTTTTTATTATAAATTTTATAAAAACATTCCGTTCAATAACTCTAAGGACATTATTGGTGGATACATATCACTTCAAACCAGATAAAAAATGATGAACTTGATTGGGTTTTAAAAAAATGTGTCGTCATTATCATATTTTTTCTGAGAATACAATTGATAATATTTTTCCATCCGATGAATATGATAACATAAATAAACAGGAACTATATTCCATCATCCATTAATTCGTCGGATGGAAAAAAATGTTCAAGAACTTTGAGAGATGTTTCAAGGAGAAAACAAATGATTGCACTATATACACGAGAATTAACTGAACCAAAAATTATATTGGCTCCAGCTCAATTGCCGCCAGACTGAATTAAACATCTTCTCAAACCAAACCAATTCGATTCTGTCAATTGTCACTGGAATATTCAATACCCCGCAGACAGACCACGTGATACCCCACAGACAGACCACGTGATACCTCTCAGACAGGCTCGCGTGCACAGTGGTCTGCTTGAAGTGGAGGCAAAAGATTTCAGACTCGCACTTCGAACTTTCTGCTGAATACATGTGTTATTTCCTACCTCATGACAATGGTGTATACACGAATCAAGGGCTATTCATAGACAACTGATACCAGCTATTCGCCGACTTTACGAACCGGCTATTCTGAGCAAATTACACGCGGGAATTTCGTCCATCAGAACTTGAAATCAGTCATTAGAAGAGAGTGACAAAAACGTCCATTTTACTTTTTAACTGAAGAAATCGGAGTTCGTTTTTTTTTCTGACGCGGCGTACAGGTGAGGGTAAAATTGGATAGCGTCAAAAAAATGTAGAACCATTCATTTAATTTTTTCTTTGAAAATTTCGAGTTTTGAAAGGGATATGACGTTAATTCAGTGAAATAGAGTCAAAAGGTGTTTTGACGTTATTCCACTGATTAACATCAAAATATCAGATTTGACTTCAATCCGGTAGGAAATTATGGTTCAACAACCATTTGACGTTATTTCAAATAATAACAGCGGACAAAAAATTCCCTAATAACATGTGAATTTTTTATATAATAATGGATGAGAAAATTCGGATAAGGTCTAAATTAGTATGGACATTTTAGTTTGACTTTATTCCAGTGGAACGTCAAATTCAATTTAGATAAGTAGGAACGGAATGAAGTCAAATCGATGGATTTCAACATTATTTCACAGGAATAGTGTCAAATTACTAATTTGACGTCATTTCACCGGAATGACGTCAAAAATGTGGAAAAAATCATGCCACACGAACGTTTTGACGATAGTCCATTTGACGCTATTCCGTTTCTCCCAGGTGAGGTGGTGTGACCAGACAACTTTAAACTTTGTCTGAAAGTTTATTACATACCAGAATATATATACATATCACTTTTGAGCACGACCGGATAATCAAATCATTATGAAAATCTTCGTAAGTTTCAGAAATCCCCAATAAAAACTATCATCGAGTGAGAGTTTCAATTTTAAAAGTTTGAATTCACTCGTTTCGTTTTCATACTTATCTCGTCATGAGAGTATCATACTCATGTTGTGAAGTCTCTATTGTGATAGTAGAATACACATACTGACAAATTTGTATAGATTTGACAGATAATGTAATAGATTCAATCAATAGTCGTGGTAATTAATTCAGGTATTGCAAAGCGGATTAAAGCCTAACGGTAGGTTCAGCTCGGGGATTCAGAAGGTTTAATCCCTTGGAATTGGACTGTTTATGACACCGACAACTACGTGATTATGAAAACCTAAATTTAGGAGGTATTATGTATCACCTTCAACGACTTGTGTCTATATCGTTGTCTGGAAATTTTCATCGATATGATTATTTGATCATTCAATTTCAATTCAATTTCAATTTATAAATCTTTTTACTCTTCCTCTTATTCACACAGGATAACAGGAAAACAATACAAACAGTAATGAGTGAACTAAATATATACATGTGGGTTAACTTTAAAAATCGAAAAAAAAAGGAGAAAAGAAGAAGCCCGCGTAAGAACTGAATCTTGTGTGCGGGCATTAGTATCAAAAGTTGATATTCATGTTGGCGAAACTATAATAAATAATGATTCAAACTTATTTCATTGTCCTTGATTTTTCAAATGTGGATAATGGAAAATAAAAATACAAACATACAATTATTATAAATACATATAAACCAATTCGAGAAGAATATAACAAAACAAACATAATATTAGTTGAATTGAATAGGTTATATGTGATATATGTAATCATATATCAGAATATTTCGGAATTTACACAATTAGGTGATATGTGATATGTGATGAAATTGGTGAGCTTAATTGATGAGTTTGATGATGATTCAATATTCATTTTTTTTTTTTTTAATAACATCGAAACTTGATACAAAATCATTGTTCAATATAATATTCAAGGTACTCATCTGCACCCATTTTCCAATAAATCCAATTATTGAATTCATGAGACTGTAATCCAACAAACTAATTCATATCTGTCAATTGGGTAAATGTTCAACTGATATCTAGAAGTTATGTCATCGTCGACTCACATTCATTCATGGAATTAACACATAACTGATGATTTTTGAAAGTTTGGAACGAGTATAATTTGAAATGAAACCAAAATCGATATAGAGTGGAGACCACATAAGTTGTTACCGTGAAAACTCATCAACTTATCTGTTAATTCATCAATTCACTATATCAATTTAGATACCATTCTGTTGATGTGGTTGACCGATTGAAACAAAATGTCATCATTGTAATATTCTGATGAGAATATTTTATAATATGCAATAATAAATAGGATATAGGAGGAAATAAATATTTTTCACATTTCAGTATTTTTTCCTGATTTCAATTTTTTTAAATGCCTCATGATTTTCGATATTATTTTTCGAACTTTTTAAAAAATATTATCAGGAATCAACCCTAGTGCCGGTTGTTATATGATCACAAAATAGTAGCCCCATGGCAACTGAATCTATCTATAAGAACCTCGGAATTCTAAAGGTGAGTTGGAAAACAGTTCAGCTCAGAGCTAAGATGCTCCTCGAGTATAGGTCAAGATTTGACATTTCACACATCAAAATGACGTCTCTGTCGTACTGCATCAGAAAAAAAGTGTCAAAATCAACTGTTCGATATGTTTTCCTGTCATATTTTGGTGATGCAAAGCTTCTGATGTCTATTAAAAGAGGCAACAAACAAAGACACAAACAACAACCATGTGTCTGCCAATTAAAATAGCTGAATCCCACCAACATTCCACCCAAAAATGAAACTTTCTAGAATCTTCACGTTTATTATCATCATTCATAGGCCTTGATGTTTACATTTACTGTGTTATTAGTAATTTTGAAAACTTCATACAGTTTTGATTATTCGGTTGACAGATTTGGATTGGCAATAATTCCTACATTTTTTTCCCGTTCATTTTTCGGTAGCAAACTGGAAGAAGGGAAGCCCTTCAGTTCAGGGGGGTCTTACATTACACCTCGGTCAGAAATAGAGCGGCTGGTGTGGGTTAGTAGAGCTAGAGGGAGGATGGTGGCGGGGAGGGAGGGAGGGAGGGAGGGAGGGAGAGAGGAGATGTATTTCTGGCCGCGACGAGTGCCTCAACATGATGATGCTACCGACCATGTAACCACAGTGGTAGAATATTTCACTTGTCATCAGGAGAGAATCGAACTCGAGACCGCAAGCATGAGTGATGAGAAACGTATTTTGAAAAAAAAATCAAATCAGCTCGGAAAAATCCCGGTTAATTTCGTTTTTGAATGAAGAAACGATTACGTATATTATTGAGAGATTTTATTTCGCCGAATGGCAGATAATATATTTATTCAAATTGCATGCATTTGTATGAATTTCATGGTTCATATAGTAAACTTATAACTTATTCGTCGATTTATATGTCCTCATACTCCTCAAATTTGAAAAAAGATTAGCCTGATGCTGATTATTTTTCCTTTTTTATTCATCATTTTGAAAATTGGATCGTTTTTCATATACAAAAAATGCCATTCTGATCTGTCTTATTCTATAAACACTCCATACTCGACTGAATCGAATGAATAATGATCCCACTTAACCTCACTCGTTCATCAAACATACACGCACAATACACGCACAAGCACGCACAAGCACGCACACGAAAACACGAGAAAACATCAAGAAAGTCCCAATAGAGATTCTACTATACCGACGTTATCTCAAGACATTAGGGAAATACACCAGATCAACAATTCAACATCCAATCTCGTCTTATCAATCTCTTCTCCCAAATTATGCGTGGCGTATTTTCGGTAATGGACAATCTATATATAATGATACTGGCACGGTATCATTCCAAGCCTACAACAGAATACGGCTATTAGTTCTAATCATAGCATTAACCTATTCTGTTATGTCAGAGTAACTAGGCAAACGCGTTATGTGTTTCCGCGTTGATGGATGAGCTGGAACATATCAACTTATCTTTGGATTGGTTATTATATATATATACACCTTGAGATCCAAACCATTACATCACTGCCATCTTATTTTCCTCTAATAATTTATGTGATAATAAAGAAGGCTTTGTTTTAATCGTTTTTAATCAAGTGGTGACACTTGTTGCTTTGATTTAATAGGTATCTTAATAGCTTTGAATAATTGACACAAATAACATTATATATTCTTTTACATCAAAACGGCTGATCCGATTTGAGTAAAAGTTCGGAATAATGTGTATTATTATGTTGTTCGAGTTCTGTGGAAATTTGAAAAATTTCGGAGAACATTCACTTTGTCATTTTTTCCGCCTGGCTTATTCATATGGGTTTTTTGAAAACTTCAAAATGATTTATCTCAAAAATTGTTCATCCGATTTTGCCTCAAAACTATACAGCATCAAGTCAGATAGGGGTTCATGTGTGTGCCAAGTTTCATCATGATCTGAATTTTTGTTTGACCTGTAGAGCGCGAACAAAAAAAAAAAAAAAAAAAAAAAAAAAAAAAAAAAAAAAAAAACACCTTCGATTTTTCAAGTACAGTGTAATTGAGTCTTCGCTACGCTCATCCAATAAAAGAACTGAGGCCTCACCCCTGTACCTTGTAGCTGCATGTAGTATATACGTGATCACTCAATCTGACTGATCTATATACCATCTCATTTCCATAATATAATATATGTATGATATCTCACCATATTATAATATACATATATTATCATAATATATGATAGTTTGATTCATGTTACAGTATTGGGTAGTGTGAGTCCATCAAAATGGACGTTGAAACTATAGTAACCCAATCACGTATATTTCACTCTCATATACAGGTCTATTTTTTGTGAATGGTTAATCGTAGATATATGACATAAGTTGGGTTGGATGATCACTCGAGACATTCACAGATGTACAAAAATGAGGCATCTAATTAGTATTGTCTCAATTGTTCCCCATTTTAAATTCCAATTTTCTCAAATCGATTAGAGATCTGTGAATCTGATTGTTGGGAAAAATTAATATGTAAAGAATACTTTATTGAGTAAAAACGTTGAAGGAATCCAGCTAATTACTTTCATTCAATACAAAATGGGTGCTCCTCAGTTTTCTATCAGCTCATACCAGATTTTCTTTCGTATGACATATTTTCATATATTCGACTTCATATAACTCAAATCTGTTTTGAATACCTGGTTCACTGCGTACGACTAACATTTTACTCAGCGTTCCACTGAGGTTTGAACTGAATGATAATATCTAGTACTAGGCAAACGCGTTATGTGTTTCCGCGTTGATGGATGAGCTGGAACATATCAACTTATCTTTGGATTGGTTATTATATATATATATATACACCTTGAGATCCAAACCATTACATCACTGCCATCTTATTTTCCTTTAATAATTTATGTGATAATAAAGAAGGCTTTGTTTTAATCGTTTATAATCAAGTGGTGACACTTGTTGCTTTGATTTAATAGGTATCTTGATAGCTTTGAATAATTGACACAAATAACATTATATATTCTTTTACATCAAAACGGCTGATCCGATTTGAGTAAAAGTTCGGAATAATGTGTATTATTATGTTGTTCGAGTTTTGTGAAAATTTGAAAAATTTCGGAGAACATTCACTTTGTCATTTTTTCCGCCTGGCTTATTCATATGGGTTTTTTGAAAACTTCAAAATGATTTATCTCAAGAATTGTTTAACCGATTTTGCCTCAAAACTATACAGCATCAAGTCAGATAGGGGTTCATGTGTGTGCCAAGTTTCATCATGATCTGAATTTTTGTTTGACCTGTAGAGCGCGAACAAAAAAACAAAAAAACAAAAAAAAAAAAAAAAAAAAAAAAAAAAAAAAACACCTTCGATTTTTCAAGTACAGTGTAATTGAGTCTTCGCTACGCTCATCCAATTACACCCCAGAGTTGATATATCAACCTTGGATTGCCTTGAGAGTTGTTGATCAGCTTGCTGGATATCAATGTGAACTCATTGTTCTTATAGGTTCAACACTATCATCAGATTGGTAGTTAGGTTAACCTGACAGTTAGCCAAGTATTTCAATTTAGTGTTAGTAATGAGCAATATGATATGCCTTCCACCCTCTGGTTCGCCTCTCAATTAATTTCATTAAAACTTCCCACTTATTTATATTGTTTGTGTTATTACGTATACATTTCCTTCTGTCGAACCGCTAGCAATATAGTATGATACGAGTATTATCTTTTATTGTGTCGCTTTCTATCTCCCTTCTTCATTTCTCACTTCGTAAGTCACTATTATGTGCACATGAATTGATTGAATAAAGCCAATAGCGATCATATATTCTAATTTTCAAAAGTTTCAATTCACACCTTTCAAATTATTCAACAACAATAGGCCTATGGCACCGAATATTATGATTCAACAGTTGCCTCTCTTAAATATACCTAGCGTAACATGCTGAAATCACAGATTGGTTCTCAGAGGATTAAACTCGATGCATGAAGATGAGAAACCGATTGAGATTGAAGTAGAAAGCGAAAAGGTGGTGTGAAAAAATGGAGAGAAGAGTGTTGATAGAAGAACAGTGTGAAAACGCAATTAAATCGAAATTAGAAAAGAAAAATTGAAAAATTATTGAAATTGAAAAATTAGAAAGAAAATTATAAATTATAAAGTCGATGACGTTGATTGAAAAACTAATTAACCATAGGATATTAGGAAAGTAATTAACGGAAGTGAAATTGTGATTGTGTGTGGTAGTGGGCCAATAAATATTGATAATAGTCGTCGATTAAAGAACAAGAAAAAGAAAGGCATGGAAGAAAGTGAGTGTCACATGCTCACAGACAACACAACAAGTTCACAACAATATGATACACATTTCCCCAACATAACCATTGCACCCAAAGATTAAAAAGAACTTAGCAGTGCGTTGGAGTGATTAGATGAGCGTAGCGAAGATTCCAATCCACATGCCGAAAAAAAAAGGGTTTGGTTTTCATGTTGTTGTTTTTTTTTTGTAATTTTGTACGTGGCATACAGGTCAGGAAAAAATATTTATCAACTTGAAACGTTTTCTAAATATTTTTTCCATACCAGAATTGACTGGAATTGTTATTCAGAGAAATCGGTCGGAAGGTTTTTCCGGAAAATGATCGGAAAGTTTGAAAAATCCTCATCAGAATAACCCGGAGGAAAAATACTTGAAAAACAAGAATTTTTCAAAAGCTTTCAAATTTTCATCGAAAATGAACAATACTATTATACACGTTTTCAGAGTTTTTTGCAACAATCGAATGAGAAATAACAAAGAAAACGCAATAAAAGTGTACATTTTATTGAATATTTGGATCAATTGGATTTGCAAAGTGTATATGTGACAGGTTGCAGCACTATTAATACCAACAAGTTGCAGGTAAGGTTTTTGAACCTACGGAGTAATCCAAAGTCCGTAGATGTCAATTGAGCTGACAAGTTATTTTTCATTCTAGATTTCCATACTTCTAAGCTCATCTCACAACGCGCATCCCACGTTTTCCTAGTATTATACCATTGCTGAAATTATAAAAAAAACATCCGCAAGAGGGTATTATAATTCACTAGATCAGAAGTGAAATATTTAACCATAGACAATGATAGAGCCACTGTACTGTCTTCCAAGCAGATGATATGTGATTATCATTCAATTGAAAGAGAGCTTCTTCTGTGGACCTCATTGATTCATCGAGAATGCATTTTTCTTGTAACAAAGCCACACGTTTTGCACTGTTTATATTGCTCTTATCAAACCTGAATATTCCGTAAAATTCAGTAAAAGGTATTACCTGACCAATTTTCTCCATACACAATATTTGATTACATTTCAACCAATACTGTATGAATTTAAATTCAATATTTTCATACATTCATTAAGATTACTATCGGTATTAGCATTTCTACTTCTCAATTTGTAATCAATGAAATCAATAAATAATGAATAATGATAATAAAAATAATAATAATAATAAAATAATACCAAACTTAATCTGACATCACGAAACACTCGAAATGACAAATTATACCTCAATTGCCAAAACGATATTCACGAAGTAGTACTGGGTCGAGGGATGAATGTAAATTCCCCCCTCTCTTACACCAATGGTCCGGTACTATTGTTTGGCCTGGGCCGGTTATTCTACGCCACTTACTGCTTGAAAGTACTGGAAATATCTGTACTTCTCCCTTTTGAATTTTAGTATCTCATTCCGTTCAAAACCTGTCTCAAAACCTGATATTTCACTGAAAATATCCCCATCCTCTTGTCATGGCAAATTACCACCGAGTTCAACCACAGCCATTTTACACCTCCTTGAACACGTGACGCCGTGAAATACTGGCCGTGCCGGAGTACGTGAATCATCACCACACTTGCTGACGTCACAAGAAACTTATGAAATTGACCGTAAAACACTCCATTGCGAGTGCAGGTGATTCAAGAACTGGCAAAACTCACCTCACTAAAAGACAATCAACTATGGTGAACATTTTACGACATCGAGTGTGTAATGACGATAGTCGATATAATTAATCGATTTTGTCTACAGATGACCTAGTTTAACGACAAAGGGATTATTATATGATGGTGAGAAATTTAATAGCGGAAAAAGTGCAAGAGAAAGAGAGAAATAGAGAGAGAGAGAGAGAACGAGATAGGGTCTTTTAAGTATCGGGATGCTTTTTGTTATTGCTCAGTAATATTGTGAAACAGGAAATAGTAAAAGTGAATATGTAAATATTGTGGGGAGAGAAAGAGATAGAAATAAAATTAAACATACTAATTCTGTTCTCAAAGCAGAAAAAGAATGCGTTGTTTAATGAGTCTGAAAATCAAACAAAATAAAGAAAGAAGAAAGAGTACGATATGATTTCTCGTGAAACTTTTTGAACTGTAAAATCGAAACTATACAGGCCTTCATTTGTTGCGTGAAACACATGCTAACAACATTGCATGTTTTGTTAAAGTTTAGTGTAAAGTTTTGTTTGTTTATTTGCTAAATGGTGTCTACCTTCACTACATTTCATAAAACTACTTGTTCAATTAAAAATGTCAAAAATCTCAACAAAGAATAAGTCTTCAGCAAGACACAATTATTTGGTATAACTAGAAAAACGCGTCATGTGTTGCTACGTTGATGGATGAGCTGGAACATATCAACTTATCTTTGGATTGGTTATTATATATATCCACCTTGAGATCCAAACAATTACGTCACTGCCATACCATTTCCCAATCAATTTCTATGATAATAAATAAGGCTTTATTTTAATCGTTTCCAATCAATTGGTGACACCAGTTGCTTGAATTTAATTTGTTTCTTAGATTTGAGTCATTTGAAAAAATGGGATCATATATTTCTTATAATATTGGAATTATCTAAGAATTTGAACTTGAAGGAAATATTTCTGACGATTTTTTTTCTTCGGGCTATTATCATGAGATTTTTGAAAACTTTGAAATTAATTTTCTCAGAAGTAGTACAACCGATTGCACCTCAAAACTATACATTATCGAATTAGATAAGAAAACTTGTGTACGCCAAGTTTCAACTGATTTTAAATTTTTGTTTGACCTGTGGAGCGCGAACAAAAAATACTTTTTTTCGAGTATGGTGAAATTGAGTCTTCATCCAAAAAAGACCTTCATCTCACCATCCCATCATCTCATTAATAATTCATCCGATGCCAATAGATCTCAGTCATCATTACAGTGTATCGTTAAAACCCAATATATAAAAAAAAAAAATGCGAACGTTTGTATCAGTAAGTTGGGACTCTATTTCAAAATCTGAAACCAGACTGGCTTGAGTTCGAATCTCGCTGCGGGCATATATTTTCGAACATGTCTTCAACTGTCATCAGTTGATCCTATCATTTTCACGTATCAAATTTTCAAATACTTTTCTATAGCCTTTTGTATGTGCAATGTCATGTTATCATACAAGTGAATTGGCGTAAGCATGGAATGCTTATAAATACAAATACTAATTCATGCCCTCATATAACCTAGCTGTTGGTGGTATCGATGAATATTGAGAAATGGTCAGAAAATATTTAAATATAGTACGAAAAAAAAGGAAGAAGAACTAAGCTATAGTCTCAGAAATATAGTATAACTTATGAATTTTAGGATGAGTCATAATGGAGACCTTCATCCCACTCTCACTCTATCTTATATCTGTGTGTTTTCTTATTTTTTCCAATTGTAAGTCCTACACAGGACCGCATGGTTTGACTGATCGACATGAAACTTTTTCTGTACTTGTAGATTTATTCATAGTTATGGGAAATGAGAAATATCATCTCAAAGTTTCTAGAAACTCCATAAGATTGGGCCGAGCGAGAAAATTTGAAAAATAGAATCCATCCAAAAAAATTGTAATTCGCTCTGACTGTGGACACATTATTGATACACATTATTACAATTTTGTATCCACTTCGAGCCAACTGTTTAGTAGAAAATAATTTAATAAATGTTTTTTATTTCTATTTTTCTATTTTTTACAACATATTAATATGGATATGAAAAATAGCAGAACCACTGCCGAGATTCACGGCTTTCTAGATTTCGTTACTGGACAGATGAAGTATATTTCATAGGAGTCAAGGTGGGTAGAGTTCTAATACTCATCTCATCTTATCTCCTCATTACAGGAACCTTCCAAGGTCAATGGCTACGCGGAATGCGCCACGGCTACGGTGTCCGCGCGAGCGCTCCTTTCGGCATGGCGTCGCACTACCGTCCCAACAAGAACGTCAGAGCGTCCATGACGTCGCTGCGGAGCCAGGAGGCGGGAGCCCCGGGCGCCGCGACGCCGGACCCAGCGGCGGAACGGGACAAGAGGATAGATGATTCGCGCGGTGGTTTCGTCCTAAAAGCGAGGAGTGACGATGTGCCGGTCAAAAGAAGAGGTTCCCTAGTCGAAAAGTCGAGTGGGCTTAAGAAATCCATTCTATCGGTATTTATTCATTTACTTTTTTTTTTTAATAACATCGAAACTTGATACAAAATCATTGTACCCCAATTAAGGCTGTGGATGAAAGATAGGATCGTTTGGACGGGGCCCCACAAGGGTGATCTTACTTCCCAATTTTAATTATAATTCAATTAATTCATTCATTAATTCTTTACCTAATACAATGTTTGAATATCATCATAATTTGAAATATAATACTTGAACATATATGATTCCTCAGCCTATAGTTTTACTTTATTTTGTATTATTATTCATTGTATTAAATAGCTTGTAAGCCAGTTTTTTCTGTATACCTTAACAACAAAAAGATCCTAGAAAGTCTTCAATAGTGTAGAAAATGATGCTGTCTAAGATGAAGTTACCATGAATTATTATCTAGTAAAAATGTCTGTTCCAATTCAGATATATGTAATTTTATGAGAAAATATTTCCAAATCATTCACCCATCAATGATAAAATATATATTTCATCACATTCAGAAGTGAAATTTGCTCATAGAGTCAATGCACGTGGTCAAGATCTGTATTCTAACGCTATATTTTACTATATATAATATCACCACGTCACAGTGGCCAACCAACAACTATATTTTGAATACTTAATTAGCTCTCAATCCGTACAAATCATACAAGTAATATGAATATATATGAATAAATGAATGGGAATAAAATTGATGTCTCAAGTAATGGATATAACATGATATAAATAGTACAAAATTAGTGATATCGTCCACATATTTCCATTTTGAGAAACTATGTAATTTACAGTAAACGTTTAACGTTTTCATGAGTTGAAATTTGGTTAAAATTGTTGTGTTCATATGATTTGTATGAATAATGTTACAAAATGATAACGTTGTCAGCAGAAGAAGCTCTCTGTGATGGATAATTGTGTAAGGTTCGGGTAAAGGACTTTTGGTTTGTGTGTCCTTTTTTTCGCCAGTACTCGCACAAAGTATAGTACGACTCCGGTCTTTCACGTATTTCGCAATCCGCTCTCTATAGTTCTCTTTTTCCATAATGGTACACATTGCATTTCCTTGCAATTCTCGATTGAAATTGAAATTTCGATCAGACTTCTCTCATGTGAAAAAAAACGAAATCACACAAGTATCTTTCATATACTACATATCTTACACATCATATCTTACATATCTTTCGTATCTTTCAGTGACTTAAATAAGTCTCATTTCATATTTTTATATTCATTTACCTGTGTGCCGTGATAATCTTCGGTCACATTAACTTTCCAACAATAACTGTGTGATGGTGGACAGTCTCATTTACAATCTGATTTTGAACGAAGTTACGTAGTGTCCTAAAATTGTTTCTATCAATTACTCCTGCTGACAATTATGAAATTGACATTGAAGGCAAGGTTTGAACCTCAAAGTTTATATACGTAGCTTATTCTGCCATTTTACATGACTCGAATGTTTTACAGAGAATAGATCTCATGTGTCAGCATGAATAATAGAAAAAACCTGATACTACAAGAGAATGAAAATTACTCGAGCCAAGATCAAAACTCAACTATAGATGTAATTAACTTATAATCTGTCCAAGCTTACTAACATCTTCAGAACATATAGTAAAGTTTCAATTCCATCTCTTTCACCATGAAGACATTAAAATACAAGGGAATCTCCTTATAAAAAAATCATGAGCCCCATCTTTTCTTTCTAACTTTCCTTAATCGACCCTTTTCGAAATGGACACTGCTAACTTACAATGGCGCGTGTGTAAGGGGAACCTACCAACAGCGTGATATTTTCAGAGTCGACGTAACAAATAAACGATCGCACCAACTTTCCAGATGAACATATTATAATGAAACTTGTTCACACCAATGAGAAAGCATCCTCTAAAATACTGTCGATACATAATGAACATTCACAATAGATTGTGTTACTTGTATGTAACAGTACACGGTGAGGTGTAAGCCGATGAAAAAAATAATCTTTCCATTTTTTAAATCTATCTTCAGCATTTGATCTTTGATACAATGATAATGGTAAATGATGATAATGGTGGGATGACCCAGGTATAAAATTTGAGTCGTCAGCATTTTCGACAAATATTGCTGTACCTTATGATGTATGGGTCAATTTTTAATATTTGACTGCTGTAATTAGATGAGCGTAGCGAAGATTCCATTTCACATACCGAAAAAAATGGGCTTCGTTTTTATGTTTGTTTTTTTGTAATTTTTTACGAGGCATACAGGTCAGGAAAAGATACCTATAGACTTGAAACTTTGTCTACATATTTCTATCATATCAAAATAAGTTGTGATCATTTTAAAAAAAAAATCGGTTGAAAGGTTTTTCCGGAAACAAATCGGAGAGTTTTAAAAATCCTGGTAAGAATAACCCGGAGGAAATATACTTGAAACATAAGAATTCTTCGAAAGCTCTCAAATTTTCACCGAATATGAAAAATACTATTATACACCTTTTCAGAGATTTTCGAAACAATCGGATTAGAAATAATGAAGAAAGCGCATCCAAAACCTACTTTCA
The DNA here is from genome assembly GCA_964007535.1 of Brachyptera risi. NCBI lineage: Eukaryota > Metazoa > Arthropoda > Insecta > Plecoptera > Taeniopterygidae > Brachyptera > Brachyptera risi. The sequence goes on from OZ023328.1 coordinate 48,654,867, forward strand.
CTTCAAACGAAGCCGATTAAATCTATAGCAAAAAGTGTCATCAATTAAATTGAAACGATTGAAAATCAGTTATGAATGAACAGGGAGGCCGTGACATAATTGATTCCTGTGGGGTTTTTAACATTTGAAGTGATCCAATATCTGTAGATGAAGACTGAGCTGACAGATTATTTTTCATTGTACATTTCCATACTTCTGAGCTCATCTCACAACGCGAATCCCGCGTTTACCTAGTTTATGAATGTGAAATCACCCTAGCAGGAGCTTCTGACCCCAAGTCTGACAATGTGATTGTGTGTTACAGGGTCTGAAGATCCGAAAACAGCGGAGTACGGGTGACCTTGAGAAGAAGAGCACGTCTGCCAGTATGCGAAGTACGGGTTCCACGGCGTCGTGGATTAGTAACGAGAGCTCACAGTCTGTCATGACCAACATGTCCGTGCACACAGATTCCAATGCCAGTTTCGTCGTCGAGGTAATGTGGATAAAAAGTCGGATGAACTGAGAGAGTGGTCTATTCCTGCGCAGGACGCCATTTTATTACCATTTTTTTAACCATAAACTTATTAGTTGGTCAATAAGATTTTTTTTACAACATCGAACTTGATATAAAATCATTGTTCCCCAATTAAGGCTATGGATGAAAGATGGGATCGTTTGGACGGGGCACCACAAGGGCGATATTATCACCCCATTTTGATTAGATAAAAGTCTTTCAGTTTCCGAACGTTCTATACGGCCTATACGGGTATTTGAAGACGTTTTCCGTCATTGTCGACCATCCTGACAAAGCTTTTTTGTGGTTTGATAGTGAAACACTTCCTTAAAAATCAAGTCACTCGTTTCCTTCCGATCATTCCAATATACCAGAGAGCACTGTACACTTAACAGATAAGCCTCACACCTATGAATTAATAGCATAGAGAATATATAGGCACCGAGACGTGTGGCCGAGTGGTAACACACTGAACCGTCATTCGGGAGACCGGGGTTCGATTCCCGCCATAGTCGACCATCCTGGCAGGGGTTGTTTATGGTTTCCCTCTGTCGTTCAGGTTGATACTGGGATGGTTCCTTATCAACAGGCCACGACCGACTCCTTCCCATCATCCAAAACACCTAATAAAATAACCTTTCATCTCATCATCCCATCATCTCATTCATCATCCACCGATGTCAATAGATCGTAGCCATCAGTATAGTGCGTCGTCAAAACCCAATATAAAAAAAAGATATAACAAAAAAGTCAAACAATGAACATTAAAAAGAATGGCAGAAAGGATATTTTGTGTAAAATCGAATGAAATGCTAGAAAAAAAGAATGAACTTCTCAAAGTTACAGACATCGATACCTTCCAGAGTTGTTTCAAACTACCTGCTACGAATGAGCAAATTGACTTTCATTCGACTTTTCACTTTCACAGGTTCATTCGCTTTCACAGTTTTCGTGTTCACTTTAGTTTTGCTCACTCATTCATAACATCATTACACGTATTGACAACATCGTACACAAGTATATATTATTATGTCCACAGAACCCAGAGGTTCATGCGAGTGTAAATATAATACAAGATTGTATCGATCTTGTTTAGTCCTCGATCTATTTACTTACAGAAATATATATTCCTAATGAATATTGATACATTTTATAATTCAGTTGAATCTAGATCTCCTCTCCAAAATACTTGTCCAAGGCCCGGTATCACCACGGCCAGATAGTATTTATCTGACAGTTGGTGAAAACAAATAGCATGGGTAACCATGGTGATAACAAGTTTGAACTGTCAGATAAAGGCCAACTGGATTTGGTAATACCGGGCCCAAGACAAATTTATAATGATTCATTCATTTGAAGGCATAATAGTATATAGGCCTACATCAGTTGTATGTACATTCATTAAAATACATATTGATCCCAGGGCTAGAATTGACGACTCGCAGTCTCCGCCTCCTTGATGTCGCAAATCATACCGACCAATCAAAAGAGCTGTTGGAACCGTAGTGAAACTCAAATATCCAATCGGGGTAACTTTAAATTTCGATTAGCCAAATTGAATGACGAATGACGTTATTTTTTCATCGATTATAGATTGGAGTTTTATGGCGCGTCAACGACTGTGATTATATGCGCTCGATTAAAAAAAAAAAGATTTTTTTTTTTTAAAATCATCATTCCATTTTCACAAATTACAATTCATTTATTCAATCATCCCCCAGGACCTGACCTGTTATTGAGTTGTGACGTGAGCATACCCGATTCTGTTCATGTTTCGATGCGGAATCGGGTGATGCACTATGACTCTATCACACACTATGACACTATGACTCTATCACACACTATGACACTATGACTCAGGGTATCTGGAGGACAAATACATCATTTATAATTTTGGAAATCGAAATATGAAGATTTCTAGTAATCTCTGGAAAGTTCAAAAAATAAAATGGGGTCATTGCTCATTTATATCTACCCCCAGGGTTGTGACATCACTGTGAATATCCACCTGCCACGAATCAGGGGTTGAAGCAATCTGGATCATTGGAACCAGGATGAATATGTATTCAATACAAATTATATTTCTCTCATATGAACGTGGAGGATGCAAAAGGAGACAGTCGTCAAAAGTAACTAATAGAAATCTCCTATGTTCAGTGATTGAAGGAAATTACAACACTGAAACTAGATTTCAAAGTATTACGTAGATATTTGTTTCTCGAATTTCAGAGGATACTAGAAACTATCTTCTCAATTTCACAAATCATCATCGATTTAACTGTCCTCCAGGGCCTAGCTCTTTTTCTGAATCATGACGTAGACATTACTCGATTCTGTTTATATTTCTATACAGAATCAGTAATGCCCACGTCATGTTTCATTGTCTCTGGAACGTCAAAAACAATCGATTGCAATTCTAAAGATATGATCCGGCAAGTATGTTGATTTTTGAATTTTATTGGTTTTTCGCCTCGAATAAAATGAAAACTTTTCCATATCTATAGCTTGTACAATGTTTTAATCCTTTCTGAAAAAAATAATTTCGTATGAAAAGATTTCGCATCAACTTCAAAGGAATGAAAATATCCTAGGATTATAGGATCCTAGACATAAAATATGAGTATGAGATTCAACTTTACTCACTAAAATATTCTAATATATTATTGTATTCAACTACAATTCTATTATCTTTAAAACAGCCACACAACTATTTTGAAACACATTTATGAAAAGAACAGTAGCCAAAATATGCTCAAAAAATCCGAAAGAAATTCCGATTTCTCTCAAAAATTGGTAAAATGAATATTCATCATTATTCATTGAAACCTATAGTTTTAGGGTTGCATATCCTTTCACGTCATCTTCTAATCATGGTTCGTCAACTCAAGTCAACTCAATTATGAATATAATAGAACATTTTCTCCTTCATTGTAGTAACATTTTGTATTTCGCGTAACGTCATGTGTTTTTGTGTGTATCAGGATGGCGAGCAGATGGACCCGAGCGTCGTAGAAACCTACTTCGGCGAATGGAAGAACGACAAACGTGCCGGGTTCGGCATCAGCGAACGGTCCGACGGTCTCAAGTACGAGGGCGAATGGTTCGCCAACAAGAAGTACGGCTACGGAGTGACCACGTTCAAAGATGGCGCCAAAGAAGAAGGCAAATACAAGAATAACGTGTTGATTACGTCACAAAAGAAGAAACATTTGTTCCTTATAAGATCGGCCAAGTTTAGAGAGAGAATCGATGCTGCGGTGAGCGCAGCCAATAGGGCGTCGAAGATCGCATTACAAAAGGCTGATATCGCAATTTCGAGGTGAGTAGTAGTAGACGTAGTAAGTAGTGAGAACGTTCATCCACGAAAGAAGATCGTCTAGCAACTAGTCAGCTACGGCTCAGTTTGATGAGTTGTTAGTGAGTAGATGAAGCAATAGATAGCGAATCACCTTGTTTTCACCCTTGGTTACATATTATGTTATTTTTGTACCTCAAAACAGATAACTTTGGGGAATTAGTATCCTCAATCATGAGATTCATGAGAAGCCAGCTTCAGGTATTATTTGTAAAAACTTTGGTAATTAGGTTATTTTTCGTTCATTTATTATTTTCGGGTTTTAACGATGATGATCAATATATATATTGGTGTCGGTGGATGGGAAATGATGGGATGACGAGATGAAAAGTTATTTTATTAGTTGTTTTTGGATAGTGAGGGGAGTCGGTCATGGCCTGTAGTTGAAGAACCATCCCAGTGTTGTGAACGACAGAGGGAAACAACGAAAAACACCCGTCAGGATGGTCGACCATGTCGGGAATCGAACCCCAGTCTCTCGAATGAGGGTTCAGAGTGTTATAGTCACTCGGCCAATCGTCGCAGTGATAATTACGTCATCACGTTGCAACCACGTTTGTAAGACGGTACGTTTGTGTAAAATACAGATACGTTTCTCTTCGTTAATCTCGGTTTGAAAAAATAATAATATCGTGAGAATATCCCGATTATAACAATATAGTTGTGGTATACAACCTTCTCCTTTTTCGCTACAGCATATATTCATCTCTGACTTCTAAAAAATATTAGCTTCAAAATTGGAATTAGTGTAATGTATCCTTCCCGCATAGTTTTAACTATTCAACTTTTACGAAGGACAAAGTGTTTTTACTTGGATCAATCAACGCAGGACAATCACTCATACTCACTGAATAATACGGAAGATGTTTAAGCATTTCGAACCCGAAAGGCGTACGTTTTTGTTGATTTACGCTGCTAAACTTGAATATTCAAAAGACAATGAAAATGAGGCGTGTATATTATCCTCTTTTGAATGAGTATATAGTATAGAAGAAATTGAACGTTTCTCAATGAATATTTAATCACGCCCCGTAGAACCTTATTTCACATCAATCAAGACATGCTTGATGGTGGCAATGTTTTAATCATGTTGTAAAAAGGTTATTAATGTCACGACCTTTTCATGCAAATCGCATTCTTAAATGACGCAAATCATCAAATTGAACCAATACTTCAATCCATAAAATCGTTATCAGGGAAACGTTGCCATAACGACTATGTTCGTATGAATAATATGAATAATATGAATAATGTGTGTAATAACTTACTGAGTCGAACTGCCACCCTCAGTAGCTCAGTCAGCTGGGACACTGCATCATGAACTGAAGTCACTGTTGGGCGTGGGTTCGAGTCCCGCATTTAAGGTTTTTGGAAACGTCCTCACTGTAAACACTGTGGTCACAAACTTATATATACGAACTATTTTATCCGGGATTCCATTGTATTTGATAATTCATCACATACATCACTGCCATTATTCGCACTTAATGATCAAGTTAAGACACTGGAATATTGGAAAGATCGAAACTATGTTCAATTTTTTCTATTCAATATTTATCATTATAGCAGAACACTTGTCAACAGAATTACAAATAATATCCAAACTAAACAAGACAGATTCTCAATCAATGAAAAATCAATGAAAACTGAAAAGTTTCGAGTTCACTTGGGCCCGGTATTACCAAGTCCAGTTAGCCTTTATCTGACAGTTCAAACTTGTTATCGTCATGGTTACCTGTGATATTTGTTTTCACCAACTCTCAGATAAATACTAACTGGACTTGGTAATACCGGGCCTTGGGAAAATGATTGATCGGTTATTTGAAATTAGTCAAATACATCCTTCCCGCATAATTTCAACTAATTAACTTTTCAAGTTCGATGTTATCTTTTCAAGTTGATGTTAATTCTGTCGATACGATTGATTGTATTTAATCCACGAAAAGAGGTTTCTATCAGCTACACAATTATAAGAACTTCAATAATTCCTGATGATTTTCAATAATCTCGCTGCAATCCGATGTATTCAACTATTTCGAAAGATGTAGTCATGTTTCTGATCGTAATTATCTTGTTCCGACAACTCAGATCACTGTCATAATACCACAGACATATTAATACACAAAGTATGTATGCTATGTATGTGTTCACCTTCTTTTAACGTAGTAGCAACTGTATAGGGCGCATCATACATCTGTTTATTTACTTTCCTCTCTATCTCTCTCTCTCTCTCTCTCTCTCTCTCTCTCTCTCTCTCTATCTATCTCTCTTTCTTTCTATCTCTTTCGAGTATTAATGCCATCCGAGTACAATGTCGATTCATTGCCCCATAATATACTGACAATTCTGAAATCGATTTGTATTGGGTTGCAATATAAGCTGTTTAGAAACCGGATTCTCACAGGTTATATACATCACGTCTTATCTCAGCTACCTTCTTGAAGCTCTCATAATCTGACTCGGATAGACTGAATATATATTCAAGTCAAGGTGAACATTAAAAATATTCTAATTTTCTCCTCTAAGTTTATTGAAGTTGTTTTTTAACCAGAAACGTTCGAATGTTGATGAAGATGTAAAGAAAATTGGACGCCAAAACCTCGATTTTTTTGGATAAGTAACAAGAGACCCTGAGGGGGGGGGGCATTCATGTACGCCTAACAAAGATGCTAGCGGTCGCAACTTGCGATCATCAGAAACCACCCCGCAAAGTTGATAGCAAATTGCCGCCATGACAGTTGTCAAACAGGTTTCATACCTTGCTAGAGCTTGCTAGACGCACATGAATGCCCTCATGCACTCATACGTAACTTCCCGCAATCAACTTGGACAAGATGTATGTACTTGTTGAGGTTATTAGTATACTTACCAGGTTGTCTTGATCACAGTAGGGTGCGTTTCTTTTCTGTGCGGGTCACGTGATGATGATTATGATAACGTGACTTCAGATTGTGATCATGAAAATTTGAAATTTTGATAATTTGAAACCGATGTGACTGATCAATCGAATCAACAACAAATCGCCGAACATTGATTAGGCCTGAATTATAACACACAATCAGTGGCTACAAAAGATAGCCCAGACACTGACAGCAAAAAAAAATTGCAAGTCGGTTTTGAAAGTGAACTGAAAACAATAGATACAAATCACAATAATTGTGTAGATATTATTGTTTTTGTGTTCAAATTTAAAAATCAAATCACCATAATCCTCTGCTCGAGACAACATTTGATAGTTATTTGGTTTTTTGAAAAAGTCAATGTGTCGGGACATCGCCCTGTGAACTGCTACTTTATTATGTCGTAACACGGTTCGGTAACAGAGTTAAGATGTCACAAATCTTTGCGTTCTCATTGGTCATATCAAGTTCCATTTGAAAAACGACTAATATGAAAAAATATCGCAGGACCTACGTAATGTGCCGAACTGGAAAGTGTCTGATCGAGACTATCGACAAGAGTATCACATTTTATAACATGCTTCCTAATTATATTTCATGTATTGACTTCTTGATTATTTTCAAAGTCGAATTGAAGAAATTCCTAATCTTTAACTTTGTTCAATGTGAGAATGAGTTTTTTGACACATGCAAGAAGAATGTACAGTAGCTTAAGAAATGACTGACGAATATTATAATGTCAAATGTTTAAATGTTGAATGAATGTGTCACTATGTTGTGTGTTGTGTATGAATGTGTTTTTTTTATTTTCATTTTTCATATGTATCTCATACATATAGTTCAGTTACAATCTATATCATACAAGTTTTTTCTGTTCATTTTTGACGTGCCATATATTTTTCTATGACCTATTTTCAAAATGTAAAAAATCAACTTGGCAAATGGAGCATTGAATTGAATTGAATTAAATTGAATTGAATTGAATTGAATTGAAATGAATTACTCACCAACGTATCCAACTGACCGTGTGTATTGTGCTTCAGGACGGCGACGGCGAGGGGGAAGGGTGAATCAGCTGACATGGCTGCCGACCACGCGAGGGAGGACTCTGAAGTCGCCAGGTCCACCGCCAAACAATTCGCTCCAGACTTCCAACAACCTGGTACGTCACGTGACCATCTGGCCTCCATGACCTTGTGGCAATCATCAGCCAGATATGCATTATTAGAGCCACGCATTTTATAACATGTGGGACTAATTACCTTAAAGACAAGTTTTTGCTGGCCCCACTTCTTTTGAGTTTCTACCCAATCGAATCACTCCTAACTCCTATCGAGTTTCGACCCTATCGATCGACTCCCAACTCCTATCGAGCTATCACCAGAAATTCATGAAGAAAGATTTGGAATAAATTGAATAGAATAAAGAATTCATGCGAGAATAGCATGAGAATAATGAGCATTTGCTTTTCAATAAAGCACAATCACAATGTTTTATCTAACCAACCATTAGTATTTTGAATCGAATAATACATATTGATATACTGATATTCATTCGATTAAGTTATTCTGACAAGTCAGTCAACAGGGGAACAATGCTGATTGCATTCCCCATCACTGCACATGCATAATGGTTCACAAAGTTTGATAGAAACATGGCCCGAAGGTCCATACAATACATAGTATAAGTTATGTATGATACAAACAATGTAGGATGTATGCCACAATTGTGAATACACATAACACAATTTATGTATAACAAACTTGTATTGTTTTCTCAGGTCTCGACAGACCAAGAGGCAGGGACATGCCCAAATATCGCCCACCCCCCGAGGACGCGCTTCCAGGAAAATCCATTCTCCACCACAGTTCCACTCAACAAAAGACAACTCTCAACGACACGTCCGCACTAGCGTCGCAACAACAGCAACAACAACAGCAACAACAACAACAACAACAACAACAGGCACAATACCCTCCCAATCAATCGTCTCAATACCCCCCTAGCCAATCATCACAATACGCACCTAGTCAAACATCATCACAATACCCGTCAAATCAGAATCAAAATCAAAATCAATACCAATCGAATCAATTTAACTCGAATCAATATCCCAATAATAATCAACAACAATTCCAATCCAAACCATCAATACATCATCAACATAACCCGCCTCATTCAATTCCAAACACGAATACGGAAACACCCGATAAGCCTTATTTAAACCGAACTGGCTCGCAGGACCAGCTTCAACATAATCGAATAAATAACGCACAACCAGCGGCGTCCAATATGCCTTCCTCGTACGACGACATGACTGGTAACAACGTGCAGAGGATGCCCGCCTCGACTTTAAGAAGGGACTCTAGAGTGAAGACACAGGAATCGCCTGCGTACGGTTACCAGCAGACTTTGAATGATAGGTTCGACCAATACAAGAGGCCGCCCAGTAGAGACAGCAGTGTAGACAGGTGAGAGATTACAGTAGCTCTTGAAAAATATTTAGAAGAGTTCGTTGAGATATTTGAATTTTGGAATCGTTTATGGGTGGAAGTGACAGAATATGTGGATATAAAATTCGTCGTCGATATGTTTAGTACGTTTTAACTTGACACAACCTTGATCTTGAGTTCCAAATGTACAAACTGCATGAATCTTTGTGGATAAAGTAATATGAATAGGATTTGAAATACTGCATGTATGATTATGATACTATGAAATACGACCCAAATATAGTTTCGAATCTCACTGAATGGCTTACAGAGGAAAGTTACATTGCATTGACAATATTTCTTTCAGTTCTCGATTGATAATTGTAACGTTCAATCTTTCCAATCATAATGAATTTTCATGGAGGTGATATTTTACAGAACTTATTCTCTTTTGGCAATACATTAAATTCGAGTTACGGAATTGATAAGCTACGAAATGACAGCTAATCTTGACATCATTACACATTCTCGTTTGTCTTTAAAGATTCTCCCGAATCACTGGACGACCACCCGGCCCCGGCTCAAGACAATCTTCAGTCGATAAAACGATTCCACCGGCTGCGAGGGATCCGTCGGTCGACCGGACGATAAGAGCCGGATCCGCTCTCAGAGGACAAACACCTCTCAGAGGTATGAAGTTTTTACTCTTGCACTCTCCAAAAACAGTCCTTGGAGGAGTAATGCACTCTCTCTTACTCTCTCACTCTCCAAAAACAGTCCTTGGAGGAGTAATGCACTCCGTCTTACTCTCTCACTCTCCAAAAACAGTCCTTCAAGGAGTAATGCACTCCGTCTTACTCTCTCACTCTCCAAAAACAAAAGCTTTTCTTCCGTATTCTCACACTCTCCAAAAACAGTCCTTTAAGGAGTGATGCACTCTATCTTACTCTCTCACTCTCCAAAAACAAAAGCTTTTTTTCCGTACTCTCACACTCTCCAAAAACAGTTCTTTAAGGAGTAATGCACTCTATCTTACTCTCTCACTCTCCAAAAACAAAAGCTTTTTTTCCGTACTCTCACACTCTCCAAAAACAGTTCTTTAAGGAGTAATGCACTCTATCTTACTCTCTCACTCTCCAAAAACAAAAGCTTTTCTTCCGTATTCTCTAACTCTCCAAAAACATTAAGGAGTAATGGACTCTGTCGTACTCTCTCACTCTCCAAAAACAAAAGCTTTTCTTCCGTACTCTCACACTCTTCAAAAACAGTCCTCAGAGCAGTAATGCACTCCGTCGTACTCTCTCACTCTCCAAAAACAAAAGCTTTTCTTCCGTACTCTCTCACTCTCCAAAAACAGTCCTTGGAGGAGTAATGCACTCTGTCTTACTCTCTCACTCTCCAAAAACAAAAGCTTTTCTTCCGTACTCTCTCACTCTCCAAAAACAGTCCTTTAAGGAGTAATGCACTCTATCTTACTCTCTCACTCTCCAAAAACAGTCCTTGAAAGAGTAATACACTCTGTCTTTCATTAAATTCTACTACTCGGTTCCATGATAAGGCGTGTATGTTAAGTAACCAAGCAACTTATGAAGATGTGTTCAATGTGAATGTGTTTTGCTCAAATTGTCGTTGGAGATCCAAATTTGGGTTTGGGGGACTTCACTTATTTTAACGTATTATAATAATGTGTGACATCACTAATCAATACATCAATACATAATACTAGCAATAATAATCAATAGTAGTGTGACATAAATACTGATTCAGTATGAAAATTACATCAGTTTTTCACTACGTATACTGTACATACACTACGTGTCTATTTACACGAGAGAAACGAGTATAATGTTCGTGATTTTCACTTGAATTATTACTGATACTATGTCGGGACAATTAGTTCAGCCAAGAAATACTGTTAAGAATAAGTTATACTAGAAGTCATCGAATTCAACTACTAATCATATATTGAACTATAAGACGATTATTCTGAGAAAAGTATCCTGTTTATTGTTTCGAATGGATGGAGAGAACTCAGAAAGAAGAGGAAGCGAGGTTGAAAACACCCCATATATTCTTCATCATTTCCGTTTAATCAAAGAATGAGAATTCCGTACAATGGATTAAGAGTTGGAATCTATAAGAGAATAACGGAGATATCGTTCGGAGGAGTTCATTACAGAGTGAATTATCCACCTCACTGAATAAACTCGTAAATCAAGAAGTTATGAGCGGGTTGGAGATGGGGGAGATAGCAGAGAAGGGTTCGAATTAATTAGTCAATAAGGGCCAGGTTTCGAGAATATCTTGATTACCAAAGACTTTCGTTGGATGCACAGACTTGGATTTGTGCCACGTACAGCTGTAAATAAAGTTAGGTACGACTTCAGCCGATAAAATAGTCCCTGTGGCGAAAGTTTATGAAACTGATGATTTGGCGCCTACTATTGATAATTTGCATTTTTTGATAAAAGCTCAGCTAATTGTCGATGAAAATTTTATTCTATTGATACTCTCATGTATTTCTATGAAAAAAAACATACTCATACTGATATCATCCCATACAATACCACAAAACAATACCATACTGATATTGAAGCGATTTTAAATCGATAGATTCTTGTATTTCTACGAAAAAAAAACACACACACTGTTACCAAAACCACTTATTCATTTATTGATCATCACAATACAATGAGTTTTTTATCACCCTTTACAGTATTGGTTCTCAAGTAATAATATGGTGATTAAAAAAAAATGCTATGAATAAAATATAATGCAAGCTAATGAAAGTTACCTGATAGTATGCATCTTTTAGAAAAAGATCTAGAAGAGCAATAGCAAATATTTGAGTTAAAAGGAAAAGGTCGGGAAATAGAAGGACATGAGGGATAGAGGTTACTAAAACAAGTATGGAGGTCAGTTTCTAAAATGTGATTTTTGAGGTTGATTTTGAATTTATTTTTCCTGCTGCATGTTACTTTAATATCATACCATACAACAAAACTGCACCATCTGATATTGAATTTGACATGTAAGTTGGTTATCGTCTGAATCAGTGCACGATAGATATCAGAATGCATGTAATATACGACGTCCACGTGTATCATCTACACACTAGGAAAACGCCATATATGCGTTGTTAGACGAGCAGATAGTAATAGTATGTCGATTTTTCTGCCAAACTTTTGCCTACATTCGCCAATTGGGTGACATTTAAGTTATAAATGGGTAAAAACTGCTTCGAGTGGTACCAATTTAGAGCATTTTATGGTTTTTTTTTTTCTTCGAGATGGCTGACCCGATCAAGCTGAGAATTTCCATAAATTTGTATCAGAATGTAGTTCAACTTCACATAAAATTTCATTCTTTTAGAAAATAAAGGAAAAAAATTCTTTCCGTCGTGTTATTCTATTGGGTATTTTTGAAATTTCTAAAATTCATGAAAATAAATTTACCATTCGATAATGCCACAAAACTATACAGATCAGATCTGAGTTAGATTTTGAAGAAAAATTTTGAAGTTGATAGCTGTACCCTTTTGACTGGTGGAGAACCGACAAAAAAACATGAAAAAAAAAATTAAAAACATAGAAACGAACACCAATTTTCTTCAGTATGTCAAATTGAATCCTCGCTAAAGCTCGTGTAATTAGTTATATTGTCTTGGACAATAACCACTAATCAGCTATATACCCAAACCCAAAATTGTGCTGTTACCGCCGTACAGATCACACAATTTCCTCATATATTGCACTACGCATTCGAAGTTTATTTGGAATCAAATAAATGATAGCCTTCTCATGTATGAAGACGGAAATACAAAAATACGTTACATTTTCTTACTGTATTTCTTCTGTCTACATTCTAGTCTTCTTTGAGAAACATTTCTCGTAAATTGTGAAAAAACAGGTCACTACTCAATTAACCAATCGTCTAAGGTCACAATGATACAATTCCAGAAATAATTTGAACTTGAATCACCTTGCAGATCTGGAAACTCACCCTCACAGCTATATGGCGAGAGTAATCATGAGTTGCGTCTCCATTTATTGTGTATTAAGATTATCTTATAAACAAGAATTAAAAAAAAATAATAACAAATGAACGTCTGGATACGGCTACAAGTCGTGCAAGTCATTGGAAATAACTTGATAGGCTCTAGGGGCACTATCACAAGTTTTTTTGTAGAATCTTGAAGAAAGTTTAGTCTAAACAGTGATTTCATCAATTTGATGGGAATTTTAGCCTTGAAAGGATCTGTTGCCATTTTCCGAAACCATTAGTACTCACATTCATAACATAATTATTCGTCATTTTTGTATTATTTTTATATTATTTTCATATCTCTGTTCATACTAATACTTTTTCATATCAGGCTACCGTTTATTACTATCTCATTATTTTTTTAAATCATTTTTTTATCAATCATTCATGTGTGATTTATCATTATTGTGTGCTTTTCCATCTTCATTAATTTTGTATTTGATTATTATTATGTATCGAACGGCAATTATATATAACATGGCATAGTTTTCAATCAAGATGTATATATACGATAGTATAAATGGACTTTTAATGTTGTGTTTGTTTTCAAGGTACAACCCCTGCACCTTCAGTAACAGGCAACGGTACCGCTATTGGTGCCGGTGCCGGTTCCCAATCACCTGTGTACACGGTGCCGTCCGTGGGTGAGGAGTTCCTTATGAGAAAACGGAACCCGACTCAAGATATCATTCCTTCGCCCGGACAGCCGAAGAGGACTGAATCGCTGTATATAACTCCTGTGAAGGGGCCACCCCAGAAGGTAAGCGCAGACCCTCTTGCGGCACGACAATGTACTCTGTTACCATGACGATAACTAAGCTAGCGATAACTAGATAGCTTATATATGCGATAGATAGCGATAGAAGCGCAAACCCTCATGAGGCACAACGATGTATTTCATCTCATTCATTTATTATTCCAAGTTGATAGTTACATTTCTGACCAACGTAAACATTCAAAAAACAGGTAAATGTACCATATATGGCAGGTCAAGAATATTACATGAAATATATTAATAATAATATAGCAATGAACGTGTTATTTCCACGTATACTCTACAGTCAACACGAACATCTTATGTTACAAAAAAAAAATAAGAATAACAGTTTATTTTAGAAGAATAACATTATGCACAGTAAGGTGCTATTTTCTATAAATACTCAACATCATCTGATTGTCGTATGATAAAATATGTTATGATAATAACGACGATATATTACGACGATAGCTAAACTAGCTAGATAGTTAGATAGCTAGAGAGCGAGATAGCTAGATAGCTAGATAGCTGTAGACGATAATCACGACGATAGCTGATGACCAAAGGACTCTTCTTAGTAAGATAAATGACGTTGAGTAACACGTAATGTTGTGAGTAAGATCACATTTAAAAATCATCGAATATTTGTATCAATGTATATTTTTGCTGGTTTGTTCGTTTCCTCTCTATTGCCCAAGTGAAAACCTTTTCATCTCTATCAACTATTCTCTCAACATTATCCCCTGTCCAACTAGAAAAACACCTAATTTCTATATTGACTAGATGTAGTATTGTAAGGATCTTTTGTCATTTTGATAAACCATTTGTACCGGTACTCACATTCATAGCGTGATTATTCGTCATTTTTGTATTATTTTTATGTTATAATCATATCTCTGTTTATACTGATACTTTTTCATATTAGGCTACTGTCTATTACTCTCTCATCATTATCTACGGTCATTTTTTATCAATCATTTATGTGTGATTTATCATTATTGTGTGTTTTCCATCTCCATTAATTTTGTATTTTGAACGGCAATCATGTGTGAAATTCATCACACACTTCCGTGAGAGAGTTAAAATTACTGTTGTTCAATTCATGAACCTCAATACCAAGACGATAATTTATAAAAATCAATAAACCTATCCAGTTGAACCGGATGCTCGGGCAACCGTTCATGCTGATCAGTCGGGTCGTCTGAACTGTGGAATATGACAAAACAAATGACAACCGTTTCAATAGTCACGCTGAGTTCAATTCACTTCTTCCATTCATGCGCCTATTCAACTGTCAACTATTCACTGTTTGATAACGAGTTAACTGTGAATATTGGGCACTTCGTTGACACGACACGACGAGAAAGAATACAGTGTATTTGAATAATTTCCGGAAACAATTGACCACTAATGATAGGCGTGAGTTATCAATATGCCACCCAGATCTTTACACCATGTCATTTACGTTCAGAGATACCCTGATTGGTGTTGTCAAAATTTCACATAATAAACAGCACTTTTAGTTGCATGGATGTGGGTTTTTTTATATACAATGTGATATAACTAACAATATGTACAGTGAATTCGTTTGCCAACATATACAAAATGGGAATCGAAACAAAGTACTTCTTCTCTCAATGTTGATATTCTGTAACTTTCTGACATTTTGTAGTTTTTGTCATAGTTTTTTTCTTTTTTTTTTTTTAATAACATCGAAACTTGATACAAAATCATTGTTCCCCAATTAAGGCTGAGGATGAAAGATAATAGTAGCCATAGTAGTGAATGTTCTTAAAACATATTGGGAAGTTCTGAATGGCCATATCAAATCTCTGGCCTGATGATGAAATACAAAATAGAACGAAATACACCGACAATATAGAAGGAAATTCGGTGAAATGGGATGGAGTATGAATTAATTAATGTGTAAACATTGAAATAATGTGCAACAATTTGATTTTTGAGAGGTAATAACTTGAATTTTTCACACCATGAAGACGATTTTTTATGTTTGCGAGAGGTCGATCAAAATATTCTCAATCATTCCCAATTAAATATGAAATTGAAGCTTTTTTCATCTGAAACTGCAGTCCACAGCTTCTGTTTATATTCGGCAACAACCTTGTTCTATGATTTCCATTATAGAACACTGAATTATCTGCGTGGGTGTAACTATACAAGCACTAATAGGTTTCACTTGCATTCTTCGCCCATCTCTCAAACCCCAGAAAAGATAAACCAGGTCTTTATTAGCCGTTGTGAAACCGTCTCGAACCTTCTTGCCGTCAATAGTTATACATATAACTAGACCCACGTTCGACGATGAAGGTTCGTGGTAGTGTGCCAAATCAAGAACTTGGCACAATTCTCTTCGCTCTTAGAGCCGGACGGCAAGATCTAAAAGTAGGCTTTCTCTGATTGCTACACTATGTTTCGAGTGTATACTCCGACCTAACAGCATGGGACTATTCAAGTCGTACATCCAGACAAGTAAAATTATACCCAGGTTACGTAAACGACAAATAAAACCTGATAGATTATCAAACAAACAGGAGAAAGGGAAGAACATCTAGGAAAAATTTAAATACACATTGAGTTGATTGGAAGTGGAGTATTAACTCAAGAACTGTATAATATATGTATAATATATTTGAGTTCGATAAAGTTTCTTGATTCTGTGGGAAAAGTAGAAAATGTATATTTTTCCTTAAATTCTCTTACATGGCCGTTTTTATTCATATTACCTTATACTTATATTAATTCTGTCATTTTTATTGTGAACAAGAATTTTGTCAATCGAATATTTATGGAAATAGAATACAAAATCGAATTGAAAAAAATTGGAATTGAATAATGATTAATCTTCATCCATATTATTTTCATCCATAGCCTTAATTGGGAAACAATGATTTTGTATCAAGTTTCGATGTTATTAAAAAAAAAAAAAATATTCATCATTCGTTTTTGCTTCGTTGTTTCATGAAATGTGAGTCGACAAAATTCAAGTACAAACAATAAAACTCCAACTAAAAAGTAAACTACGCGGTTTCTACATAATATCACATAGTAAAACCAACCCGTGGTATGCAAAGTACTTTCAAGTCTAAATGTGATTTATTCCTGTGTAAGAATTCACATCTTCCTTACTTTCTTGCGGTTAGTCCAGACTCGCGAGTGAATCACCTGTTTTATTTTCGTTGGGAACACTGGCGCAACGTTTTCAGCTCGATGTAGCTGTCGAAAGTAGGGGAATAACGGGGTAAGATCGACGCCACAGCAACAACAATCAGCACCACTGTCGGCGACGTCCCGAACTAAACATTCTTAACTCGGCCGCCCTAAAATACACTCGACAGTAACCGTTCTTCATCTTCCAAACTATCTACAAGTTGAAACAGTTTTATTGGAAAAAGTTTTTTTTACATTTGAAAAAAGAATTCTTGTGTTTGAATCTACATGTGTATTGATTCTAGTAGTGAAGTAATCATATAGAAAACTACCGAAAGAGTGCGGCGAAGTGAATACAGTGACTGGTGGCTAGCCAATCAGGGCTCGAGTAAAATCAAGCTTTGAAAAACGAGTTTCATTTGAAATCAACAGTTTTTGCCCTCGTGTTGATTGGAATACTGTTAACGCGATTCAATTCTAGTTTTGTCCTACTTTAAAAACCAATCAACGATGTCGAGTATTTCAGTCATAATTATATATTTACTCTCTTTCTCTTGTGAATAAGAACTTTGTTCGATTGAAATATGATATCCATCCGTAGAGAACTGTACAGTTGTATGAATGATTGAAATATTCATTCAAGTATAAACAATGCAAGAACTTAAGAAAACCTACCAACGATTACTATAATACATTTGGTTATAAAACATTAGGTTCGTTACCGACAAAGTTATTCGGAGAACTCTGAACAACGGTTTACGTTTGACGAAGTGATAGAATATTGTCGTAGCCTGATCACGTGGTCAAGATGTGGTACACCCCCGAAGATGAAGAGGAGGATGACCTCATGTACAGTCCGGCTCTTATGGCTCGTCGGGCGAGCGAGAGCTGGATCAACACGCCTCCTGTCGAGGTGAGATCTCGGGATGACGGGATGACGGGATGACGGGATGACGGGATGACGGGATGACGGGATGACGGGAAGAGGATACTGACGATAGAGGCAGCAGAACACTGACATTATTGAGGGGTCAAGAATGATCAAGTTGTCAAGTCGTGCATGGGAATAGGGTCCTAGAAGTGGGGCGGAGAGCTAAATTGATGTGGTTTTGGGGAGATTTGAGGAATAAGTAGATAATGGAGCTCAATTGATTCATAATTACAGTTACCAGGTGTTTGATTTATATTAAAATATGAACCAAGCTGCAAAGATAATGAGCTGCACATTATTATTGTGGACACACTCGCAACGATGAAAAATATGCTGCGGTAACACTCATTCGAATTATATATATATATATATATATATATATATATATATATATATATATATATATATATATATATATATATATATATATATACATGTATACACAATTTGATTGACAGTACTAAATTACACTTCAATTAAATAATATCAATTTGAATTATCGATTATATTAATGGGTCAGTGGTTATAGTTGTGCTCATCACGTGATTATTGGGGTGTCAGCCGACCCCCCTGACCCCCTGACCCCTGCCCGCCCCTGGTTGACGAGGACAGTTGACTGACATGAGTAGACGGAATGTATTACATTACGTATGCAGACGGAGGGTTGGAGTAATGGGCGACAATTACATCGACGGGAAATATTAATACAATTGATGGGTTAAATTAGATGATGTCAATATGAATACTGACGAAGTGTAACGGATAGGTCAAATTGTTGAGGAAAGTTTCAGTTGGGTATCAAATACGAGTGATCTTTGATGCGTTGAAGAAAGATACAGCACATGTGGGCCTATCACGTTGGCTGTGGAAAGAGAAGAATCAACCTTCATTTTATGCAAATTGAATTATACAAAGCGAAACAAGCTATAATTTTGAAATGAATATAAAATACCTTGGAAAATTTCACGGTATCATATTGAAAACATATACCCACAGACACTGCAAACCAGATGTCAAAATGCATTATTTTTAATTCAAAATGATTGAAAATGACGATCTTACCACCCCGAATGAAAAGATTGATATTATGTAGCGCATTTAATAAAAATAGTGAACATCATGGTGATGAAGAAGGGATGAAAAAACATTCAAAAGTTGTGTTGGGGAAGAAATCAAGAGTTGAACCAAAAGTCGTAATAATAAAAAACAGATTCAAGATTTGTCACCAACTTCCATTGTTATGAGACACAAATGTCGAAAGTCGCTGAAGAAACATTTCGCCCTCCGGAGAAGACTTCGGGCATTTCAAAAATGTGCAATTCAATTCACAAGCCATATTAAAATTGTTCCGTATAGTATGGTGATTAAAATCATGGTTTATTCATCATTATTCAATATTTACCTGAATAATTAGTAAATTCTAGATAATCATTGTTCTGAGATAACGTATAGTAAAGAAAAACCTAATGATCTCAGACTCTCAGATAGTCCCTAATCAAAGTAGAGCTTCAACCAAAATCAAAACTCCGTTTTCTTTTCGTCATAAACAATCTCACAAGGTCAACTGCTTCAACCAGTTAGAAAAAGGACTTTTCCCATTGGTTCAATCTGTATATCCTGTAACTTAATAGTTGTGTCGGATACTGAGAGATGAAGTATGAATAAGTTTGTATGTCATGTTGGACACATTCTCAGTCCATCATTGGTTTATTGAGTAATGATAACACAATACATGTTACGGACGTAGTGCGATTATACATATCACATACTGTATTATAAGTAATCAGAATAATTTAAATTCTACAGATTTATCGTAATTTTATATTAATCACTCTGAATTCTTTTAATGTGTCATCATTTGTTGTATTACATTTGATTTAATATACTTTAATTACCATTTCGTTGATAATTCATATATGATGGCTTAATGCCATACTCAATAGTAATGCAGCTATTTATGAGTTATATTGTAGATATGGAACTTGTGTATCGATTTCCTCGAACTGAACGAATAAACACTACTACTACTACTTATACCACTACTACCTATCTTTACATCAACATTCCACGAGGAAGAAAACACCCTGTAGCCTTCCGCGTAGTCACCACCTTCGTGGGCGGACTGCGGACTACGTTTTTATTGTGTGACTGCTCTTTTTACTTACCGATTGACGTTCCATATATGCTACACTATGAATCATCAAATGTATATGTCCTTTGAGATGAAATGAAATAATAATCATAATGATGAAATAATACTTCATTGTATAGTGACGTGACAGTAGGTACAATCTTCATCTTGAATAATTCCAGGCCATGCCGGCTGCCGTCCCGCTGCAGCGTAAGAAGAGTCTGCCCGACGTCCAGGGTCTTCCCCAAGCGACCGGGCCGATGTCCAGGGAAGAAGTGTCCGTGCTGAGCTCAGCGAGAAGGGAAGAAATGAGGAGGATGGCGGACGAGAATGAAAGATTACGTGCGAATCCGCTACTTTACCTAGTTAGTCCACACGTGAAGGTGAGATAGAGATAGATGGAATCTATCTATGATTAGCAAAACTGTTGATGTTCATCCTACGATCATGCTGTCCCAGTTTACAAACGCAATATATGCGTTGTTTAAGATGAGCGAGATATCTGAGTAAGGTATATAATAAGAGTCATTAGTAGTCCTACCCTTGCTACTTTATCGACTATGGTATTCTACACACCTTGACAAATATGAATAATACTACATTGTTGGGAAAATATCAAATCCAGAAAGCAGTGGGTCTTGGCAACTTAATATTTTGCTTATATTCCTATATATTTGATGAATAAAAACAGTTGATTAATTTTTTTCTTCAGAACGGCTGGTTCGAGTTGCAGACAAAATCGTGATAATGTGTATCATTCATGTGTACACATTTAAAAAAAAATTATTCCATTTGGAGAGATTTTATTTTTTCAAATTTTCTTGCCCAGCCTAATCTTATGGGGTTTTTAGAAACTTTGAGATGGTATTTCGCAAAATCGGTCGACCGATTCATTTCAAAAATTATACATTTCTAGGTTGGATAAGTTTGCGTGTACGAGAAAAGTTTCATGTTGATCAGTCAAACCCTGCGATCTGTGCGGTGCCCACAAACAAAACAAATAAAAACAAAAAAACACAGACAAAACCCCATAAGAGTAGGATGGAGTCAAAAAATGACACAAAAAGCTGTGTGATGAGCTCGATTTGTAGGAAACAAGTCGTCAAATTCAATATAGAATAGAATTCACACACGTGAGTGAAGTAATTTATGAGAGTGAACCAACATTTATTGGCAAAAATGACCACAAAAAGTCAGGCTTCCAAAATATAGAACAAACATCGGACGTTACTCCTTTTTGGGTAGAACAATCAGAAAGTGGAATGAATAGCCGTAACTGAATCGAACAATTTCTTGCAACCCGCCGAAAAATTCCTTTGTATTTCCAAGTTGTAAATAAATAAACAAATACTAAATACTGAAAATACTAAAAACCAATCCGAACGCAGATGACTGAAATAGATCCCGGAGAAAAGAATCCCTTTACCATCCTTCAGATGGTAGAGGTGAAAACGAGGTGGAAGAGGAGGAAAAGAGGTTGTTTGAGGTGACAACCTGTAGTAATCGACCTTATAAGAGTAGCTGGTGGCCGAGAATTCGATTCATTCTAGTTTCTTTGTGTATTTGAATCTTTTGACCAATTCTGGGTTTTTCTTATAGGACTTTTCAAAATTTCCGTCTGACTTTACTTAAAAGTGTTTCAACTGATTGCCTCTCAAAATTACACAGTGTCAAGTTTCAGCAAGATTAGTTTTCTTGTTTGGCACGTGATGCGTGAAGAGAATGAGAACAAATGACAAACGAACAAAATTGTTTCATAAACACGGTAAAACTGAGTTTCTGCTTAACCAATCCAACTGAATTAAAGATATCCTCTCTATTTTTCCAGGACTGGTTCTCAAGACAGCAATTGGTGATGCTAGTTCTGTTCATCAACATCTCTCTTGCGATCATGTTCTTCAAACTGCTGACGTAGTGTCACGTGTCTGATGACGCTAAGAATGACGTCACTGGTTTACGACCTCGTTGGATCGCTCGAGAACAGCGTCGAACACCAATTATATGTTCAATATTACGTCGAAATGGAATGTCAGTTTCCGATTATCGAAACAGATTGTTTTTAAAAGTTATTTCATAAATAACTTTGATCCGATTGTTAATATCGACAGTTTTGACCTCGCAATATTGATTGACATTTGTAAAGAAGATTGAAGTGAAAAATGAAAAGGTTTTCAACAAATTTAATATTTGTTTTTTCGATGTTGGTATTTGGTTACAAACGAACTTGTGACGATTTGTCGGGATGGATTTGAGTAATGTTGGAAAACGAGATTTTTTCAATTGTAGCATTGTTGTCGATGGATTTTGAAAAGACGGGAAATGGAATATTCCCAAGACTCACTGACTTTTGAAAGGAATATAAGATTGGGCCAATAATAGAGGCAACAGAAAATAATATTAAAAATCTTTTTCAACATCAATACAAATTCAAATATCCTATAGTGTGGGATAAATTTATTTCGTTTGTCCTGAAAGTTGTCGAGACGCTAGTATTAAAATCTGTCTGTCATCTTTTGAGCAAACTTTACTCGTTTGTTTCAAGAAGAAAGGAACAACAAATGTGGTAGAAAGATTTGTTCATCAAAATATCATATCATTCATCACATCATACATTAAGAAATATATATTTTCTACCAATATTATATATTTCATTAGTTGATGCTGTATTTTGAACACTTTATTTTGTTCTAGAACGAAAAGTCCAAATATAGAACTCAACTGGTCAAAAGAAACATATTAAAATATTCAAAAAATTAAAGTATTTTGAATATTGAATTCAAAATTCGAGTTGTCCTTTCTTCTTCAAACAAACATTAGTTTTCATGTCTAGTAAAGACACGTACCTATTGCCTTGTTATACTAATAAAATATAATTATATATTTAAACATATTTCTAGAAATAGATGTGAAGTTTCCCAAAATGTTCTGATGGATGTTTGATACATCCCTCTTAATTTAATTACAAAATTTTAAATGTTATCCAATGTAAATATTTCGAAAGAAATTCAGCATTCTGTGCCACATTTTATCTCTATTATATAAAAACCTGTAAATATTACTATAAATTATTGTAATCCATTGTCGTTTTTTCCAAGAATGTAGATCATTATTAAAATGTGAGAGAATTAATAAGGTAAATGAGGGCCGATTTCTACTCTAGAGGCATATCAATTAAATTTCTGTGTAAAAAGGCTGTACACACCAAAAACAAACTATATAGATTATTAAAAATTGTTAATATTATTAATTATGATAATTATTAAGTAACGGTAGTACTATGTGCCTTTACTCAGATTGTTTATTGGTCGTGCTGATAAAAAGTAGATTGAGCCTATTATAAAAAAACAATAATTAATCCACTCTCAATAACTATTTTAAGAAATTAAGAAACCTAACATCTTTTCTACCTTATAGTTGCAGATTAGGTTTCTATAATCTATAGTCTAATAGCTGACTATGTTAACCACTGACGGTTAATATATTTTCTTTGTTTAGATATTGTATTTTTTTTAATTTCAACTATTATAATTGATTAGTTACTCTACAACTACTCCACAGATAGACTCGATCAAGTGAAATGATAGTAATCCGATGAATAATAAAAATTTACACTCCTTATGAATTCACTAAGAAACAACACTATCAACTATGGAATACAGCTATAACATAACATAAAACTATGAAATGAGAATATTTTACCGACCCTATTCGACACATGTTCATGTTTGTTACCATGGTCATGTCATTTCCTAGTTAACTGATTTTTTCACGTGATCGAATCCTTCCAAGTAGAAATGTTCAAGATCGTTTTGTGTCTATGATTTTTAAAGTTGTATGTCTATATTCCATGTTATATAAGCTCATGCCTAATGCAGACATGTCTCTGAAATATGGCCGGGATATACATATTTTGATTGGCCATCAAATTTGATGAACATAAACTAAGATGAAGAGAATTATAATGTCAATTAGATATTTACTCATTTTTTTCTGTTCATTATTTGTATCATATTATTATAATTGCGTTTGATGGGTTTATGTTGTTTTCGAAAGATCCTTTCGTTCCATTGGTTACGTTACTCATTTTTGTGTTAATCAAACATACGATAATTGACTGACGGATTGTTTCCCTCTCAATTATTATGTAAATAATATATTTTGTTTGGCAAAAATGTGAAGTGATGCTTTAGATACCGTTCCCCATACCCTTGTTTCTATTGATAATTATTTGATTGCCGAGTTATATTACATTATAATTATAATTAAACATAATTAATAGGATGCGCGTGTATATGCGCAGTGGGATGATTGTGATGTTAGTAATAATTGCAAACCTTCAACTGTTGATTACAAAGTACTATCAGTTACAGGTATAGCCATCGGCGAAGGATTGTGTACATTTCTTTTGAAAGTACAAAATGCAAACGTTTTTAAATATCGAAAAATTAATAATTGGCTTGAATGTGATAAAATGTTGTGTACAAGATTTTTTATGTACATCAAAGTACTTCACATTTTCAAGACAATTTTCTGAATGTCAAATGGTTTGATAGAGTCAGAAAGGATGCTATAGTCTTCGGAATACGGAGGACTGTTTCATAGACTCTAATTGGGACTTGCAACGAGGCAAGCCATATGCAAAACTTATTGATAGAAATATGATCGAACAGCTAACACAATTATTTGTTTCAGTAAAACCTTCGAAACTCAGTACTGTGCCAATATTGTTAATAAGAATACCGTGGGCGAATTGACCAGAACTATACACGCGCCAGAGATTTAATTTAATAACTCAAGTGATTTACTTGATCATTTAAGAGATGATGAGGTAAATATCAATATTATTGAAAATTACGTTCCTGTTCCGCTATAAGAGTTTGACATAATCTACTAAATATATCCCAGTTGAACTTGAAAAATGTGTATCTGAAATTATATTGAACCGATATATAAAAGGCTTTTAAATAGAAATATATTTATATGTTCTGAAATAAATTGAAATATGAAACTATATTTAGATCAACAAATCGTAATTACACATCAAACTTCTTGCTCTCTGAAATCGGTATGCCACATTCGTCCATGGCTTGTATGGTCAATTCTAACACGGTCAATCAAATCACATCTCGAGATCAATTTCATTCAAAATTGCATGCGGTTTGAACGTATGAACATTGGCCTGAGTCTACTTTTGTGTATCTATAATAAATGTTTACAAAGTTCTATCGAATAAAAAAGATGAATCATGATAACACAATACGAATGAAATGATTGTGTGAATTTTAACGATTGTTCAAAAATTCACCATAATATAACGAATGTATAAGAGCCTGTTCAAATCTTGACAACGTTTTTTCATCTCCCAGTCTCTAGTACTGTGACCACGGTACAGAGTGAGATGTATACTAGTCAATCTCAAGTCACTGCGTACTTGATTCAGTTGAAGACAATTTGCGTTGTTTGATTTGTTTTGTGCCAATTTTAATGAATCTTGGTTCTGTGCAGCCCCGCAGGTGCTAACGAATAAAATGGAAAATATAGAACGTTTATAAGAAATCCACGTCGAATGAATTATTTTATTGAATAATTGAAGCCTAAATCATTCCTTACTCCTGATATCCCTGATATAATATATAATATGATATTCCTCCTGATAGGTCCCTATATAAATATTTCCCCCTTCCTCCTGATTTTCTCCCGATACATTCCTAATATACTCCCAAATATCACTATACCTCACCGACAGATGATAATTATCTAGCTCTATTCCCAACTTTATCTAACTACTATCTAGGTTCGATATTCACTCTTTCATCATTTCAAAATTTAAAATTTTGTCCAGTAATTTTTTAATATACTTTCATCCACGAGAGACGAAGATGGTCTAAAAGCATGGCAATGAGGATATCACTCTAAAGCAGGCCTTCCATAAACGCGATTTGCGTATCGCTTTCGCAAGGCGGTGGAATCGAGGCGAACTCAACAATCAGAAATCGTGTAACTTTCGTCACTGATTGGTCGTTTTATCATCATGGTGGTTCAGAAAACCACCATATAAAGAATACCGCGTTCATAGAAGGCCAGCCTGATACTTGTACAGCTGGGATATTTTGAAAGTATTGAGATTTTTCAGGACAAAATTTAAAATTTGAATCTTTTGAGAGCGTCAAGTTCTAGAAGTCGCTGCAAGAATATATAACGTAACCTTACGTAAAACAACCTTATGAACCCAAGTATGAGTCACAACAATGCTCACGATCCTCCCACAAACTTTCATTGTTGTCATCATCAATTTTTGATACCCG
Organism: Brachyptera risi; assembly: GCA_964007535.1. Taxonomy (NCBI): domain Eukaryota; kingdom Metazoa; phylum Arthropoda; class Insecta; order Plecoptera; family Taeniopterygidae; genus Brachyptera; species Brachyptera risi. Next base: position 48,681,386 of record OZ023328.1, read on the forward strand.
ACTACCGATCATCCAACTAGATTGCCAAAAGTATCAATCATCTATCGCCGTCATTGTGTCGTGATGAATCTTCACAAAAGCCCACTTTTCCATCCCATTTTTATATCACCCTTGTCCACGACAAATCCAATCGGACTCTCATATACTTGTTTGTAAAATGTTTCATTTCCCATCGTAATCGGTTCAAAGTCTCTCCGTTGAGGTGATTTCTTGTTACTTGAGACACTCTTTGCATCATCATTTGTATTAATTTCTACATTCACGTCATCATTAACTCGATCCAGTACGCTATCATCACTGTTTCCATTGAATCTAGTGATAACTGGTATACCGACTTTACTTTCCTTTTCCGTATTTTCATTGTTCAACGCTCTAAACTCAATTATTTCTTTCCCTATTCGTTGACCGTACTCTTTTTGTTCTTTAACTATCCTATTGCTGGAACTAAGATATTTCCCTAGCTTGATCAATAACCTCCAAGCCTTGTAGTACTTGGCTAACAGGTTTGATGATATGTGTTTATGCGAATCGGTATCTACATGGTTTACGTCCGCTCCACTCGACTTTGTATCTACTTTGACGAAGTGATTTTTATTATATTCTTCATCGTTCTCATTGTCGACGTCGTTGTCGTCGTCATTGCCACTATAATCATCTTCATCATCTTCATCATCTTCATCATCATCATCATCATCTTCTTCATCAACATCTTCATCATCTTCATCAACTTCATCATCTTCATCATCTTCATCATCTTCATCATCTTCATCACCTTCATCATCATAATCAACATAATCAGCATCCTCATCATCTTCATCATCTTCTTCATCTTCATCATCATCATCATCCTCATCATATTCATCATATTCATCATCTTCATCATCATCATCTTCATCATCTATGTCGTTACTATCATCAAAAAGAGAATAATTATCATCTTTGTTACCATATTTATTATCACCTTTATTGTGATTTATTTTTTCGTTTCTAGTTATATTCCTACCAACAAGTGTTTCGCCTATTTGAATTAATCTCCTGAAAAACTTCAAGTAGTTGTTAGTGATCCCTGCCATTCTTTTCTCAGTGCTATTTTCTTTCATCGGAAAGTCAAGACTCAGGTTTCCGGTTCCGGTCAAGGTTTTCGGGTCATCGCTAAGGTTTTGTGTATAATTTTCTGCCGTTTTAGCTCCAATTAAGTTTTTTAGCCAACTTGAAACTTTAGCTTTCACATTTCCTAGGATCGTTCTGGTGCTGGATGGTGATTGTACCAGTCGATCTCCGTATCCGCTATCAGGTTCTGTTGATTCAAAGTCTATATTTTTTCTGGAATGCAAACTCTTCGCCATATGTTTATTATGTCCGTTCTTCACTTGGTTCCTTCTTACAGTATTGTTGCCTGTTTCTTTAGCCTCAGGTTTCTTCATATCTGACTCACTTGATTCAATAATATTTTCTTTCATTTTTCGTTTTTCGTTATCAGATCCTGTTCTGTTTAGAATATTTCTCAAATCGACATCGATATCTTGAACTACGCGAGAACCGTTATTATCAGATCTTATTTCTTGTTTTTTTAATCGCGAATTTTCTTCATTGGATGTCTTGACTATGTTACTGCGGTCCAAGTGAGGTGGAGATACACTACGCGCTGCAACACAGAGATATTCTATAGGCTTCTGTCACGTAACAAATGACAAACAATAGTTACCATAGCAACACAGCGAACTGGTGGACTACCAAATATTCTGGTTGGTCAATTTTCCAACTGATGGACATTGTTGTCTGTCTCTTGCAACAATCAGTGACGTCACTTGACAGGAGCCTATACCATCTTTCAGTAAAATATTTTTTGGTGTTGAAGTTCATTATCTGTTTTAAATATTCAAAATGGGGTGGTAAGATTGCCCTTCTAAAACGATCCTATCTTTCATCCATAGCCTTAATTGGGGAACAATGATTTTGTATCAAGTTTCGATGTTATTGAAAAAATAATAATAATAAAGCGTGCTGGTGAGATGCAGACTCAAGACAGCTGAGGGCACTGCTTTGAACGACTGGGCGCGGGTTCGAGTCGCTATGTGGGCATAATTAAGGGTGCGGTGCAATAGGCGACAGCCGACAACACATATTACGGAAAGTGGAGGCATTCGACGGATAGGAGTACTTTTTCAATTATATAAACTTGTTGAAGTTAATATTTCAAGTTGCCTCAGCCATCTACATGCGAATAGGGCTAAATGAGGATTGTAAGAACGTATAAAAATAATAATGATAAAGCGAGCTGGTGAGATGCAGACTCAATACATAGTAAGAACGATTGTGAGAACGTATAGTTGGAAAGAGTAAATTGGGCACGTTTCTTCAGCTCCGTCAACAAATCAAATCCGCCATTATTCAAATTAGGACTATGAATTGGTTTTATCCCAGTTACTCCATATTTGAACAAAGATCTTAAAAATATTTCTTTGAACACATACAAAATTAAAAAATGATAATATAAATATATATATATATATAAATATAACTATAAGATATATAAAAATCGGGGAACAATGATTTTGTATCAAGTTTCGATGTTATTGAAAAAAAAAATTTAAAAAAAAAATGTGTATTTTTTCATGTAGGCTATAAGAGCTATAAGTAGCTATAGTATATAAGTAGGCTATAAGTAGCTATGGAGAGTACACTTATTTTTTAAATTATGGTATGAAGCATTAAATACCATAGGGGGGGGCTCAGACGTGGCTGCCCCCCTCCCCCCTAGACATGTCTGAAATCATCACTGACAGATCCGATTACCGCGCGTCAACTATGCAGTATAGATGATCGAGATTACAAATCGGAATCAACGTAAAACACTTTACCGGCACAGGTAGCTGAGTGGTTAACGCACTTGCTCCATGTGACCCGGGAGGTAGTGGGCATATCGGACCCAGTTCGATCCCCGCTACCGTCCATCGTTACAGGGGTTTTTCGTGGTTTCCCTCTGTAGTCTAGGCTACTGCCGGGATAATTCCCACAATATAGGCCACGACCGCTTCCTTCCCACCATCTTCCCCATTACCTATAAAAACCTTCATCTCATCATCCCATCATCTCATTAATCATCCATCCGACGCCAATAGATCTTAGTCATCATTATAGTGCTTCGTTAAACCCAATATGAAAAAATAAGAAAAATAAAATAAATACAACACTTTATATTGTGATTTACCCACATGATGTTTGCACGAAAGAAGAAAATAATAATTGAAGAACGATCATCCAAAACATGGCCAGCATAGTTCACTTTGAACCTCGTAGTTCTGAGCACCGTATTAACCAGCTTGATATCAGCACCTTTACTAACTCCAATAACTCGTTAACTTTGAACTGATTAATCTTCACATAACACACAGAAAACAATAAGCTGAATAATTATCTGGAGTCGAATTGTTTGTAATTAAACGAGTAATAAAATGACGCAGTTCGGGAAAATGTGCTACGAATCGATTAGAATTTAATAATTATTGTATAATTTAAAAGCGAGGGATTTACAAATTAAAAAATATCAGTTTTGCATACTTGCAATCAAAATACAGGGAAATTGGAAGAAAAATTCGATGCAATCTCCGAAACATAGGAATAATTAAGCTCAATCATATAAATGAATATATATATATATAAATAAAATCTGAACATTTGATAAACATTGAGAATAAAAATTCTTTTGACTTCTTTCGAAGAGAACTTACTACTGAAAAACCTCAACGTGTTTCCTGGATAGTGGATGCCGTAGCAACTAGAAAAATTGGGGAAACACAAAATGATGGAATTGAAGTGATGATTGGTGTACACAGTCAGGTGCGGCCTGGGGGGGGGGCTTTTTGACTGTTCCGGGCCCCTTTCGAACATATGATATAATTGTATGGACAATATCTGTATAAATATTCATTTGTTCATTGCGCAAAAGAATTGCCGAACAAAATACATAACTATAACTGTAAGACAATATTAATAATACATTATTATGGTTCATGCCTTGTCTTTGGCGGCTCTCGATAGTAGTAAATAGTAGTGATAATAGTAATAATTCAATAGTAACTCATCAAATAATTTATTCAACAATTGATTATTGACCACAATGTTTTTTTTCTTATTTCTCCCTAATTGTCACTTCACCAAGTTCACTCAAGTTTCTTATCTAGACCTCACGCAACGGGCTCTGAGGTTATTCAATCATTTAGATCATGGCGTCAAGAACGAAGATATTTTTCATGAAAAAACTTTGAACATGAAGCGCATTATAGAAACATTAATGAATAGAGGCAAGGTCATGCTCTGAATGAGAAAGACATCTACGTCAGGTACACGGCAAACATGAAGGTGAAGAGGTTAAGCCAGCTAACCTAACCCAACTGCAAAGTCATTATAAATCTAGCTTTGGATACACGGCAAACATAATGTTGTAGTAGGCTGACCCAGTATGTGCCAGTACACAGTTTGGTTGAAATTGATGTCAAATTATTAAAATTCAAATATTGCTATCCCTCTACATTCACAAAATCTTCTTCAGAATCGACTTTTTCAATTATGGTACCTCAAGCGTGGAATGCGTTACCTGTGATCGAATAAAAATTCAAAATGAAAATAATTTCGAAACGGATTGTACAATTTTTTTCTACAAGTTCACAGCGATAGTAAATATTTTTCATAACACCTTATCATTATAACATGCTTCTTTTTCATTATTGCTTTTTTTCTATGAATATTGAGACTAAAAATAAATTGGTGGTAAATTTACTATAAAAATTTTGTTATACTCATTAGATGAGCGTAGCGAAGCTTTCCATTTCACACTCTGAAAAAAAATGGGCTTCGTTTTTATGTTGTTTTTTTTTTTTTTTTTTTAAATTATGTACGCGGCATACAGGTCAGAGAAATGAATCAATCGACTTGAAACTTTTTCTGAACGTTGGTGTCATACCAGAATAGGTTGGGATTGGTATTCAGAGGAATCGGTCGGAAGGTTTTTCCGGAAAATGATCGGAAAGTTTGAAAAATCCTCATAAGAATAACCCCGAGGAAAAATACTTGAAAAACAAGAATTTTTCAAAAGCTCTCAAATTCTCACAGAATATGAAAAATACTTACACCTTTTCAGAGATTTTTACAATAATCGAATGAGAAATAATGAAGAAAACGCAATAAACGTGTACATTTTATTGAATATTTGGATCAATTGGTTTTGCAAAGTGTTTATGCGACAGGTTGCAGGTTACTATGAATATCAACAAGTTGCAGGTGAGGTTTTTGAACGTTTGAAGTAAGTCAAGGTTTGTAGATGTAAATTAAGCTGACAAGTTATCTTTCATTCTAGATTGCCATACTTCTAAGCTCATCTCACAACGCGCATCCCGCGTTTTCCTAGTGATTATATTGTTACAGTAAATTTGTTGTTTGTTCATATAATGCATGTGTTGTGTGTTTATGTTATGAATTTGCTGTGTGCTTACATTGAATAACAATAATGGTAATATCTCTGTGTGTATGACAACTGTATGTATTTATGTACCCTCTGTATTTTGTAGTATTTTCCGTGTATTTAATTTTATTTCAGGAAACTGGTTTAATGTGAGAACGGCCCTGCCGAATTTCGCCAGCAATAAAGATCCTATAATAAATATCACTTAAAAGAAGCTTATTAGCTACAGAGGTGACCACATCCAGTTGACGTCATTAAAAAAAGGTTCGCAGTTTGCTATATAGTTGTTCCTGTTAATTGGCACTGATGCAGTCAACTAAAGGTCGATTCACAACTATTATCGACCGATTTAGTCAGTATACTGCTCGTAGTAAGTATACTTGTGGTAGACGAATCAATTAAGCAGGCTATGTAGATGCGGAGAAAAAATCAATTTATGAACCAACCATACCTTATTTTATATCGTTCTACAATTTGGTAGACATTGAAGTGATTGGACTCTTGGCTTGGCTCCTCACTTCTTTGTTGAATTTTGTAAACGATTTAATCTTAGTAGTAGTTTTATTTATTGTATATAGTTCTCCTGGTCTTGAAAGGATCAATTTTAATTGTTAGAAACCATTCATCTAGTTTGAAAGAATCTAGTGTGTAGGCCCAAATGTCTCGCTTTCATATCATAGATATGATTATTAAAAATATTAAAAATTATTAAAAATTATTAAAGTAGCTTTCAAAATATGTTTTCCTTTTTTTCATCATTTCATATTTTTGCCTCTTCTTTTCTTTTTCTCTATGAGTGATCAATTACTATATTATCTTTTCTAAGCTTAACTCAATAGTATTATCAATTTTCGAATCAAACACTATTGTAGCCATAACATAATCCATCCATAACACATCCATAGCCTTAATTGGGGAACAATGATTTTGTATCAAGTTTCGATGTTATTTAAAAATATATATATATTGTATTGCCTTTTTGCTCTCTTCTTAGTTTCTTATATATTCATTAATCATTTTTATGAAATATTTTTCTGTGTCTAATGGGCAATCTTCAAAAGGCAGAGTTTTCATTTTTTACCAATAAAGAATTATTATTATTTTTATTATTATTATTTATTTATTGACAACAGAATACAAGTATTCCACAAGTGCAATGTGATAGAAAATAAAATTTGGCACATGACATCAAAAAGGAGAAAAAACAAAATTCTTCGAAAACCAAATAATAATATTGAAATTGTAATCACTGAACAGTAGCTGTATAGTTGAAAGTCGATGGCGCATTATCGCCAGTATATCCATACTTTTCTCTCTTTCTCTCTCTCTCTCATTCTCTCTTTCTCTCTCTCAATCTATTCTCTCTTTCCCTCTCCCTCCATTCTTCGTTATCTGTCATATTACCTTAGCACTAACCCTTCAATTTGAGTTCTTAGAAACATACCTGTAATGAATGAATGAATGAATTGTGTTGTTTTACGGCACTTCAACGACAAACATACCTGTAATCTACTAGTGATTAGAAAATCTGAACCCATGGAGAGTTAGCAAGGAACTTTGTAGCTTATGGGCCAACTGCAGCGCAAATTAGACGGTCGGCCTCTCCGGATAGCTGTAGTTCAAATGTTCAACATATTGACACTGTGCTATGATATTCTTCTTCAACTCTTGATTCTAAGGTTCTAGGTTCTAGGGCATTCAGGACCCTTACCTAATAAATTTCGTGCTAGTGCTAGCTAGCTCCAAGAGACTAGGATGCCCATTGGTTAGTGTTCACTAAGAAAGCTACCAACAATGACAATATATCATGAAAACAAATTCACGGTCTCTTGGACTGAATAATTCAACACATTTTGAAGCGTACCTCATAACCAGGACTAGTATTTTGTGCTAACAACAATGGGAATACACAGAGACCAGGCACGTTGTCATGGCAGGTAGCTGTACTAGTGAGCATTAACCAATCAAAGTCCCAGCCTCTTGGAGCTAGCTAGCACTAGCACGAAATTTATTAGGTAAGGGTCCAGGCTTCCTTGCTTTCATAAATGGAGTCAAGTCAGCTCACTAAATCACAAGGGAGAAACTGAAATAAATTACAAGACATCATTCAAATAATCAAAAGTTTATTCACAAAACATATTATGTTCAACTACGATGCAAGTTGAATGTGATTCGAACAAATTTAAAATCCAGATTACTAAACTCTCATCAAACTATAAACAATCAGCAAATATATCTACCAATAAACAAAATGGAGATATGTACATGACAACAAAGAGGGTTGAAAGAACAGCTCTACGCCTCGACGTTCCAGCGTAGAATAAAGAGTTGGGAAAGAATATTATAGCCCATGTTAAATTCTGTTGACTTGTTTTTGAAGTTTGACGTTACGGTTCAACATCTAATCTCTGTATCGGTCGAGTTGTCACAGGCTCTTGCTCGTACAATTCAAATTAGAAACGCTCTGGCCACGCATATCTACAGTCAACACGGGAGTGACAGAGAGCGCAATATTGATCAGATTTTTCTACAGTAGCGCTGCATACGTATCAGATGTTGAACCTCAGCTATACGGAGACGGCCGTCATCTAATGCGCTCAGCAGTTAGCCAATAATTGGTTCTTTCTCAACTCTTCATTCTATGGTTCCAGATAGACATACATTGGAGACAATGGAATGTTGTTATTTTGACAGCTTCAACTTTCGAATCACCCAAAAAAATTGCATCTTCAGTAAAAATCAGAATGTCATTCTCAATATTGGTGATTGAAAATAATTATAAAGTGGTGAATCATGATTACAAACAATTGGTGATAAGTTGGTGCATCCTCATATGAAAAATTCAAGACTGATGTCCATCAACTCAATTTAAAGTACATCACAACACACAAAAAACTCACAAAAAACTGAAAAAGTATACCATTAATCATTCAAATTTAACCCCAGGGTTATGATGCCCTTTAATGTTAGCCCCTTCAACAATATTCTGAAAGTACCATAATATTAAGTCGCAGCAACTTTTAGAATCATCCAGTCTACATACACTCTTCGGTGGATTGTAGTTTATTCTTTTTTACATTACTTCAAAGATAAGGTATAGAAGGATCAAGGCCTTGTTTCAAGGTGATGATTTTTTCTCCCTTGATCAAGTAAAGGGATTGGTAGGGATTGGAATGGGCTTAGTAGAAGTGTTTTTGAGGGGGATGAAATAGAGTTACAGTCATTCCATCAGAGGGCTAGGGAGGCGGTGGAATAGGGGTAGTTAGGGAACTTGTCACTGCGCATTTATGTGCAATTGTAAGAGTGTTTCAAATAAACCTCTGTCGTGACTCTATGATCCAAATACGGTACATACAATCAAGTCGGGGGAAGTCAAGACGGGAGCCAAGTCACAGCGCTGTAGAGAACTTTCAGGAGAAAGCCAAAAGACCAAACTAGGAAGACAATATACAAAATGATGGATGGACTATGGTTTTTCATATATGCACAATGATACCTTCTGAACAGGGGCACAAATAATCTTGTAGCTTACAAATTTTAATAAAAGCTTACGTAAGAAATGTTGTATGTATAGCCAAAATCTTCAATTTTTATTCACCACTTTGGTGTTATACATTTTATCTATGTACTTGTACTTTTGGTATCCCAGCTCACTCTTACGTTATTAGACCCACCTATTTTCTATTTTACCACTGGTTTTCCAATATTTAATTCTTAGATCTCCAAATTTTAGTACCAAAACATTTTTTCAAATAATGTCTCTTATATTTTTCAATTCAATTCAATTATTTCATTTTAATAATTTGTGCTTCTGGTACATTGTTATACTGTGTACAAGTGGCAGCCATTTTGGTGACAGAGTTTTCCAACTATCTGTTCTACCTATCTTGATGGGTAAAGTATGCAGAGTTTATAAATAGCAACTTAAAAGTAACAAACTTTAAAACTGGTACAGTTGGCCTAAAAAGAGGTTTGAAGGGAAAAAACATCAATGAAAACAGTTTAAAGACTTTTCAGATGATCTTTTATTTTATAGTAATCAATATTTATGAATTATAAAACAAAATTGACAAGACATGAGAACTCTTCATTTTTGAAAAGCATTGAAAAACATGAAATGTTGTAGATTCTTCCAAGAAACAAAAATGTATGAAAGACGTATCTTTAAGTACGGATTGCAACTACTGTAGTAATGTTACATTGAATGGTCAGATACGAAAGCTTTTTGTGAATGAACAGATTATTGTATGCAATAGAATCAGACCAAACTTTTCACAAAATACCTCTACATCTGACCCTACTTGTAAACGTACGTACTGTAACACCACTTTTGTTTACATGCTCTTCGCCAATCGGCTGTTTACTCGTGCACAAGAGAAAAATGGGCTAGTTTGTGACATATTTTGTTTCAACTGTGAAGTTACAATAATTGTAGAGAGACAAAACTTCTGTATTCTTTTCCTTACCAGCTCAAGCTACTATCGCAATGCACTACAAACTAGGGATGACAATTAGGGATCGGAAAAACGGTCCAAAGACCCACCTTTGTTCATTTTAAACCGATGAAATCACTACTTTTCCTGATGAGTACCAATATGCAAGTATTGCACTAGTACTGTTTACTAGTACTAGTACTAGTAGTTACTTGTAATACTAGTACTAGTATTGTTAGTACTGTGCGCAACAGTAACCTATGCTGGGGATCGAAACTATGAATAAAGACGTTTGGTAGGTATAACCTCTTCAGACGTGTGATCATCATGTGACTCTCTCATATCTAAGCAAAGACGTTTTAAATTTGATGGACCATTGTTCTGAGTTGAACAGTTCTCTCAATCTGTCTTAAAACGTCAAATCAAATAGTAACCAGGTTTTGGTGATTATTGTTTGCTCAACAACCCCACCAACAGCTAGGTTATACGGGGGTACGAATGAGTAGGTGATTATGGAACTATAATGTGATGGTGAGTGAAAGAACGTTTACAAAAACCCATGCTCTATACGGGACTCGAACCCACGCCCAACGATGACTTGTTTCTGAAGCGGTGCATCAGCAGACCGAGCTACCGAGGGTGGCGCCCCAGGTTTTGGCCGTACTTGGATGTAACAGGGAGTAGTCAGCATCTAGTTATGTTCGTTTGCCTGACAATATTCCAATTCTGAATGTAATTGATTTTTTTTTATAACTGACTCGGTTATTAACCGGTTGAGGCAATCGTCGGGTGCCCGCTTGCAAAATATACCACCAGATGTCATCCCTTCTACAAAGATAGTAGATACCAATCTCATACGGATTTTTGCTCTTAGCTTGCATGTACGTGTACATTCAACTAGCTACAGTAGTATTTATTTGTGTTGCTGTTCATTTTCAATATTTTCGCTCTATGCAATATTTTAGGACTTCGATTCTAATTGAAACAATGATCAATAAAGACAGTAATGATTCAAAATTGTTGATAAATAAACTCATATGCTGCAGCCTGGAATTCTGTATTGCTTATTTCGTACTCGTATTGCGGGAAACTCACTAACCACTCGAGTCAGACAGAAGGCACCGAGTAATACTGTAGCTAGCTAGATTGTGTTTATTTGCCTGGCACCGTTATCCCGTTCCCAGAATTGTATCATATGATATTTCCGATATCGAATGAATACTGAATATTTCAAAATATAAATTTTCAATATTGAAATTCAGTACAGTTTGCGAATTTTCAATCGAACAACCCAATTTTTCATGCCAAATTCCTTTCTACGAGGAAAGCGCAAAATTACTCCATCTTACAAGTGAAATGAAAACAAACTTCGATAAAAGTATGTAGGCCTATATATAATAAATTTGAGTTCTTAGTTGCAATTAGATATGCCTATGGTATGATTTTAGGAATTCCCCAGAAAATATTTCGGATACATACTTGTATCCACGAAATGGGACCATCATCTACCAACAAAACAATTATAAAACTTCAGTACGCCCAATCACATAATATCTCTGCAACTTCAATGTTTTATCGCTTTGGAAATATGAAGTTTGTTTCTTATCGTGAAGCTCGTTCTGAAAAATAATAGTACGTACTACGTACCCTAAAAAGATCACGGCAATACAAACATAATGACTTATAATTCATATTAATGTGTTTGTTCTATTTTAGATGACTTTCTTCATTTGTGGATACACGTACAGTAAAAAAGGTGTATCAGTGTAAGTCGTTATAGATATTCCATCCATGCCTAATAAACCCACAGATGAGGCACAATTTAATTTGTTCATCTCCTAATAAAATTCATCACACAAAACAGTTATAAAATAAATAAAACTAATAAAATATATACAATAAATAAATAGTACACATTTTATGTGAAGGTAGTGGATCTACTACGTAAGGATTTAAAAGTGTTCCAAGTGTTCATATCTGCATACTTGCCAACAGTGTATGTATATATATTATATTTATAATGTAATGTAGAGAATGTATAATTGAGTGAGGATCGTGATTGGCTTAGAGCTGGAGTGAATCATATACCGACGTAGCTACACAGGACAAATACCAGGAACAAGGCGGCAACTATCATCAACACGGCGACCCATACCGGCACTGAATCTGAAATGAAACCGAGAAGAAAGATTCAAATTAGGCTTACCGTACGAGTATTTCTCCACAACAGCATCAGTTGTCATTAGAATATTTATGAGATTTCAAGATTTCTGGAAAGTTTCTGAGAATTCACGGAAATATTTAATTTCCCATTTGGAATCAGGGCCAACCTGAATGTACCAAAAACTAGGTAGAAACCAACAATCTTATAGATCTTTATGGCCAATTATTAGGCAACATATTCGATTTTATTCACTTTTAATGGGTAGGGTTGGGCAATTTTTTTTTTGTTCACAGTGGGAAACCTCGAAAAAGCTCTGGCAGGGATAAAATTACTGCGGGAATCGAACCTCAGTCTCCTGAACATCAGTTCAAGGTCCTAGTCAGTGCTTGCCCAATTTCAGTACGCTACTTATTAGGGATGACATCGATTCTCAAAATCGGGAATCGATTCTCTACGCTCCAGAATCGATTGAAAATCGATTTTGACAAAAAAAAAGAAAAAGAAGGAAAAAAAAATTGAAAAAAAAATTGAAAAAAAGTTTTTTCTCAAAAAAGTAGTGTAATTTGAAACTTTTTTTTTGAACCTTCCCAAGGCGTTCATGTGAAAGATGGCTTCTCTGAACTGTACTGTACCATTTGGGTATTTCCGTCAACGTTCGGCTGTCAGACGTAACCGAAGGGATAGCGTTTGTCCGGATAGTAATATCTCAACAATACAGAATCACATAGACAACGAAATGAGCACTTTTTACAACGTAAAGAAGTACAGCACTGAACCGAAGAAAAAAAAAATTGTATTTTTGAAAAATCGATTTTTTGATTTGAGAATTGTTTTTACATCAGAATCGATTCTTGATCGATTCTCGATTATTCGATGTTATCCCTACTACTTATTATTTATTACTACAGATTATACTCTACTTACGCCTGTACGCCAAGCTATGAACGCAGACTTTATTATCGACAGAAATGCTCATGACGGTCGCCTCCGATTGGCTGGTGACCGGAGGCCCCTCGCCGGTCGACGGCAGGAATAGCAGCCCGGTGACGAACATGTGGTGGGCCCCCTTGACGGTCATCACCTGTTGCAGGCTGAACGCGATGTGGATAGAGACGCTGCCGCTGAACATGGTGCCCACCGCGACAAACCGCCCGTCGTCCGACACCGCCAGCGCCGATAGGCTCTCCGAGTAGGGAGACATCTGGTGGTGGGAGATGGATTTAGATACACAGTCTAGTAGGGGTGTGCGAATCCATGTTTTTTATTTCCGACCGAATCTTCATCAAAATTACCGAATCCGAACCCAAATCCAAATCTTTTTAACATGCATTGTGAAGCGTAATAATGGGACAAGTGGCACTGCTGATCAAGTTACACTTGATCCAGGAAGTGAAAATCTTATCTCAGCATTCTCATAATCACCCCTGCATAAAACATTGTATGCAGCACAAGTGTAACCATTACAGCAATTATTCTTGAGAATGGAGAATGCAATGTTGCCACGTTTTTGGAGCCAAGATTCGAAATTTTTAAAAAATTTTTTGATCAACCGAATCTGAATCTGAAAGTGGATTCGGATTCGATTTGAAAAACATGGATTCGCACACCCCTACAATCTAGTGGTGAATGTGATACCAGCATCGACAGTTCAAACTTTCTAGTTTGAGAGAAGTTCTGTATTTAATCTAATCCTATTCGAGGTCAGACTCGGTTTTTAATGACAATTATAATTGTCATTAAGAAACGAAAATTTCATTTCCAGTTATTTTATAGCGGAACATTTCATTTTTGGGGTCTTTTTTCACAAATATTCTCACAGTTTACTTTTGCTCAAAATTTCAAAATTTTTCATTGTTGATAAAATTACTTGATCTAGTTGTGATTAGAAATAGGGCCCAACTCCACCATGACTACATACTCCATAACTGAAATGGTATAATACTTCGTCACCCTATCAAATTGAAATACCACTTCAAAAATATTGTAAATTTTGATTGTAAGTAGGCCTACCTCCTCTCAACAATTGACATGAAAAAAAACTTTATCAACCCAACTGAAATATTCAAAATTTTGATGGTTCATTGATCAATGTAGGCGCACTGTATCGTAAATGAGCATAGCAAAAGCCCCACAGTAAATTATGGAACCCATGTGTGCTACGACTTTGATCCAATTGATGATCGGTGAGGCTAGTAGCCTGATTGGAATGATTTGTTGATCAATACAGTGAAACCTCTATGCACCGTTTCTGGATCCATCGTTTTCCTGCTTGTATCATTCATATTTTCTCGCTTCACTCCCATATAATCAATGTTAAATTTTCCTGGATGGATGGTTTTCCTGAATGGATAGTTTTATTTTCCTGGTCCCTTGAGAAACGATGGATAGAAGTTTCACTGTATGGGCACACTGTATTGTAAATGAGCATTGCAAAGACCCCACAATGAATTAAACAACCCGTGATGTGTGTTACTAGGATAACGCTATATACGCGTTGTTGGACGAGCGGAAAGTATTGGTATGTCGACTTCTTTGCCAAACTTCTGCCTAAATTTGCCAATTGGGTGAAATTCAAGTTATAAATGGGTAAAAACTGCTTCGAGTGGTACAGTAAACCCTCGTTAATTCGAATTCCAAGGGACCCCAAAAATCAAAATTCGAATTAAAAAAATTCGAATTGTGAAAAAAATGTTTTTTCCTTGTATAGTACAGTAGTATACTGTGTGCGTGCAGTTTGGTTGACTATGTGCGCCTTGTCCATTGTTTGTTCCCTCCTACTTCCCCCTTGCTCTAAGGAAGCCAACTTTGACAGCCATGTGGTTATCTTCAAGTCAAGTGTTTTCTCAGCAATTTTAACAACACAACAAGGAGTCCTATTAATACTATATATTATCATGTCATTCATTAGGTAACACTTATCACAGTTCACAGTGTTGAAAGAGTCAAATTACCAAGATGGATGTTTGGATTAAAAAGTAAAAAGCAAGGCAATAAATATAAATATTAGGGCCTGGAATGAAATTAATGAATTATTCTCTCTACATGCACTAGCCGGCTGGTCTATTTATTATTGTTTCGTGTTTGTTCAATTTGAATTTCAGCAAAAATTACGAATAAAAGTTGACACAATCATCCATTATCCTAAACATTACCGCTCGGGTGTCTCGACTAGCCAGATGTCTGTCTGTGACCCTGAAAAGACCCCCCGCCTAACCCCTCATCATGATAGCACGCGCTGCACATGTGGCTATGACGTATCTCTAGCGTGCCGGGTCGCCAGGAATGTTGATGACAAAGGATTTCAAGTGATAAAATATCCAATTGTGAAAACTTTTATTCGTAATTTTTGCTGAAATTCGAATTAAACAAACACGAAACAATAATAAAACAGTAGTTTGGACTAATCATCAGTTCGAAATTCGAAATAATAAAAATTCGAATTATCGAAATGAATTAACATTGATATCCCTATACCAGCGGCAGGGGTCATTTCTCTGGTTCGAATTAGCGCGGAATTCGAATTAACCGAGTTCGAATTATCGAGGGTTTACTGTACCAATTTAGCACATTTCATGTTTTTTCTTCAAAATGGTTGACCTGATCAAGCTGAGAATTTCCAGAAATGTGTATCAAAAAGTGATTCAACTTGACACAAAATTTCATTTTTTGGAAAATGAAAATATTTTCATTTTTTTCCTGCCGTGTTATTCTGATGAGTATTTTTGAAATTTCTAGAATTCATAAAAATAAAAGTTACCACCCGATAATGCCACAAAACTATACAGATCTAAGTTAGATGAGGAACCATAACGAAAAAAAGTTTGAAGTTGATAGCTGTAGCCGTTTGACCTGTGGAGAACCGACAAGAAAACATTAAAAAAAAAATAGAAATAAAAAAAAACAAAAAAAAACATAAAAACAAACTTGAATTTTTTCAAGTATGTCACATTGAATCCTCGCGGGATCATCGTCTAATGATTTTGATCTGAGTGGCGATCGATGAGATTAAATGGACGTGATTGGTATGGTTTGTTGTCAATGGGCCTACTATGACTCACTCTCTTGAGTATGCCGCTGTGCGGTTCCCACAGTTGAAGGTGTGACTTGAGTTTCCCAGGCTTGCCGATCGGATTGGTCAGCGTGAACAGCCTCGTTCTGTCGACGTCGCCCTCTATCGCCGCGAACCTGCACCGCTTGTACATGTATTTCGATCCCTCCGGCACGGTCCAAGTGAATGCCTGCACCTGCTTGCCTGGCGGAAACGAGGGAGAGACAGTGGTTAATATCAGAGTGAAGTTGAAATTTCTTTTGTTGATTCCCAATATATTTCATTATTTATTTATTATTCATACATCAGCTTTGGACGATTGTCCGGTGGCAGTTGATACTAGGCCTACATACTAGTCCTTATTTTAATAATTATTAATTTCTATTCTAAGTTAAGAGTAGAATAAAAAATGAGTGAAACAAAAAGTGCAGCAAAGTGTCATTTATGAATGCAGCTCTATAGATTTGATAGTGTTGAAAGTGATCCCTATAGTGTTGAATGCAGAGAATTTTGGTAACGTTTCCATTTCGTCTAGAGGGAGATCGTTGCAGAGACGAATGGATCTACCAAGAAAAGATTGTAGGCCCATGCTGGTGTTATGTCTTGGTAGGTTCATCTTGAGATTGTGGTCATTTCGTCCAACGAAGTTGGGTTCAGTGAGCCGGGATGTTATAGCCAGCCAATACATACAAGTTCACAAAGTCCACAAAGCCTGATACAGGCTCGTCTATGGTTTTAAATAAAGAGAATACAATGTTGGATATAAAATAAATGAATAATGGTGAAAAATGAACAGTTGGTTTGACAATGAAGTGCAAGATAATGAATGACGTATTTCAAGATATCTGAGTTGAAATGATGGAAATAATGAGAATGAAGTAAAAGTGAAGTACAAGAGAAAATTGAGGTACCTCATGTAAATTGACTAAATCGTGAAGATCATTTCACCAAAGTGATTTAGAATAACTGATTGAATTGAATGTTTGTCAATATTGACTATTTGCAGATCATCCACGGTCTGTCTCTCAGATTATTATTCCACTTGGACCCAGTTTCACGTTCTGATTGTTGGTGGACTGAGCGATAGTTAACGGATTGACAGGTTATCACCCTTGGTTACGTATGAACTTTTCGTACCTTGAGTAATAGTTGGATCATTATTGTTCAACTAAGAGTTCATAAAATTGTTTCTTGCCCAATTTACTACCGTAAATCATGTCCACACCCTTCTCCCCACTATCATGTTGAGTAAACAAAACTGATACACGTTTTGTAGAATAGTTCTTGACAGTTGGTTTGGACGAATTTCATTTTTGAAGGTACAATAGCGCATTGTAATGGTGACCAAGATCTACGAAGGCCATCTGTAAGATTTTTTGTGAGAGTGGGAAGGAACCAATTATCATTCTGGCATGCTCTTTAGGAACCATCCCAGTATTCAATGTGATGACATAGGAAAACCACGAGTCTGGATGGTCTATCATGAAGGGAATTGAATTCCGGTCTTCTGAAATGATAGTTTGGCCTCCGATCGATCTACCCGTTTCAGTAGTCAATTTATGGTCACACTATTGGTCTACACAAAGAAGATGAGATTATGTACTAACTACTAACAGTCAATCACACATCCACATAATTTCATTTTTTCCACATATGTATCAGATATATAGGCCCTAGGCTAATTTCCATATGATTTTCCAAACACCCTTGTCATGGGCGTAATAATTTTGTAAACACAAATTTGGAAATGAAATTATTATTATTATTATTATAACTAGAAGCATTTGAAATTTGTAACTACTTGCCTGTATCCAAGCTCCACATGATGACCCTATTGTCTTTGGACAGGCTGACCAAATGTTTCCCGTTGGGGCTAATGTCGAGGTCGTCAACCTCTTTGGTATGCGCTGCTATGTCCAGCTTCTTGGTCATTTGAGGGAAGTACCAAACGCGCACATGACCGTCAGTTCCACCCGTCGCCATCAGCTTACCTTGAATAGAAATAGAGGATGATTATTTGTCATGGTGAAGTCTCGTTGATCCGAAATGGAAAGGCCCTAAAAAAAAATTAAATTTGATTGATGCAAATTTTGAAAAACCAAACAAATTTTTTTTCCCACGATATCACCACTCTTCCCGATTAGAAGTTGGTCAATGTAGTAATAGCGTGCGAGAAAAACCTATGCCACAGGCTGAAACTACGTGTGAAAAACCGAAGGGAGGGGCCTCGCTGATCGTATGTATCGCTGGTGATGTGCGATCGCCGTACCATTGACGCTCGGCCGCTCCGAGACTGACTGACAAACGATTGTTTTAAGCGCAACAAGATCTCGTTCTCGTCAAGGTCAGACGAAAGGATATTAGATGGACCACACTCAGTTGGGTGACACACAAAAAGAAGCTCAACAAGCTACCTGGTCTATTCTTATGCATCTAACAAAGCACATGAGAATTTGAAAAATGATGGTTATTTCAAGTAATGCACTCAAAACTTTAATCAACTTCAATTTAATTACTCAATTAATTTTTATTTTAATTATATCATCTGAAGTTGAAGCACCCGTATGACCTAGCTGTTGGTGGGGTCGTTAAGCAAACAATAATCAGTTGAACCAATTGCAGTTCCGAAATATTAGTTCAAATCAAAATTTCGCTGGAATTTGGATTACCTATATATTGATCAACATTGGAATGCCTTCGAGGGGGACCGATGTCAAGTTTGAAATATGTCAAATTTCGGGTTTAACTGAGTTTCGACCAACGAGGGCTTAGTGTATCAAGTGAAACCTCCATGTATCATTCATGGAACTCTACTAGCATGAAACCAATGTTGAATTTTCCTGGATGGATCATCTTACCGCATGAACGGTTTCGTTTTCCTGTTCCCTTGAAAAACGATAGATAGAGAGAAGTTTCGCTGTAAAGCTGGAGTCAGGAGTCAGGAAAGAAATTGCAGCCTCCCAAAGAGATATGATACCAACTAATGCTGGCCTTCCATGAACGCGATTTGCGTTATGCTTTAGCAAGGCGGTGGAATTGAGGCGAGCTCAACAATCAGAAATTGCTCAACTCTCGTCACTGATTGGTCGTTTTATCATCAAGGTGGCTTGAAAAACCGCTTTGCAAATTCGCAATCCGAATCACACTGTCATTAAGTACAATTCCAGCTATGTCGTCATGGTCATGAAGTAAATAGAAAGTATTCAATTTAACAAAACTCTAATTTGCTTTAATTCAAATCTACATAAGATATGATGAGAGTAAGAATAATTACCAACCCACAATATGATTTTACTGGCTAAAAAAAAATCAAAGAGGCTTTCACTACATGTAGGCCCTAAGTAGAAAAAATCTGGGGCTAAGAGAAACAAATGAAGTGATTACGTCAACGAAGTGATTACCGTAATTTAGTCCGTTGAGGCTACGGTGGACTGAATATGAGCTTCAAAATGTCAAGGAGTCGAAAGCACGACGTAAGATAGTAAGGAGAAATCTGAGATTTGAAATTTGTAGCGAATAATTTCGATTTAGGCCTAAAAGTGCAGATGCATCTTCCATGGTCAAAACCATGACTAAATCCAAATCAAATCTATGAAAGTACAAAATCAATTATTTATACAGTGAAACCTCTGTGCATCATTCCCGGATCCATCGTTTTCCTGCTTGTACCATTCATTTTTTCTCACCTCAATCCCATATAATCATTGTTAAATTTTTCTGGATAGATGGTTTTCCTGGATGGATGGTTTTATTTTCCTGATCCCTTGAAAAATGATGGATAGAGGTTTCACTATATAGAACAGCTTTTTATCAAAGCACTGAAGGAAAAGTATGCACTGAAAAATAAGATATTTGAGAACGAGACAAACCTCCTGCAGGACTGATGCGGACTACTTTCTGTATCGGGTCGTCTTTACCAAAGTCTGTTTGAATACTATCGTTGGGTTTGATATCAAACGTAAGTTGCTTAGTGTTGCTATTGTTGTCGATACTGCCGTTTGGCTTTTGATTCGAAGGCTTCTCCTTGGAGTGATCAGATTCTGTCTTGTTTGGAGAGTCGGTAGATTTGTTGTCCTTGGATCCTTTATTCCGTTTTCGTACATTTGCCGTGGAATTATCTAGAACACAATGAAACGATGGGGTAATGCAAGAGAATTACGGTATATATTGGGTACAGGTAATAACGTTCTATTTTATTTTTTTATATCGGGTTGGACGTAATGTAGGCCTAATGAATTAACCGAGTTCTATTGATGTCAGATGAACGATGAATGAAATGATCAGTTGACGGGATGCGGTTTCTTCAAAGCGGTAACGCAAAAAAGCAGTCATGGCCTATAAAGGCCCAGTGGAGCCATCTCGGGATTAAGCTGGGTTACAAAATGAAACCACGTAAGAACCTCTATGAAGATGGTAGGTAGCGTGGATGAAAACAACGTCTGATCCACACCCCCACCTCCGCAAATGACAAGCAAGCAAGCAAGTTATCTCTGTGCCACCAGTGCTAGTACCGGTACCAGTCCTTTGAGTTTACTGTGTGTGTTTTTTTGTACCAGAGAAAAAGTAAAATTCTTATCCTCAATCATGGAACATTTTTATCACAAGTACCAGCAATTGAATATAGCAAGTTTGCATCATTTTTTTTATCGGGTTCAACGACGCACTGTGATGATGACTTGGATCTATTGGAGTCTGATGAATGATTGATGAGATGATGCGATGATGAGATGAAGCTTTCTCAGGTAATGGGAAGGATAGTGGGAAGGAAGCGGTCGTGGCTTATATTGTAGGAACCATCCCAGCATTAGCCTAGACAGCAGAGAGAAACCACGAAAAAGCCCTGTTAAGATGGACGGTGGCAGGGATCAAACCGGGTCCGATATTCCTCTCACCTACCGGATCACATGTAGCGAGTGCGTTAACCACTGCGCTGCATGTGCCGGTTTGCATTTGGTTTAGAAAAGCACAGCTTATTGTTTTATGATGGAGAAGACGGCAACCCGGGGTTCCCACTTTTGATTTTTCTTCTCGTTTATTATGAGATCGGTGGATTATTTGGCAGATCTATTTCCACTTTGTTCTCTCGTAACAATCTCGTGATCGGGTGAGGTACCGATAACGTTATTTAAAAAGTTATTTTCTAGTTCAACCAGTGATACAATATAGCACTCTATACCTAGCTCCTTCTGAACCTTGTACTCACCCTGTTCTGCTTTGATGTTGTTGGTGGTTCCATTGCTTGTTTCGGTGACTTTAGTGTTTATATTGTAAAGTTGGCTATGACTCTCTTGTCCCGTTACGAGGTATATATGTTTACCATCGTTATAAGACGCGCAGTTCATGACTGCACTAGGTCCTGTCAGATGACGGATAACAGGCTGGGAAATGTATTGCTTTCCATCGTGCGATACTTCGAAGATCTCCTGAAATACCAGATTGAGGAAGTTTAATAAGGGTATTTGGTATCATGCAGTGTTATAGGTGGAGACATGTAAACATCATGGCTTCTATTTTTTTGTATGCCATTTTTTTGCATTTTCAAGAGCTGTTGAAAAGAGAAGAGAAGTATGGAGTGAAGTTGAGAGCGGTAAATGGTGGAAGAATAGAAAGAAATGGAGGGAGGTGGTGAGAAAAGTTGAGATAGAAGAGGAGGAAGAGCAGAATCAGGCGGAGGAGACGTAGGAAAAAGAGGACTTGGGACTGACAGAATCAAGTCGACATGTTGTGCCCTTGTTTTTTTGTTTTCTTTTAATAACATCGAAACTTGATACAAAATCATTGTTCCCCAATTAAGGCCCTTTTTTTTTAATTGTTGTGCCCTTGTAAAATACTTACCCAACTTTGTTAGAAAAAGTAGTTGGAAATGAAAAATAAAAAAATGCCATTTGAAAAACTGTAGCACTTTGGTACCTCTATTATTATTGAACCGTACGTGTTTTGTAGCGCAACAACAGTACAGAACCCTTGAAACCATTATATAATGTACAGTCTAGGCGTACAAGTGGAACACTCAAATTGATAGTTTCAGTGAAATGGTGCCCAACCCCAGGTTGAACCTATGCCTCATTTTTTTCTTATGAACCTATGCCTGCATTTACAGATGCACTTTGGCTTTCCAAATTCCTTGACTGACTCCACCTGTTTACTTTTCAAGTGATATATTGTGCATGAAATAGCATAATATATAATTCTTTTATTCTAAATATAGCGCTACAGTATATCATCAATACATTGAAACAGCAAATTCAGATGTTTGTAGCACTTTGTTGCTTTTTCAAAACATGATCAAACAACATCAAATGTACAGAAACATGAAGAAATGTTGGAAAAATATGCTTTGAAGCACTTTTGGATTTTGTTGCTTTTATAGGCCTAGCAGTTGAAATGGTAAATTGGATTTGCCAGAAAATCAGAAATGGGAGAGAGCCTTCAACTCATCAATTTCACATATTAGCCCAAAGTTTCTGAATTTTATTTTGAACTCAATAATAAATATACGTAAATAGGCTTGAAGATTTCGTTGACAGCAACGGTTTGAGTTGGGTAGACTACGGTCGTTCTTCAGTCGATAAAAATGAAAAATTATTGCTTCCGTTTTAGTTTTGCTCTTATAACGCCCGGTTTTGGTTTGGTTGTTATTCATCGAATACTGGTAAACTTGAGACAAACTTTTCGATTTCGTTTTCAAATAACGGTAGGGCCCGTTGATTTCATCAATATTTATCTTACGCCATCTTATTCATTATATCATTTTTGGGGGATTTGTGTGAATTTGTTTGTAGCGGTACCTTACATGAGGATGCGATATATTTATTCTATATACTTCACATACGGTACCTGTATTCTATATTGTATTTCATAATGTGACATAACATATGAGCTCCTACCATATAGGCCTATAAGCCTAGTCATTTGTATTTGTATTATGTATTTAATACATTTCATAGGCATACATTGTTTCCAACATGTTTTGTAATATCTTATTTGGAAGAGAATAAATTAAACGAAATTTCAAAATAACTGTACGACTGATTCTGTAATTTTGCAATTAATGACTGTAATTTTAGTTTTGCACACAATTAACATAATTTATTGGGTCTTGGTTCTATTTACAGAATATGATTGATTTCCTTCCTGAAAATTAATTATTTCTTATGATTTTCTTCCCATTCTCACTCTCTGCTGATATAAGGAAGGTTTAGGCATGGGGTTGCATATGAAGGTTTATCTCAGCGACAAGCCATGTGCCAGATCGCATCGCGAGACAGCGGCCATATTCATTTTTCTCAAGCACTGAATATAAAACAAGTTTTGGTAGGCCCTATGTCTGCACCAAGGTGCATTGAGGGTTGCGTTGGTTTGCCGCCGGGAGACGGTGACTTCACTTGACTTTGAAACACGTTCCATTTCCCGAGTACTTTTCTGAGAACCATCGCTGCTCTATCTGGGGTTGTCTCGTAGAAATGACTGACAGGCTGACAAACTCGATGACAGCTGTTATTAGCTGGGGCAACGTGAACGTAAAGTTAGTACCTTTTATCGTGCTACTACCTACGCACGATCGATAGTTCTTAAAATGTGGCCCGAAAATTGGAACACATTTTTAACATGGAAGGGCTAGAAAGTGAAGTCATGATCTCCAACCGCCAAACCAACTCAACCCATCCATCTTGGCCTACACCCTGACAACAATCAGCAGAACCATGAACTTGGCCGCCGTTACCCACTATTGAATGTCATCAAGTAGGACGAGCTTTCATCACGAAGTTCCAGTATGACAGTCCTGTGTACAACTTTATGATTCAGGCATGATATAGTTCATGATCTAGATTGGTTTTTGAGGGGTCTGTATCAATGAGTATCTCTTGCCTATCAATGTAATCATAATCATAGTAGGCCTAGTCTTAATCAATGTGTGCTTATCATAACCAATGACTTGCATTAAATTTTTTCTATTTCTAGGCTAGCTGGCCTAGGCCTACTTTTCCAATATCAAGACTCGGCCACGACAAATTTATGTAGGCCTGGGCATCGATTTACAAATTCAATGGCCTGGGCCTGGGTCTACTCCGTAGCCAGGATATGAATGCACCTGTAAATGATTAGATCTTTGAGACCAAAATATTTGTGGAAGCTGGACATTGAGCATGACACAGTCATTGAATTTATAGTGTTGCCTGAGCCATTGCCTGAGCTGCCTGCTTAGGTCTGAACCAAACTTCATTGTCAAAAACTTACAAATCCATTCTGTACGCCAGAATTTGCAGCGCCGCCCCCTCCTCCCACTAATACATGTCGATTCGTAACCATTTGCAGAGAATACAGTGGAAAATTAACGCGTGCCAAGGGCTCTTGCTGATTTCTTGTTGGAGCCATGACTATTGATAATTATTAATTAAATTAGCCTATAACACCTGGAAACTTTTCTAACCTCATTACAACATTAAGGCTACTTCCACGTTCGATGTCATATTGTTTTGTTGGATACCTGGCAGGCAAGCCTTATTCCCACGGAAGTACGTGCAGGTCGTGCCTACAGCAATCATAACTAAATTATTGCCACAAACTCTTCGTGCCGGCAACGTAAACAAATACTATTACAAAAGATCGATTACCCATATTATATATTTAATCACAGATTCACAGGAAATATAAAAATTAACAATAATAACATTTTTTAGAGGATAATAAGATGGAAATAGTACGAGAAACAAATTATGAGTCAATTGACCACTGGATAGCCACTAGTGATAGGCCTGGCTTATCGGCAGGCCACCTTGATCTATACTTCATGTGGGCATTCAGAGATACTCTGATAGGCTATGTCAATTTTCCCACATAACTAACAGCTCATTTGATAGGATGTTTTGTTGTGTGACGTTTGTGGGTGGGTCAATAACTAGTCGTCAATTGAGATTGAATCCAGGAATGATTGTAATCAAAATGAAATAATAATAATAATAATGATGACTTTGAAAAATAAAGATATAAGCCCATCAGTACAGCTTATGATGTTTGATTGAAATTAGGAAAACATGTTATGTGTTTCGGCGGTGAGGATAAGCTATAGTACCAAGATGCATTGAGGGTTGCGTTGGTTTGCCACTTCTTAATCAAACCGACGCAACCCTCAATGCATCTTGGCCAGAAGACATCAACATATCTTCGGTTGGTTATTGGATGAGCGAAGCAGAGACTCAATTGAACGATGTTTTCTTTTGACCTGTGGAGCGCGAACAAAAAAAAACATGTAGTACTTTTTTGGACTACGGACTACGGTGAAATTGAGTCTTCACTTCGAACATCCAAGAACAGATAAGAAGAGAAAAAAATAATCAAATGATAATGAAATAATCAACAAAAAAGAATAGTAAACAATGAAAATCAAATTAAAAATCAATCCTGAAGGCTGTAAAGATGATGTCTTGAAATTTGTAAAGATCCACGAAGAGGAGGTGAAACAATATATATACATTTGTTGTCGACTCTGAATTTTTCACAAAATTGTACAAAGAAATTGTGACTCGTGCCTCGAGCACCCATCACCAACCCTATAAATTTTATTTTATTCAGATGGTGGGCTTCCATGAAGTAAGATAACTAATTATATGAGTCTACGTAGGCTTATATATTAGTTTTTGTTCCGCATCGACTGCTTCGGCTTAGCAGGCATCCGTCTCATGGACAAATCATATTATATTCTTAATATCTCGTGTATGTTTTTAATGATCATTCAATAATTATTCATAAAACTTTTGTGAGCTCATTCGTACTTTCGTACGAATAAAAGTGGCCGTATGGGTTGGCCCATAGAGCGTGGATCAGCCCAAGAGTCAAGGCCTGAATCAAGATGCATTGAGGGTTGCGTTGGTTTGCCGGTTCCAACCGGCAGAAAACGCAACCCTCAATGCATCTTGACCCGAATGATGTTCGTGAGAATAAATGTGGCCCAGCGGAAACATGGTTTGTGGGAATAGTATGTTTGTGTGCCCGTACCTTTTGAAAATGGGCAAATATTTACACATTCGTCATGTTGGCTATTCTGTCCATCTGTCAAATCTCAAAAGTTAGGTTAGGTTTACTTGTCGGTTTTGACTTGTGATTTGAATGATTCAACTAAAAAGTACTTTGAAAATGAATTGAAAGTCTGGGGTGTATTATTCATAACAAATATGATCATTTTATTCAAATTACTGATCAATAAAGTAATCGAGTGTTGAAACAACACTGTGCGATGGGAATCAATTTGGCATATGCTGCTAAATTAGCCTCAGCATTACTTGGATTAGTGGTTTTCTGTGAATTTCTCATCTATTATGTGGTTCTGATGCAGGTATGGTAACTAGGCTAGCCCATTGGTCATTACAAACTTGAACACCCAATGCCCAACATTGTGACCTACTGTAATGATTTAGTATATTAGGGCCTATTACTGGATGTTTATTTAGTTGGGCAAACTCAATAGTTAGCAACAGGTTAGAAAAAAAGAATTTCGAACATTTTTCATTACACTTTTATATGCTTGGGTTATTTCATAGTTTCATATGCTACATAAGCACAGCTTCATAAACTGAGGTCACCATTGGGCGTGGGCATTGAGATTGTAATGTTCAATGTTAATGGCATGGGCAATGGTGTGGATGAGTCCCGCTCAAGGCATGAGTTTTTGTGAACGTCCTCTCACATATCATCACCTCACCGTTTCATTATCACCTACTCATTCTTACCCCCGTATAACCCAGGCCCAGCTGTTGGTGGGGTCGTTAACCAAAATAATGATCACCATCAGTGACTGGAAAAGATTTTATTGAACGTAGCCTAGACGTACCCATCTCAGTCCCTACCATATTTTTTGGCTTCAATATCTACATTCTTTGTTTTATACAGTGCTCCTGGCCACCACTTGATTCCAAACGAGCTGACAAAACAATTAATGTTAAAATAACGGAGCAGCCTGTTCGAGCATTGCTTTTGGCTGATACACATCTTCTTGGCTCAAGAAATGGACACTGGTTCGACAAACTTAGAAGGTAAGCATTTCTTTCTTGATACTGGAACTGGAGCTTAGTATTGTACATTAGGTGCTAAGTTTGAATATGTAATGTATTGTTTTTCAGAGAATGGCAGATGTATCGAGCATTCCAAACCGCAATGGATTTACACAAACCCGATGTTGTTTTTATTTTGGGCGATTTATTTGATGAGGGCTTGTGGTGCAGCCAATCGGAGTTTGCGTATTATATAAACCGATTTCATGACTTGTTCCGAGTTCCAGCCGGAACACAGATATATGTGGCAGTTGGTAATCATGATGTGGGTTTTCATTATGGGTGAGTTAACCTGCCATATTCTTTTTTTTCAATTTTGTAAGTGTTGTGACCCAGAATTAGATGAATGGTAATTTCCAATGTCAGCATAACATGTTGGCCAAAATTCAGGAATTATATCTTCTAATCGTAATTGAATTAAATATCAGTAGCCTGACGGTACCCGTACTCAAAGTACAATGTGTAAGTGTATTCTTTCTATGGAGTAATACCTATCCTTACAAGTACTGAACACGACCCGGGTCACGGAGCTCGGGTTGACGACGTGTCTCATGTGTGGGACACAACAAAAATTGGTACACAAATATTTTCGAAATATAGAATTTTCCATTTCAATTAATCAATTGTAATCGATGACACCCTGGTGTTGAAATTGTGTCAAAATGAATTCAGTGTAGGCCTACTTGTTGTGGTGGTTCAGTGTAGGTGCAGTCATTGAGTTTGTAGTACAAACTACATACTCGATGGTGCAGTGTACGAGCTCTTCAAGGGGCCAAAACAAGTCGAGTTATGCACACTTGAATATTAGAGATTATGAAATTATCCCTAATAACGGTCTACTTCTATTCATCATGTTGAATGTAACGTCAATTTTTAATAAAGAGAATTACCTTTGGTTTGTTACAGCATCAGCCCATACTTATCAGAGAGGTTCGAGTCTGCTTTCAACTCCCCAGCCGTACGTATGATAAGTCTCCGAGGCAATCATTTCGTCCTTGTCAACAGCATGGCATTGGAAGGCGATGGGTGCTTTCTTTGTCGGCCGGCAGAGCTACAGATGCAGAAGATATCTCGTATGTAGGAGGCAGATATTATATATAACTTTGTATTGTATTCAGTCTTTATTGTTGCAATAATGTATAGTATAGCAATTTATGACAGGTTATAATATAGGCCTAATAGGCACATGAACTTGAACTTGATATAACATGAAAATTCATTAACACCAGGACAGGGAATCATAGGAACAGGATAGGGTGGACTTCGGACAACTTGGCAACAGATTCTTTAATTTTAGTACCGTATTTTACGTACTTGGTTTTTTCATAATTTTCAACACTTCTAACTTCGTGTAGTATTGTGAAAATTCTGGGCAAAATTCTCATTTTTTCTAGACAAGTTTCGAATGTAGTCCCCTATATGAATAGCGTTTCTTGACTGATATCTCAATTAATTCTAGTTGATTATTTATGATACCATAGTCCCATAAGCTTCAATTCGATTAATTAGATATAGCCCTACAGGTACTATCGATTTTGAAACTTTCAAGTCACAGCCTTCACGTTGTACAGTTTGCTCATTTCTTAAATCTTTTAGCAATCTAGTTTCACTTGGATCTATTTTCACATTGCATTTTACCATATAGTCTTCATCAGTTTCACCTTTTGACCTTCTTAATAGCCTTTCAACTTATCCAAGAGAAATAGTGCATTGCCGGTAGGCCTACATATAATTTTTTCTCTATCCTGCGGGCTTTGAAAATCTCGAAATGATTTTTCTCAAAAGTGGTGCAAACGATTCTACCTAAAAACTCTACAGTATCGAATTAGATAATTAATTAACGATACATGTGTGTGCCAAGTTTCAACAGAAGTTTTTCCTCTTTTAAACCTGTGGAGCACAGAAACTTGAAAAAATGAAAGAGTAGACCTACGATATAATTGTTTTCATTGCGCTCATATAATTACCAGATAAATAATGTGAAGGCTGAGGCATGTCTCAAAATGGCTGACTGAATGTTTCAGGTCGATTGAAATGCTCGAAGGGTGTTGGTAAGTGTGACAAAGGCATGGAGTTGGCACAGTTCAGTCGTCCAGTCCTATTGCAGCATTTTCCAATTTATCGCGAGTCCGACGCAGAGTGTTCTGAACCAGACCAAGCATCCGAAGAAGTGAAAGTAAGAAGTGTTACAGCACATTTGACAGATATTTTCAGTTTTGAATGAAAACTCTGAACTTTCAAATGACTTGTTCAAATGTAAGAAATCAGAATTTACTTGTAAAATGAACTGATTAGTCCTCTTGGTAGATTAGCGTCGCAGAGGCGCCCATTTTACTTTTTGTAAGTAAAAACGCCAACTCTATGGTTTTGGGTTTGTAATTTTTTGGCACGTCCAACATACATCTGTCATGAAAAGTAGCCAATTGGTTTGAACTTTTTCTGTACATTGATCTCATACCAGAATAGATCAGAATTGTTTTTGAGCAAAATTTGTCTGCTACTTTTTTCGGAAAAAATATTAAGAACTTGAAAATTCTCACCGAATGAAATTTTGAGCATCAAATTGTATCTATGAGTGAAATGAAATTTTCACAGAATGATATTATTCCTATATTGTTTTTTTTTCTACTAAACTTGAAGAAATCTGGTGTGCTTTTTTTGTTGATAACCAAAATTTAAAAAAAATGAGGATATGAAGTTCAAAAATCATATAAAACTGCATAACAAAGCTCATGATAGAATTACGCTTGATACTTTCAAAATCAAGGTGTGTCAACTTTTCAACAACCGCTATGAATATCTCGCTCAACCAATTCTTTGGACTTCCAGGTTCAAAAGTTCCGCGAGCGCTGGGAATGCCTTAGTCGTGAATCTTCCGAGCTCGTTCTCGATGCGTTGAACCCTCGGCTAGTTGTTGACGGCCATACACACCACGGCTGTCACAAAGTGCATCGGTCGGATATACACGAGTACACGCTGCCTTCCTTTAGTTGGCGGAACAAGGATAATCCTAGCTTTATGATGGTAAGTATTTATGTAGGCATGAGAGAGTTAGTTAGTATTAGGGTTTAAAGGCGCATCTAAAAGCAAGGTCTTTTTGCGCTTGCGTACATGTCCGTGTACTTTGCCATGGTTGTCAGCATTTGTGGATGCTTTAAGTACGGTATATGAGACAGCGGAGTAAAAGGAGAAAAGTGAGAGAAGATGATGTAAAATAAAATAATGAATGTCTGCATTGTATGATGTGATAGTTAATTTTTTAGGTACAGAATAACGATTAACGACCCTAGAGTAGTCGAGTAGTCCGGACAGTTGAACTAAATTACCGGTATATTGTTTCATGTTCACGAAGGCTGTGTTCACACCCAACAATTACTCGGTGAGTAAATGCGCCATGCCGCAAGAGTCCACCGTGATATTCCTGTACGTGACGGGCGGCGCGCTCTTCACCATGTGGCTGGCGCTGACGTACAAGAGGCTGTGCCGACGCAACAGATGGACGAAGTTGCACTGACATACACTCCACTAGTGTCGGAATATCGTACCAACAACAAGCTACAACCGATTCTTTTCCACTATCCAAAAACACCTAATATAATAACCTTTTATCCTAACTTCCCGTCATTTCATTCATCATTCACCGACGACGATAGATCCTAGTCATCAGTACAGTGTGTCGTTTAACCCAATATAGATTGAAAATTGTACCGAATATCAATGTTACTATTTTCAACATTCGATTGTTGATGCTTGGGATCGTTCAAAATGCTATGAAGACAATTTAGGTGTACATGTTTGTTTTCAACTTTGTGTTCAAAGAAGTGAAATGTGCATTTTATTTGTCATGCTATGTAGTTGGTCGATCTGTGACGGTCCGTGAAGCAATTTAATCGCTCGTAAAAGTTACTAGTTTTGGCCAACTTGATTCAAGTGGCAGGTGAGAGTTTTATCAGCATTTTATCGTTTCTGTACCGCTTATTTACATTAATGCTGTGCATACTGAGAGGGGCCTGTAATCGAATCAGGTACAGTATGGTTTTGGTACAGTAAACCCACTTTAATTCGAAAGTCAATGGACTGAAACATATATATTTGGAATTATAAAAGTTTGAATTATCAACATTTATTAGGTACGTTGACCTTGAGTGAAAAGTGAAAATCCTGTTGGTACCAGGACATTGTTTGACTTGCAGCTAAATTTTAATTATACTAGTTTGAATCAACAATGGGATCACAGTACATAAAGTTCCTCAAATGGAGTTGTGGCGCAGTCTACGCTAACCCAACGAATTCACACACCAGTATAATTTCAAATTGTGAAATTGAAGTTCATCCCACTTTACATGCATTTTACTTTCGAAACCAATTGACAACTATTTTTTATATTTCAATTGATTCAATTGAATTTGTTTTAATCTATTTTCAATTTATCAACCCATCCCACTACGTAATAAGTAATTACGCAAATCATGGCAGCCAATCCGGAAGGCTGTTATTATATGGAATTACGAAATTATTCATCAAACAATGTATCTTGAAATTTTCAGATGATGCACCTATATATAGATCTAGGTGGCCAACTAATAACAGTAATAAGCCCTGCCTATCATTTACCATTGATTCAAACTGTCACTTGACGTTGCCATTGATGGTTGTTACATTGTTACCAGAACTACTAGGGCACATGGTAATATTTTGTTCTTAGTAGTGTTGTTGTGTCATAAAATTGTCCCAAAAATTACATTTTCTCTGGTCATCACAGCCCTCTATAAAATATCAAGCTTCAATGAGTGCCTCTGTATTATCAAAATGTGTCCACAAAAATGTGTTCTTGCTCTGTCAATATTGTGTCAGGTCAGGTTTGGGGGTTATGAAGCCCATAATACAAAGCTGTGACGTTCGAGAAACATATGTCATTCGAGAACATAAATTCGCTTGACACCGTATTCTCTGAAAGTGTTCAAAATATTGAATTGATGTTACTGTGTATTCCATTCAATTGAATTTCTTCCAAAGTGTCAAAAATTTTTTTGACTAACGTGTTACTGCAGGGACGTACATTTACATGCCAAAGATGCTACTATTTTTTAGCCCGGTTTTTCAATTGTCTGTCAAAAGGTTGGTTAGGCTAATTGACTGGTTAGTTAATTAATTGAAAAACCCAGTTTCCCAACTTTTAGCAGATGACTGAAAAACTGTGACTCAGTATTCATTACTTATACCACTATAGTTGAATATTATCCGTACCTTTTCATGATCAAAATTGTCTGTAGTGATTTGTCTAATCTGTACAATATTACCAGTAAATGATAATAATGGGCCTAGGTATCTAATAGTATCACATAATAATTGCAATTTAGTGTATTGTATTGCGTGGTAGCGAAAATTCCACAAGTGAATTGTATGACTGTATTTGTGTGGAGAGAAACAATCAATTACAATCATAATGTAACAGGTTACTGACTTACTGTAAAGAACTGTGAAGAATTGTAAATAAAAAAATGACTGATCAAAAGAAGATGAACATATGTAGATGCTATGGTACATAATAAACGTGAAGCAAGAGAAAATATTGTGCTTCTTTTACGTTCTGTAAATACTTAATATATTAGCCCTAATATTATGTACAACACAGTATTGATTGATGTCGAAAAGCCTTCTAAATTAAATAATGATTGGTGTCTCGTAGATATTATAAACTATAAACCATACACCATTCGTCTAGTACTTATCAAACTTGGGCCCGATTTGAGCGGGTCAATATTTCTATCAATGGCTCAATAATTTTAATGATTTTAATTTTGGATACTGGTACTATATTTTTTTTATAACTCAAAACTGGCTTAGTCTGATTACTAAAGAAGGAGGTTTGCTTTAACTCTTGTTATAAATATGGGGTGTATCAATTATTGCTGTATAGCCTAAATGTTTGTTTTGTGTATTCAATTACGAATTGTGGTTTTCGGCAGACGGCGGATAAAAACAAAAGACAATTATCATGGAATGTGTGATTTATTATCATAGTGTGTTTTCCATCTTCATTAATTTTGTATTTAATTATTATTATGTGTCGAATGGCAATCATGAATAACATGGCACAGTCTTTAATAAAGATTTATATATCATATATCTTAAGGCCCAACACAATACTAGTCGAAATAAAATCATCAAGCTTCATTATGATTGTGTGTTTTATTTCTATCGAGGATCGTGTAGGCCTACTACCTAACGAATTTCTCGTTACTGCCCAAAAAATTGGTACACTGGATCTACTGATATGTACTTTGATTTATAAGTCCCCTTTGTTGATCACTGTCAGGGATAATTGTATGAAGGGAAAGAAAGAACAACAGCTTACCAAGATTTACGAGTACACTCAAAGTGGAGAGCTCGTTGATAGAACGCAGAAATGAAATGAAATGTTTCACGACGAGTTTCCGACGTTTTGGCTATTATTGCCAATTGAATAAAATTTATAATAAATTTAAATGTTCCTGAAATCACTTGTTAAGGCACTCCTTCACAAGGAATTAGTACATACTGAAACCTCTACGCATCGTTCCTGGATCCATCATTTTCCTGTTTGTATCATTCATTCTTTCTCACCCCACTCCCATATAATCAATGTTGAATTTTCGTAGATAGGTGGTTTCATTTTTCTGGTCTCTTGAAAAGCGATGGATGGAGGTTGCACTGTACTAGCCTAATCAATACAAAATGGGACTGACATTTCTCAGTATTGGGTAATTCACAATCAATTACAGTTAAATTTAATACTTTAAATTTAAGTTAAGTTAATATTTACACTTAAATACATCTATCTTGTTGAATTTTAGTGGATAGGCCTACTGTTCATCATACACACAGTTATCTTGTGAACCTCAAGAAAAAATCTATTGCAATTTAGTTAAATAATCAGTAATTTTATACCTGAATACAGATTACTGTACATATTATTTTGAAGCCACATATTCACACCTGGATATTCATATGTATGCAATTAAAATACACATTTTAAAACAAATTTTTTTCGAATCAGACCAGTAGTTTTTGAGCTATGTTGTAACAGGTCAGAAAGAACGTAGGCCTACCTGAAGTTTCGATACTTGATATGCACCGGCACAGTAAGCATTCGCGTCTTTGTGTTGCATTCAAATCTTGGCATATTACAAAAATAACTACGTGAGCTGGGGTCACGAACTCTTCGAATAGTTTATTTTATTTTTATTTTAAAATTCATTTTATTCTCACAATCAATACAATACAGGTATGAAGTTAACAATTTGAAAGTTACAATTGTAAGAAGCCTACGTAGAGTATGAAACTCTGTCTGGGCTGAGTATAATAAATTTGTTTTTGTGTTTACAAGATGGCAAAAGCCGATAGGTTCAAATTGATGTTTTTTTTTTTTTTTTTTCATATATATATATATAATATCTTATATATAACAGTAAAAAATCATATTTGGAAAAGTTGTAGAATTGTTTAAATAGCCAAGTGACATGTTCTGTGAAATATATATTTGATGACAGCAAAAATATGTGTGTGTGAGGCACAAAAAAGTTATGCATTACTGCATAGTTAATAAACAAAAGTACAAGGTGGTATGATTGAGACAAATTGAGTGAGAAAACAAATTGAAAACTATACTAAAATGTAATATAGTAATAAAATGGGTAAAGTAAATACATTGGCACTTATTACATTAATAATTTATACTGCTAGTTACCTTAACACATCATACATAAATGTATATAGAATAATAATATTATATGATAGTAATTATATATATTGTTATATATTGATATATATTATAATATATATTGAATAATAATATTGTTGAGACAACTTCAAGAAAAAAAAATTGTGTGCCAAAAATGAATTACATTCTATTGTATTAGTATTATCAGTAGGCCTAAAATAAACTTGAGTCTATATTGTATTGGATGAGCGAAGCGAACACTCTATTTTACGGTGCTCGAAAAAAAGTATGTTTTTATTGTTGTTTTTTGTTTGCGCTCCACAGGTCAAACAAAAATACAAATTCAGTTGAAACTTGGTATACACAAGTTTCCTCATCCAATTCGATGATCGATACTGTATAGTTTTGAGGTGCAATCAGTTGCACCACTTCTGAGAAAAGTCATGGAGTAAAAAAAAAATCGTAAAATTTTTTTTTCGAAACAATTCAGATTTTTACGGAATTTCAATATAAAATATATATAGGCCTACAGATATATATATATATATATATATATATATATATATATATATATATATATATATATATATATATATATATATATATATATACAGTATATATATATATATATATAACCTAATCTTTCTATGGTTCTCTTATATATAATAGTTCATTTGATCATGGACTTATAATACTGCGTTATATATGCAGTATAATTATAGTAGTACTAGTAAGTAGATGCATGTATTTATTACAACTCTATGGTTTTGATGACCCTCAAATTGAATCCATCCTTTTCAACTGATTGCAACCTGAAGAACAATTTATAATAATTTTAGTCCTATTCTTATTTTCTTCCAAATATAGAATAATGTTAGGGCTCAATTTTAATGTCAAGCTTGTTTCAAGAATTGTTCTGCTTATCAAGATAAACTAATCAGATGAGTTGGACAAATAATAATAATAAAAATGTCTGTATATTTGGGTTACAATACATTATGAAGAAAAAAAAATAATACGTAATACATTGTGACCTCAAAAAAGCTAGGCGATATTCAGTGTGGGATGAGATTTCCCAGGGATTGCTTTACCATATAACCTTGTTAAAACTAGATAATTATAAGTAAATATTGATTAGGATTTAAATAATTTTGAACTAATGAGTCAAAAACAATAAGTAAGATGTATACCAACAAAGAATATCAACAGGACAAATACCAACAAT
Organism: Brachyptera risi; assembly: GCA_964007535.1. NCBI lineage: Eukaryota > Metazoa > Arthropoda > Insecta > Plecoptera > Taeniopterygidae > Brachyptera > Brachyptera risi. Next base: position 48,717,467 of record OZ023328.1, read on the forward strand.
GAATAGGACAGGTATAAGTCCCTTAGTATATCATCCTTTGGACATGTTCAATTTTTGCAAAATAGATTATTTCCACTTTTTAAAATAAATTTGGGAATTTTTCATCTTTTCCATTGTTATGTGCACAAGCTGACTCGAGGTGGTCGGTCCTCAGGTCCTGCTTGGGTACGCGATGGTGAAATCTCATCTTTGGACATTGTCAAATTTTTTTTTTTTCAAGTTTATATTATTCGAAAAAGCTGGCTCCCAAAATTATTGTTTCAACATATTTTTTTTTTCACCCGAAAACTTAATGTGCACCAGCGGATGTTCGAGCAGATTACAGTATAAGTTGACAAGAAACTGAAGTATCATCTGTCAGACTGTCAATTGCATTTCTTTGGATATCCTCAGATTTGGGATTTACCAAATTTCAAATATTCAAAATCCTAATATTGGTATTTTATATCGCCCAAGGTCGCAAATTTGATGTGCACAAGATTAGATTGTTGTGTTTTTTTCAATGCTTATAGTAACGACCCTCCGCTAGGTTAAAGGGGGGAGGGGGGCATCGAATGAGCAGGTGATAATGAAACGATGAAGAGATGGTAGGTCACAGACATGGGTACGTGAAGAGGCAGTTACAAAACCCATGTCTTATGCGGGACTCGAACCCACGCCCGGTCCGACTTCAGTTTCTAACGCAGTGCGATATTTGACTTGGCCACGGGGTAGGTGACAGAATTAAATATTGTTAGTGCCGTGCTTGCGTGAACGGGTACACGATACACCTAAACGAACCAATGACAAACGTTGTTACAAAACAGGGCGTGGTTTCAATTTCATGTCTAGACTCTATAGCGTCAAGGTCAGTATAACCTTGGCCACGCGTTCGAATTTCGAAATTTTTGTCGGAGCTTTTTAGATCCTGAAGTCAAACGTAGGTCCTTTTAACTACAATAAAGAGATACATTTAAAAGTAAATTGTCCAATATTATATTATAATTACTCTATTTGTCAGTGTATTTAAGAATAATTCAGCGTGTGTTTGTTGAGTTATAAGTACAATTAAGATGTAGCACGCGACAAAACACCAACAAGACCTCATGGTTAAATTTTTGAAACACGACCCCGAAGTTCCGAGTCAATAAATAATAAATTTGATAACTAATGACCACTAATGACCAGCAAATGGTGGTGTACAGGGAGATGGTGCAATTACTAAACGGCTGTGTGGGAGCACCTATAGAAAAATGGAAGTGTGTAAGTATATAATAATTTCTTGATTGAACTTGGGTTTAATTATTATAAAGAAAAATGTGTCAGGTTCTGGACCCCCTCCCTCACTACATGGCTAATTGCTTTGTCAAAATGTTTCAATCAGGGGTTATATTAGTGTGCAGTTGACCCTAATATGCGCAGTTCTAAATTTTCACTAATATGACCACTGGTTTAAATAACAGAAATTGAATGCAATGAAATGAAATATTCAATGAAATAAATCGCAAAATATGTGGATGAAAAAAAAATCGATCTCTGCAAAATCGTTGTAATATTTCTGCATTAAAAATTACAACATCAGCTGTCCAGCATCCCGCTTTGCAGCCTGTCATTTTGTTGAATATATCAGGCTCAAACGTATACATCACTTAGCAACAACTAGCAGGTAGGGTTTCCAAACTTTTGGAGTAGGCTCAATCCAAGGACAGTAAAGGAGGTGTGAGCGGACGGACCATTTTTTTAATTTCACAATTTCATATTTGCTCATCTGCAAAACCCATGAACTGCTTTTTTCTCAGTGTAATTGAATGGTTGTGGAGAGTGTAAAAGGTTTTTCTTGAGAAATGGGGAGGGGGGGGGGGGGGGGGGCAAGTTGCATCTACCAAGAGGCTGAAAATCAGTGACATGTTTATGGACGACCCCTCCATTATCTATTCACACAATTCTGTACAATAAACTACGAAACAAGGTTCAATATGTCAGTGATCCGATGAATTTTAACATCATTCGATCACCACCCTGCACTCATTCGTAAATCGTAACCCCAAGCACCTATAGCTGTTGGTGGGGTCGTCATCAAAATTAACTGAATAATTATAATTATAAAATGAAATTACCCTCATGGGATCTAACTGTTGATGAGGTCGCTTAATTAAACAACGTTCAAATAAAAAAATGAAATAATAATTGGGTTTGAAAAAATGGTTTAGTTTTTTTCATGGCTTGATGTATTGTGGAAGTGAGGTAAATGAATATATATTTTTTTAATAACATCGAACCGATAGAAAATCATTGTTCCCCAATTAAGGCAATAGATGAAAAATAGGATCGTTTGAGCTGAGCACCACAAGGGCGATTTTACCACCCCAAATATAGAAATATATGAATGAATAAATTAAAAACTTCTATTTATAACTGAAGTCACCGTTGGGCGTGGGTTCGAGTCCCGCATAAGGCATAGGTTTTTGTAAACGTCCTTTCACATACCATTACTTCATAGTTTCATAAATCATAATCAATTCAATTCAAAAATCATTGTATTCTATTCATCGTACATGAGGAATTACAGTTGTATGACCTATAATCACCTGATCATTCGTACCCCAGTATAACCTAGCTGTTGGTGGGGTCGCAAACAATAATCATCATCATGAGAGTGTGTGAGAGAGAGCGAGGGTGCACCTGCTCGGTTAACTACCGTACTGTCGCCGCCATCAATTGGCACTTGACGATCAGGTGATCCGATCCTTCAACGTTGCCGACAATCAACAACACTGATATAGTCGGCAGAATGTGCGCGTCTCGTCTGCTTTGTAACGGTTTTGGGTTTTATTCACGTCAATCTCTCGCCACAATAATTTATTACCGTCTGTGGTTATTATTACTCATACTGAATCTTTTGGTTTATTGCTCGAGCCGAGTCGAGTATTGTAATACATAAAATTGTGATCAATACGGTTTATACTGTATATAGGTTTAGGCCTATTATTTTATGTTTTTTTAATACATGAGAATAAAAATTGTTCTGGACGAGAGGTTGAAAACCCATGAATTTGGTGTACACTCGACACGAAATCTTATTGAAATCTCTTGTAAGCCCGTGAAATCTCCCTGAAATTCTTTGAAATCTGAAAGGATTTCTTTGAAATCTGAAATTTGCTACTTGTTCATCTCTCGGTTATGAAATTAATAAAAGTTGATACGGTACGTGATAAAATTATTGGGTTACGACGCACTGTAATGATATAAGTGAGATGTCGACGTCGGTGAAAACGATGAGGTGATGAAGAGATGAGATGAAACATTATTTTATCAGGTTCCCGTGGGGAAAATAACCTGCTCGTATAGGGATCCAGCTTTGTATTTTTATTGAAAGTGGACGAAAGATGGGTATAAAGCTATGCTGAAACTAGAGGACAGACCTCTGTCAGGATGGTCACCACGGCGGGAATCGAATCCAGCGTACCTTGAATCATGATTCTATTGAATCAAATAAATCTTACATATCTAATTAATTTGGTGAGAATTCATTTTCACGGTCGCGGTTTTAAATGGGGGGGGGGAAGCGGAGGCCGGGCATAAGTTACAAGTTGAACAAGACGGTCCAAATCGCAAATTTGTTTACTCATATCCGCGCTCCTATCACAATGAAAGTCGCGTGTGTCGTTTTCTTTTCTCAAACAGTGACCTGTTGCTCAACTATTAAACTTTCTCTGATTGATGTCACTATTGTCGGGCAGTGTCGAACCAAGTCAAAATCATACAAGGTGAGGGGCCGAACCCCCCAGTCGCTGGAGGCGAAATATTTTTTGTATTTTTTTTTCAGGGGGGTGGGGAAATTATTAATGGAATATGCTTCGCTTGTGCATTTTTGCGAATATTTCACGATAACGTATAATGAGGCAAGGAAAAACCAGGCGCTTCTCTGACAAAAGAATTTGGACGATTGTATTTTATGAAAATGGTTTAGGCGCTATACAGTGAATTTACAGTGATTTATACAGTCAAGATATGCAAGACAAATAGTCAGAAAAATGCATACACTTCGTGTGTGTTTGTATGCCTTTGAATGTACTGCCTTGAGTGCTTGGTGGCCGATGAGAGCGGGTAGGCCGAGAGATTGTCGACCGTCGGACTTTGGGTGGTGCATAGAATAGTCCGGTCTTGCCGTGCTTGGCGGCCGAGAGTGGTGCCTCGGCCGGGAACACTGAAGCCGAGTGTTGGGTAGATGACTTAGTCGAATACAATATGTGCATGAACGACGCGATAACGCAGTCTCCAAATATTACTGAAACAGGTGGGCCAGTCCGCATCTGGTAAACTTGCGTTCGAAAAAATAACGGCAACGAATCCAAATTGATTTTCTCGCAGATCATTTGTTATTACTATTTTAGCGGCATTTTATTTCTTAATATGTGGCCCATGTATTGGCCTATAATAATTATATCTGACTCTAAAAATCAATGTAGCCATTATAAGTTAGGCCAATGGACTGTGGAAATATTTGATAATTATATAAGTGCGAAAAAATCTCCGTTTTATTGAGAAAAAATCCATAGTTTTGCGATTACATTTCAACATCGATTTGTGAAAGGATTCGAATTTTATCTTCATTTTTCATAAAGTTCTTTGTCATTCTTAATTTGATTAACAATGGCGCACTACGCACGTCAACGAGGATACTATTTCTCGAACAACCCCTAAACACCGTTTTTATCATAAAATTAGCCAATTATATATATACAAATTAGGTGGAGTTCAAATGATTGTATCATTTATATATTTTCAAATTAATACATATATCGAAATCTTGAAATGACTTGAAAAATGTATACAAATAATAATGATCTTTAGATTTAGGCTCTATTTTGGAAACTGATTGGCCGGAAATGGCAATAGCGCCCGCCAATCTGTGACGATCATTAGCGGAAACAACGAATCACTAATCAGTTGTCTCTTGGACCTTCTTCAGTGCAGACCTGCGGTCATCAGCTCAAAAACTGGCGCAATTTCAGAAAAATCTTCAAAAGTACTATTTTAATCGTGTGAAATATGTGTGTTGATGAATCTACATTGTTTTGAACTGATAATCTTCCGAATAATATCAAATATTCCCAAATTAAACTACTTTCAACCAAACCCGACCGAACCGGTAAGCTTCTCTTGGCCTATGATTGGCTGAGATACCAAATTCGATCTTTAATACTTTATCCTTATTATATAACGGGCTTTATTACAATAGTTATATTGAATACAGTTGTGAATATATATATTATACAATGTGAAACACATAATAGTGCATAAATACAGCAGGTAATTACGATATTCGACTTGCAATAGTCCTTGGGGGGAAAATATTTTATTTTCAGTAGCCATATTAGCCGCGAAATTGCTTTTTCGAGTCGTGTAGACCCCGTAGATACTCCTTTCCCGGCAACGGAAGTCGAGTCGAAAGAGTTTGTCAAATAATCAAGTTCTGAATTTTCTATCTGAAGGCTGTGGAAAACGAACGGAAATAGTTTTAGGCGGTGGCGCAAGAACCATTTCCGGTGAACATTCTCAAGTTGGGAAAAGTTCGATTCCAGTATTATTAACATGGCTCACAAATTTTGTGAGCCTATTTTTTCGATTGGATAATTAGATGTGTGAGAAATGCCTCGACTTTCTGTTACATCTTCATTAATATTGTTGCAATCGTGTGAGTTTATCGTAGTGAAGAATTGTGTTGAATTAGTTATCATCGGAATTACATTCCCTTTTCTGGAATTATACTTTTCTGGAAACTTCTTTCGCCTGCCCCGGTAAGCTATGCCTATATATATTTTTTTATTATATACCTTGTGATTATTGTTGGCTGCAATATCAAATTCGATATTAACAGTTGCATCCGAGTAGTTAAGAACGCGTACATTAATTTTGGTGTATAGGCCTACACCCGATTTCAAGATTTCAAGGGATTTCAGAGCGATTTCCCGGATTTCAAAGCACATCCAAGAGATTTCAGGAAGATTTCAAGAGATTTCACGGCAATTGTACACCAGATTTCAGGAGTTGTCCACCCCTCGAGGTTGCACTTACACCCAATAGTTGTCCGTAATTATAATTTATAATTATAATTATTTGATATTCTATACACCGATAATAGAAATACTAAATAATAGTTATAAGTAATAGTAATAATAGTATTAATCGAAAAAACGCCGGTAAAAGTGTGATTCACTTGTAACTTTTAGGATTCGATGCATTTGAAAGACGCAGCTGTGTTTCTAATCGTAATCCTCGTACTGGTACTGAAAATTATTTTATTCCGAAATTACCACAGTAACATAATTCTGTGATATTTGTGTTTGCTGTGTTGGTAGGCAGCCTCCTTCCTTTCATGCAATTTATTTTTATTTATATTGTGTTCAACGAAGCTCTGTACTGATGCACGATCTATTGGCGTCGGTGAATGATATATGAGATGTTGGGATGATGAGATGGAAGGTTATTTTATATTAGGTGTTTTTTGATAGTGATAAGGAATTGGTCGTGGCCTGTTGATAAGGAACCATCCCAGTATTGACCTGAACGACAGAGGGAAACCACGAAAAACCCCGTCAGGATGGTCAAGGTCAACCATGGCGGGAATCGAACCCCGGTCTCCTGAACTCGGTACGTTCATACAAGTTTAGCAAATTAAGAAAAGTGAACATATTAAGATCAGGGCCGAAAATTTATCAGCCAATTCTGTTTTTCGAACTGTTTTTTTGTACCGGAACCGGAATCAAGTCAGTACAATAATCGCCGATCGTTCTAAAAAATTTGTAGGTCTATAATTTTATTATTTCAACATCGAACAATGAATATCTAAAAAGCGTGATTGAACGTGATTGGTTAAATGACTGAAGTTTCTAATGTAAGTAATCAGGTAGGCCTAATTAACTTCGAGTTCTGAATGTTGAATTTATTGAGTTAATCTGATGTTTCCTCGCGATTATTTCACGATTTGTATTGTTCCCATGACGACCCCGCCAACTGCTAGGTCTGTTAGGGGTGCGAATACACGCGATTTCATGTGTTCACAGATACCCATGGCTAATACGGGACTCGAACCCACGCCTGCCTTTATTGTTTCCCCATCAAACCATTGAGTTTGAAGCGTTAGCAAATGAACTAGATTCAATACGAAAATGACAATACCAACGTATATTTTCTTGTAGAACATCTGCATTATTTCGTTTGGTCTGTTATACTATTATATCTAGGATTATATGAAATATATTTGATATTATTTCTTGTTTACATGGTAGATATATATATCGTTCCGAGTTACATCCTAAACAGTAAATACCCGATGATAACTGTCCTCATTTAACTACTCCATTGAACGTCTATGATTGCACCAAGATGCATTGAGGGTTGCGTTCGTTTTGACCAGCAAACCAACGCAACCCTCAATGCATCTTCCATTGAACCATAAGCTTGAGTGTACCGGTAATAAGAGCTGGCTGAGTCGATAAAGCAGTTCGCGAGGTTATCGACCCTGCTGTTGTTTAGGGTAAGGAGTCAGGACGACTGTGTGATGGAACCGTCAATGCTACATGCCAGAACTAACTTGTAAAGTTTGGTTTTAAGATTCAATTGAACCTGTTTGATAATATAATTAAGGTGAACTTCTAATTGCTCTTCTCCAGAATCAATTATTATCAGTAAACTTTTATGCCTAAATTATTCTTAGGGCCAATTATTGATGACTGTTTTTTTCCAATTATTAGTGGAAAGTGAACCATAATTCTACCACTTTTTATCAACACCCATTCGACATTTTTGTAGGCCTGAAACAAATGAATAAATCTATTGAAAGATTGATTTTTATATGGGCTTTTAAGAGAAATTTTGGGCTCAACTCATTCTTGTGAGTAGGCCTACAGTAGGCTTTTTGCTTCAAGAGTGAAAAGTGTTTTGTTAGTTTATTCCTCTTTTCTGAAAAGAGGCAGATATAATTCTGTTTGTGATGAAGATGAGCTTGCCTAGTACATATTATTTGATTATATTTCTTTTGTGAAGTTTTAAACAATTTCCATTGAAACTCTCAAAATGACTATTTCACCAACAAAAAATAATTAAAAATGTATCAAATGTTTGATAAAATATTATGCTTGATTCTTCTTGAGCTAATATTCTTGAACATATTTTCAAAATTATTGCCATTTACTTTTTTTTTAGTGTTTTTCAATAAGTTGATTCTTATAAAATATAATCATTATGAAGCCCAATTTTGAATATCAAAAAAATATTGTAGTACATACCTGATTGACATTGGGTAGTAATAGACAATGCTAGAATATTAAATTCAATAAACGACATTTAAATAGAAAATTATAATCAATTAAAATTTAATGTCCATTGACAGACCACATATACGGTTTAGTGATACCAACGGTACCCACTCGCTTCTTCAAAGTGAAGTATTTCCGGGGTTAGAATCTGCAGGGTCCTATTTGCTCGTAGCACAACTATCGCTTTTATATTGAACTATACACGATCAGCAATGTTATACAATGTCACCGGTACCGTAGCCACTCTAATCTACATCTAGTTCACAACGGAGTCACTAAATCGCGACAGGCAATCGGGACCTTTGACTCTGATTTGTCCCTGCAAGAAAGCACAAATAGCAGCCGTGTTATTAGTATGGGAGTAGGTATACCTTCTTTAGGGGACGTCCATAGATTACGTCAAAGCTTACAGGGGAGGGGGGTTGTCAAGATTTGTGACGAGGTGTTACAAGGGGGTAGGGGAGGAGGCAACTGTGTGACGTACCATTTTTTCATTCTATATATTTGGTGCCATTCTTATAGATTCTTATATTCACACCCACCCTTGAAGAAGCCGATGCATATCAAATAATTATTAAATTGAACTACTCAAAAAGCAAACATGAAAGATTGAATATTTTACTTTGATTATTTTATTGTACCTTTGCTGCCTTTTTGTTAGAGGGGAGGGGGATGAGAATTTATGACGTATCTAAAGGGAGGGGGGGTAACTGTGTGACCAACTGTGACATGAGAGGGGGGGGGGGTTCAAGGTGGCTTAAACATGTGTGACATGTTTTATGGACACCCTAATATCATGATAAAGTATGTTGGTACTTTGGTGTGGTGTATGTAAGTCTCCATCGTACCACATACATCATCTCAGGGGGCTGTGGAATGCTCGTGCAAGTAGACCACATTACCCAGATTAGTTAAATTGAGATTTTTTGAAATTTTTAATCGCAGATAGCTGTCATGCATAATAATTTATGAATTTAAGTATTAATAATTCAGAATTTGACTGAAACAATTGATTTTGATTTTGTTTTTCTCTTGTTTTCAGTGTTTGTTGTGTCAGCAATTACGGAGAAGTCACGTATCAACACGTGAGCAGAGATGAAGATACATCATGAGCTGTTTCCAATGTTCGATTTCGATAAGCTGCGTTCGTTTGTTCCGAGCTCGAGTGGAGATGAAGAAGCGACGTGTCAGCGGCTGAGATCATCAAGGGCAGTAACATTCATTAAACTTACACATGTATTTCATTACTCAATATGATCATGTATTGTATTTGTTAATTGTGACAATGAATGGAAGTATTAGTACTGATAGAACTTCTTTATTGCCACTGATGGTTAGGATTATTTCATTGATCGGGTTCTCAAAATGGCCTTCATTCAGTGACAATCCAACTGTCCCAACACCGCTGGTTCATTGCTGCTGAATGAAGCAACAGGCAGGTTCGAAACCTGTTTGTACTCTCAGTACTGGATCCCCTCGGCATATAATGCTTGCGTAGAACAGGCAGCACAGAACGATAGCCGTAGGATAGTACCTCAAGGTTGTAGACCTGCTCGTATGATGAGTACATTGCGTTATATTGACCAACGGGTGATTTACTCAACCCCACCTTCAGTTTAGTTACGTGTAGTTAACCTGTGTGTCATCAGAAATGGAACAGTTCAGGGTCAATAATATTATACAGTTTCTTCCTACAGTATATTCATTGTTTGCTCAACGACCCTACCAACAGTAATACCAATTGTTGTGACCTGACTCTATTCAAGGGTTCATGTATATTTCTACTAGAAATGAGTTTGTGTGAAATCAAAACAGGTTATTTCATTTTCATTAGTTACTTGGTACTGTAGTCGTGTAATTAGGATCATTGATCAATCCAAAATATTTTAGCATGGAGTACAAACCACAAACTTATAATATTGAGTTTGTATTCATTCCCATCATTTTTTGTGACTGGCAAACATGCATAAACTGAAAAACATGGAAACTTAGAGAACTTTAGAGACTTGGAGACGAGGAGACGAAGAGATGTGAAGACTTTGAGACGAGGAGACGAAGAGATGTGAAGACTTTGAGACGAAGAGATGTGAAGATCGGAGACGAGGAGACAAAGAGATGTGAAGACTTGGAGACGAAGAGATGTGAAGACTTGGAGCCGAAGAGATGTGAAGACTTGCAGACAAGGAGATGAAGATATGTGAAGACTTGGAGACGAGGAGCCGAAGAGATGTGAAGATTTGAAGACGAGAAGCCGGAGAGATGTGAAGACTTGGAGACGAGGAGACGAAGAGATGAGGAGACGAAGAGATGAGGAGACAAAGAGATGAGGAGACGAAGAGATGAGGAGACGAAGAGATGTGAAGACTTGGAGACGAGGAGACGAAGAGATGTGAAGACTTGGAGTCGAAGAGATGTGAAGACTTGGAGACGAGGAGCCGAAGAGATGTGAAGACTTGGAGACAAGGAGATACAGAGATGTGAAGACTTGGAGACGAAGAGATGTGAAGACTTGGTGACGAGGAGACGAAGAGATGTGAAGACTTGGAGACGAGGTGACGAAGAGATGTGAAGATTTGGAGACTAAGAGATGTGAAGACTTGGAGGCGAGGAGATGTGAAGACTTGGAGACGAGGAGACAAAGAGATGTGAAGACTTGGAGTCGAGGAGACGAAGAGATGTGAAGACTTGGAGACGAGGAGGCGAAGAGATGTGAAGACTTGGAAACGAGGAGACGAAGAGATATGAAGACTTGGAGACGAGAAGACGAAGAGATGTGAAGACTTGGAGACGAGAAGACGAAGAGATGTGGATACCTGGAGACGAGGAGACTAAGAGATGTGATGACTTGGTGACGAGAAGACGAAGAGATGTGAAGACTTGGAGACGAGGAGGCGAAGAGATGTGAAGACTTGGAAACGAGGAGACGAAGAGATGTGAAGACATGGAGACGAAGAGGTGTGAAGACTTGGGGACGAGGAGACGAAGAGATATGAAGACTTGGAGACGAGGAGACGAAGAGATGTGAAGACTTGGAGGCGAGGAGACGGAGAGATGTGAAGACTTGGAGACGAGGAGACGAGGAGACAAAGAGATGTGAAGACTTGGAGACGAGGAGACGAGGAGACAAAGAGATGTGAAGACTTGGAGACGAGGAGACGAAGAGATGTGAAGACTTGGAAACGAGGAGGCGAAGAGATGTGAAGACTTGGAAACGAGGAGACGAAGAGATGTGAAGACTTGGAGACGAAGAGGTGTGAAGACTTGGGGACGAGGAGACGAAGAGATATGAAGACTTGGAGACGTGGAGACGAAGAGATGTGAAGACTTGGAGGCGAGGAGACGGAGAGATGTGAAGACTTGGAGACGAGGAGACGAGGAGACGGAGAGATGTGAAGACTTGGAGACGAGGAGACGAGGAGACAAAGAGATGTGAAGACTTGGAGACGAGGAGACGGAGAGATGTGAAAACTTGGAGACGAAGAGATGTGAAGACTTGGAGACATGAAAATCAGGATTAGTGAAGACGTTCGGAAACATGAAGACACTTGGAGGAGTGGAGACACTCAGAAGCGTAAAGACACTGGAAGAGGTGGAGACTTGGAGACATGAAGACAGAGAGACGGGAAGAGATGGAGATGTGGAGACGAACAGATGCGAAGAGGCTTGGACCCAAGAAGACTCTTGGAAGTGTGAAGACATTCGAAAGCGTGAAGACGCTCAGAGACATGAAGACGCTCGGAGGCATGAAGACACATGAAGACGTGGAGACGAAGGGGTCATAACTCAGGTCTAAGAATAGCATTGTTCAGTTCCACTGAATGCCTCATTCATACTGGTACTGTGTCAGCTATTGTCAAATCACTGTTGGTTAATAGCGCCTATATAGTAGCAATAGACAGGTTTGGAACCTGCTTCTATCATTGGTACTAGTTTGTCAGCTATTGCTAGCTTAGTCACCTATTGTCAGCTATTGGATTGGCAGCACAGGTCAACAGGGCTCTAGAAATGTGATGCAAGGTTCGAGACCTGGTTGTTCCATCTGTACCTCATTTTCAGTGGCTTTTGTGAAAGTCATTATAAATATAGTTAGAATTGGAAATCCATTCACTCAGCAAGCTGTTTGCAAACATCTGATATTCGCATTTGTTTTTGTAATTTTTTCTCACCAAGTCGCATACTCGGAAAATCTTTTATCGATCTCCATCGTCTACCCAGTTCGGCCAGGCAATATATTCACTCGATTTTGGAAATCGTTTGAGTGTGGGTTCAAGTCCCACCTGGTTTTCTATGTGTGAACATCCATTCATCATCCACTCACGCAATCCCCCCGAGTAATCCAGCTGTTGGTGGGATCCAGAGCTATAATTTACCATCGTCATGAGATAAAAGTATTGAGTTCATACTGTATATCGCTATACATTGTTGTAATGAATGGTATTCAATTTTTAGTGGCTCTAGTTACAGTCTCCATAGAATAAGTTAGAATCAAATATTAAACAATAAATAAAGTAGGCTGGCTGTAAAGATATTGTATGTGCATTTGTTTTGTGTATGTTTTGTTCGATAGATGTGATATATTTGATACATAGATTTGATATGATTATTGTCAATCAATAATTAGATATCATTGTATCTGAAGTAGCTCTGTAGGATAGGGACACAATGTTCTAGACATGCTGGTATTTTAGTGACTTGAGTAAGAGTCTTCATGAGTCTTCATAAGAATGGAATATTCATTCATTCACATAGTTGACTGCTTGCAAACATATTGTATTTGCATTTTTTTTCTTTCTTACTTACCGAGTCACAAACTCGGAAAAATGCTATTGCTTTTACCGTCTTTCTAGTTCTGTCAGGCGACATATTGCCTCGATATTGGGGATATGTTTGAGCATGGGTTCGAGTCCCGCATATATTCATTGTGTGTAACATGCACTTTATCTGCTCATCATTAAAAATATATAATCCCCAAATAATTCAGCTGTTGGTGGGGTCATGAGGAAACAATAATCTACGTCATGTGATTCTAGTTATGGGTATTCAGGACTACCGTATATATTTATATTCTGCTATATTTAATGCTTGATGCAATTTTTAGTGACTATTAGAAGTCTTCATACAAACAGTCAGTATTAGATATAGCTTCAATAACATAGTGAGGTAATTTCGAAGATATGATATGTGCATTTGTTTTTTGTATTTTTTTCAAGCCACATACTGAGGTATTCATTTTCATTGTCTTCACTTCTACTCCACAGATTTGAGTTCTTTCTAGCAGATAGCAGGTCAATATCTTCATGTCTTGTATTCATCAATGTTACGTATGCTGTAATATGCACCCGAAGGATGGCGTACGTGATATTGCCTCGAGACTTGAGTCAATGTAACTGCCTTGAATCTGTTGTTGATATTATATCGTTATGTCATAGAACACCGCTGAGCATCAACAGTGTCCCCGGCACAGCCCCCTGGATCGTCTCACTGTAACAACCGTCTCCTGTCGCAACAGAAGCCTGCGTCACCGCCACTAGGATCACCACACATCACACTCATATCGGATTACTTCGCTTCCAGAGTGCAAAGTGTTTTGTCAGTTTAAATTCAGTGTTAATTCCTCTCTTCTGAAACATGGAGCTTTCACAGATCCATAGCTCATCTGACGGCTGCTATTACCCGGTATGTATAGTTTTCTCCTCATCAAAGATGCTCACTGTAAAGCCAAATAACTTCAAAATTGATATATTCCATTTCAACTAATCATAGTAATCAGTTCTGCATTCCTTACCCTGTATACGAGGATAAATGGAACAATTTTCTTTCCTTGAAGTCCGTCACTGGCAGGAGCAAAATATATCTCAATGTTCATAAATATGGCTAGATTAGGTTATCATGTACAGAATCTATTTATAAATAGCCCAGGTTAGGATAAAATGGAAAGAATTTGATCATTTTTCAAGGTAAGCTGCCGAACTCGCTTCACAAATCGTGCATTAGTTTTCGGAGCATTTTTTTGTGTAAACACTTTGTAATTACTCTGAACACATTCAGAATCTGCATCACGGACTTGAATACGGCAAAAGAGTTCCTCAAGTGCACAGGAAAATGACTGCTCCAATATTTACCCAAGGAACAGTGTGAGGGATAATAACTTGGATTTACTAATGTTACTGCCTTGAATCTGTAGTTGAAATCATGAACATGGACTATATTTTTGAATTAATTCTGAAATCAATACATATTCAATTTCAACGTACAGAAGTTATCAGTTTTCTTCATCATTTTAACCATACGAGAATAAATAAACAATTTTTTTTGTCATCTCTCTTGAATTTCCTCCTCATAATTATTCAATGTACAGAAATTGTAATTCCACATGAGACTTGGATTAGGATGTTTCATTCTCAAGATTCACCTTGATTGATATGGCATGTTGGGCTAGTCAAAACCTTTATGAATGTTCCCCGTATGCACCCAATATTATCCTGATGGACTATTGATTTTTATTTTGTGTTTCAGTGTTTGTCGTGCCAGCAATTATGAAGGAGGCACGTATAAACACGTGAGCAGAGATGAAGATACACCATGAGCTGTTTCCAATGTTCGATGTTGATTCGCTGCGTTTGTTTGTTCCGAGCTCGAGTGGAGACGAAGAAGAGACGTGTCAGCGGCTGAGATCATCAAGGGCAGTAACATTCATTAAACTAACACATATATTCCATTACTCAATACAATCATGTATTGTATTTGTAAATTGTGACAATGAATGGAAGTATTTGTACTGATAGAACTCCTTTATTGGCACTGATGGTTAGAAATATTACATCGTTAGGGTTTTCAAAATGGCCTTCATTTGGTGACAATCCAATTGTCCCAGCACCGCTGATTCATTGCTGCTAAATAAAGCAATAGGCAGGTTCGAAACCTGTTTGTACCCTCAGTACTGAATTCCCTTGGCATATTATGCTTGCGTAGAATAGGCACCACAGAACGATAGCTGTAGGATAGTACCTCAATGTTGTAGACCTGCTTGTATGATGGGTAGATAGCGTTATATTGAACAATGAGTGATTTACTCAACCCCACCGTCGGTTTAGTTACTAGCGTAATTGACCAGTGAATCATCAGGAATGGAACAATAATATTATACAGTTTCTTCAGACAGTATATTCGATGTTTGCCTAACGACCCTACCAACAGTAATACCAATTGTTGTGACCTGACTCTATTCAAAGTTTCATGTATATTTCTAATAGAATTGAGTTTGTGTAAAATCAAAACAGGTGATTTAATTTCCATCAGTTACTTGGTACTGTAGTTCTAGAATGAGGATAATTAATCAATCTAAGATATTAGAGCATGGAGTACAAACTAGACAAACCTAAAACAAAAAGTTGTAGATTTTACATCATTTTTTGTGACTGGCATACATGCAGAAACTGAAAAACATGGAAACTTGGAGACCTTTAGAGATATAGAAACGAGGAAATGAGGAGACTTGGAGATGAGGAGACGAAGAGATGAGAAGACTTGGGGACGAGGAGACTAAGAGATGTGAAGACTTGGGGACGAGGAGACGAAGAGATGTGAAGATTTGGAGACTCAGAGACGAAGAGATGTGAAGACTTGGAGTCGAGGAGACGAAGAGATGTGAAGACTTGGAGATTAGGAGACGAAGAGATGTGAAGACTTGGAGACGAGGAGACGAAGAGATGTGAAGACTTGGAGACGAGAAGACGAAGAGATGTGAAGACTTGGAGACGAGGAGACGAAGAGAGGTGAAGACTTGGAGACGAGGAGACGAAGAGATGTGAAGACTTGGAGACGAAGAGATGTGAAGACTTGGAGACGAGGAGACGAAGAGATGTGAAGACTTGGAGACGAAGAGACGAAGAGATGTGAAGACTTGGAGACAAGGAGACGAAGAGAGGTGAAGACTCGGAGACAAAGAGATGTGAAGACTTGGTGACGAGGAGATGAAGAGAGGTGAAGACTTGGAGATGAGGAGACGAAGAGATGTGAAGACTTGGAGACGAGGAGACGAAGAAATGTGAAGACTTGGGGACGAGAAGACGAAGAGATGTGAAGACTTGGAGTTGAGGAGACGAAGAGATGTGAAGACTTGGAGACGAGGAGACGAAGAGAAGTGAAGACTCGGAGAGGAGGAGACGAAGAGAAATGAAGACTTTGGGACGAGGAGACGAAGAGATATGAAGACTTGGAGATGAAGAGACGAAGAGATGTGAAGACTTGGAGACGAGGAGACGAAGAGATGTGAAGACTTGAGGATGAGGAGACGAAGAGATGTGAAGACTTGGAGACGAAGAGATGTGAAGACTAAGTGACGAGTAGATGAAGAGATGTGAAGTTTTGGAGATGAGGAGACGAAGAGATGTAAATACGTGAAGACTTGGTGACAAGGAGACGAAGAGATGTGAAGACTTTGAGACGGAGGGATGTGAAGGCGCTCGGAGACGTGAAAATCAGGATTAGTGAAGACGTTCGGAAACATGAGGACATTTGGAGGAGTGGAGACACTCAGAAGCAAGAAGACACTGGAAGAGGTGGAGACTTGGAGACATGAAGACAGAGAGACGTGAAGACATGGAGATGTGGAGACGAACAGATGCGAAGAGGCTTGGAGACAAGAAGACTCTTGGAAGTGTGAAGACACTCGAAGGTGTGAAGACGCTCGGAGGCATGAAGACGCATGAAGACGTGGAGACGAAGGGGTCATAACTCAGGTCTGAGAATAGCATTGTTCAGTTCCACTGAATGCCTCATTCATACTGGTACTGTGTCAGCTATTGTCAAATCACTGTTGGTTAATAGCGCCTATATAGTAGCCATAGACAGGTTTGGAACCTGCTTCTATCATTGGTACTAGTTTGTCAGCTATTGCTAGCTTAGTCACCTATTGTCAGGGCTCTATTGGATTGGTAGCACAGGTCAACAGGGCTCTAGAAATGTGATGCAAGGTTCGAGACCTGGTTGTTCCATCTGTACCTCATTTTCAGTGGCTTTTGTGAAAGTCATTATAAATATAGTTAGAATAGAAAATCCATTCACTCAGCGAGCTGTTTGCAAACATCTGGTATTCGCATTTGTTTCTGTAATTGTTTTTCACCAAGTCGCATACTCGGAAAATCTTTTATCGATCTCCATCGTCTCCCCAGTTTGGTCAGGCAACATATTTACTCGATTTTGGAAATCGTTTGAGTGTGGGTTCAAGTCCCACCTGGTTTTCTATGTGTGAACATCCATTCATCATCCACTCACTCAATCCCCCCGAGTAATCCAGCTGTTGGTGGGATCTAGAGCTATAATTTACCATCGTCATGAGATAAAAGTCTTGGGTTCATACTGTATATCACTATACATTGTTAAATCGAATGGTATTTTATTTTCAATGGCTCCAGTTACAGTCTCCATAGAATAAGTTAGAATCAAATATTAAACAATATATAAAGTAGGTTGGCTGCAAAGATATTGTATGTGCATTTGTTTTGTGTATGTTTTGATCAATAGATGTGATGGATTTGATACATAGATTTGATATGACTATTGTCAATTAATAATTAGATATCATTGTATCTGATGGAGCTCTATAGGATAGTTACACAATGTTCTAGACATGCTGGTATTTTAGTGACTTGAGTAAGAGTCTTCATGAGTCTTCATAAGAATGGAATATTCATTCATTCACATAGTTGACTGCTTGCAAACATATTGTATTTGCATTTTTTTTCTTTCTTACTTACCGAGTCACAAACTCGGAAAAATGCTATTGCTTTTACCGTCTTTCTAGTTCTGTCAGGCGACATATTGCCTCGATATTGGGGATATGTTTGAGCATGGGTTCGAGTCCCGCATATATTCATTGTGTGTAACATGCATTTTATCTGCTCATCATTAAAAATATATAATCCCCAAATAATTCAGCTGTTGGTGGGGTCATGAGGAAACAATAATCTACGTCATGTGATTCTAGTTATGGGTATTCAGGACTACCGTATATATTTATATTCTGCTATATTTAATGCTTGATGCAATTTTTAGTGACTATTAGAAGTCTTCATACAAACAGTCAGTATTAGATATAGCTTCAATAACATAGTGAGGTAATTTCGAAGATATGATATGTGCATTTGTTTTTTTGTATTTTTTTCAAGCCACATACTGAGGTATTCATTTTCATTGTCTTCACTTCTACTCCACAGATTTGAGTTCTTTCTAGCAGATAGCAGGTCAATATCTTCATGTCTTGTATTCATCAATGTTACGTATGCTGTAATATGCACTCAAAGGATGGCGTACGTGATATTGCCTTGAGGCTGAGTCACTGTAACTGCCTTGAATCTGTTGTTGATATAATATCGTTATGTCATAGTTCACCGCTGAGCGTCAGCAGAGTCCCCGGCACAGCCCCCTGGATCGTCTCACATCATCAACTGTCTCCTGTCGCAACAGAAGCCTGTGTCACCGCTAGTAGGATCACCACACATCACACTCATATCGGATTACTTCGCTTCCAGAGTGCAAAGTGTTTTGTCAGTTTAAATTCAGTGTTTATTCCTCTCTTCTGAAACATTTTACAGTTCCATAGTTCATCTGACGACTGCTATTACCCGGTAGGTATAGTTTTCTCCTCATCAAAGATGCCCACTGTAAAGCCAAATAACTTCAAAATTGATATATTTCATTTCAACTAATCATAGTCATCAGTTCTGCATTCGTAGCCCTGTATACTAGAATAAATGGAACAATTTTCTTTCTTTGAAGTCCATCCCTGGCAGGAGCAAAAGACATCTCAATGTTCATAAATATGGCTAGATTAGGTTATCATGTACAGAATCTATTTATAAGTAGCCCAGGTTGGAATAAAATGGATAGAATTTGATCATTTTTCAAGGTAAGCTGCCGAACTCGCTTCACAAATCGTGCATTAGTTTTCAGATCATTTTTTTGTGTAAACACCTTGTAATTACTCTGAACACATTCAGAATCTGCATCCAGACTTGAATATTGTAGAATAGTTCCTCAAGTGCACAGGAAAATGACTGCTCCAATATTTACCCTAGGAACAGTGTGAGGGATAATAACTTGAATTTACTAATGTTACTGCCTTGAATCTGTAGTTGAAATCATAAACATAGGCTATATTGTTGAATTAATTCTGAAATCAATACATATTCAATTTCAACGTACAGAAGTTATCAGTTTTCTTCATCATTTTCACCATACGAAAATAAATAAAACAATTTGTTTTGTCATCTCTCTTAAATTTTTTCCTCTTTATTATTCAATGTACAGAAATTGTGATTCCACATGAGACTTGGAGTATGATGTTTCATTCTTGAGATTCAACCTGATTGATATGGCATGTTAGGCTAGTCAAAACCTTTATGAATGTTCTCCGTATGCACCCAATATTATCCTGATGGACTATTGATTTTTATTTTGTGTTTCAGTGTTTGTCGTGCCAGCAATTATAAAGGAGGCACGTATAAACATGTGAGCAGAGATGAAGATACATCATGAGCTGTTTCCAATGTTCGATGTTGATACGCTGTGTTTGTTCGTTCCGAGCTCGAGTGGAGACGAAGAAGAGACGTGTCAGCGGCTGAGATCATCAAGGGCAGTAACATTCATTAAACTAACACATATATTCCATTACTCAATACAATCATGCATTGTATTTGTAAATTGTGACAATGAGTGGAAGTATTTGTACTGATAGAACTTCTTTATTGCCACTGATAGTTAGGATTATTTCATTGATCGGGTTTTTAAAATAGCCTTCATTTGGTTTCAATTGAATTGTCCTCCACTGCTGATTTATAGCTGCTAAATATAGCAACAGGCAGGTTCGAAACCTGTTTGTACCATCAATACTAGATCCTCTCAGTATTTAATGTCAGCTTTTGGAAAGGCTGCACAGATTGATGGTTGATATAGTAGCACCTCAGGGTTGTAGACCAATTTGTTCCATATGCACGTTGTCTATTATTGACCAATGGCCAATGGGTGATTTACTTGACCCCACCTTCAGTTCAGTTACTAGTGTAGTTAACCAGTCAGTCATCAGAAATGGAACAACTCAGAGGCAATGATACTACTCAATTTCTTCCTACAGTATATTCAATGTTTGCTCAACGACCCTACCAACAGTGAATCCAATTAGTGCGCCCTGACTGGATTCAACAGGTCATTCAAATTACTACTAGATATGAGCTTGTGTGGAATCACAGTGGATTATATTAAACTTATGAATTGCTCGGTAAGGCAGTCCTATCACATAGGTTATTGATAGATCTAAGATTAGGAGCATGTAGTACAGCCCAGACAAACTTATACCATGAAGCTTGTATTTTTTTCATCATTTTTTGTGACTGGTGTGACGGAGTGGCCGTGATTATGACTATATTGATAGCGTAATGCTATCACCACCTGCTATAATCATTAACAGGAAAATATAATAACTTATATGTGATTTAATGTGTGCGGTCAAGTTCTGAAAGGCGTTGGGCTGGCATTAAGGCCATTATATCCTAATTGATAATAATACATGATTTAGGAAGAAAATAGGGAGAAACGCAGGATGTGCGATATTGTAATAATAACATAAATATTGACTTGGCAACAGACAGAAGTTTTATTGTGAAGATTTAAAGGATACTGAGTCTGAATAATGTTCGACGGAGTTCTGAATGAGTTCTGAATGACTTCTTCGATTTTGATGTATGTTTTCCGACGTATCTATTCGATGTATCCTTTCGATGTATCTCAAGTTGTATATCAAGAT
The DNA here is from genome assembly GCA_964007535.1 of Brachyptera risi. Classification (NCBI taxonomy): domain Eukaryota; kingdom Metazoa; phylum Arthropoda; class Insecta; order Plecoptera; family Taeniopterygidae; genus Brachyptera; species Brachyptera risi. Next base: position 48,738,569 of record OZ023328.1, read on the forward strand.
GTACAGTATTTATATTGAAAATGTTGTTATATAAATCTAGATACGTGACGTCCGTCTGTCATATAATCCTGTTATAGTGATACCATTACTGTTATACTTGGGTGAACAATGTATTTGTAGAATGAGTGAAAGTGATGGGTGTAACAGTAGTTCGAAATAATACGTTCGTCAAGATAGTTGAATATTGGAATATGTAATTTATGATATTGATAATTGTAAAAATTTAGCTGACCCTTTACACTGGCATACGTGCAGAAACTGAAAAACATGGAGACTTAGAGACGTTTAGAGATTCGGAGACATGGAGGAATGAAGACGCCAGGGACCTGGAGAGATGAGGAGACATGAAGATTCTTGACGACAGGAAGACTCTTGAGGTTGTGAAGACGCTTAGAGATGTGGAGACACTTGAATACATGAAAACGCTTGAAGACAAGAAGACGTGAAGACAAGAAGACGTGAAGACACTTGAAGACGTGATGACGTTTGAAGAGGTGAAGAAAAGAAGACTCTTGGAGATGTGAAGACGTTGAGAGATGTGGAGGCGTGAAGACTCTTGGAGACGTGAAGACGCTTGAAGACGAGAAGACGCTTGAAGACATGAAGACGCTTGAAGAATCTTGATGACGTGAAGACGCTTGTAGACGTGAAAAAAAGGAGACTCTTGGAGATGTGAAGACGTTGAGAGATGCGAAGACAAGAAGACGTGAAGACAAGAAGACGTCAAAACACTTGGAGACGTGATGACGTTTGAAGACGTGAAGAAAAGAAGACTCTTGGAGATGTAAAGACGTTGAGAGATGTGAAGACGTGGAGACGTGAAGACACTTGAAGACGTGAAGACGCTTGGAGACGTGAAGAAAAGAAGAATCTTGGAGATGTGAAGACGTGGAGACGTGAAGACGCTTGGAAACGTGAAGACGCTTGATGACGTGAAGAAAAGAAGACTCTTGTAGATGTGAAGACGTTGAGAGATGTGAAGACGTGAAGACACTTGAAGACGTGAAGACGTGAAGACACTTGAAGAATCTTGATGACGTGAAGACGCTTGGAGACGTGAAGAAAAGAAGACTCTTGTAGATGTGAAGACGTTGAGAGATGTGAAGACGTGAAGACACTTGAAGACGTGAAGACACTTGAAGAATCTTGATGACGTGAAGACGCTTGGAGACGTGAAGACGCTTGGAGATGTGAATACGCTTGAAGACGTGAAGACGCTTTATGACGTGAAGACGCTTGGAGACATGAAGACGCTTGAAGATGTGAAGAAGCTTGAAGACGTGAAGACACTTGGAGACGTGACGACTCTTGAAGACGTGAAGACGCTTGGAGACGTGAAGACGCTCGGAGACGTGAAGACGCTCGGAGACGTGAAGACGCTTGAAGAAGTGAAGATGCTTGAAGACGTGAAGACATGAAGACGCTTAGAGGCGTGAAGACGCTTGGAGACGTGAAAACGCTTGAAGACGTGAAGATGCTTGAAGACTTGGGGACGCTTAGAGACGTAAAGACGCTTGAAGACGTGAAGATGCTTGAAGACATGAAGACGCTTGGAGATGTGAAGACACTTGAAGACGTGAAGACGCTCGAATTCGTGAAGACGCTCGAAGACGTGAAGACGCTTGAAGACATGAAGACGCTTGGAGACGTGAAGACGCTTAAAGACGTGAAGCCGCTTGGAGACGTGAAGACGCTTGAAGACATGAAGACGTGGAGACGCTTGAAGACTTGAAGACTTGAAGACGAGAAGACGCGTGAAGACGCGTGAAGACGCTTGAAGACATGAAGACGCTTGAAGACGCTTGGAGACGAGAAGACGCTTGAAGACGTGAAGACGCTTGAATACGTGAAGACGCATGGAGACGTGAAGACGCTTGGAGACGTGTAGACGCTTGAAGAAGTGAAGACACTCGGAGACGTAAAGACGCTTGGAGACGAGAAGACGCTTGAAGACGTGAAGACACTTGGAGACGTGAAGACGCTTGGAGACGTGAAGACGTTTGAAGAAGTGAAGAAGCTTGAAGACGTGAAGACGCTTGGAGACGTGAAGACACTTGAAGACGTATAGACGCTTGGAGACGTGAAGACGTGGAGACGCTTGAAGAAGTGACTAAACTTGATGACAGAGTTTTGATATGATCATTGACAATTGATAATTAGAGATTATTATATCCGATAGAACTCTTCAGGATAGTTACATAATGTTTCAGACCTGCTAGAATTATCAGTGCCTTGAGTACAAGTCATCTTTGATATAGATAGAACAGGATATTCAACCATTCACATAGCGAGCTGCTCGCAAACATCTGACATGTGCACTTTATTTTTATATTCTCATTAAGTCTCAAACTCAGAAAATTGCTTCTGTCCTCCATCGTCTTTCTAGTTCCGTCGGGCAATGCCTTGATATTGGGAATATGTTTGAGCATGGGTTCGAGTCCCGCATATATTCATTGTGTGTAACATGCATTTTATCTGCTCATTATTAAAAATATATAATCCTCAAATAATCTAGCTGTTGGTGGGGTCATGAGGAAACAGTAATCTACGTCATGTGATTCCAGTTATGTGTATTCAGGACTACAGTACCGTATTTATTTATATTCTGCTATATTTAATGCTATATTCAATTTTTAGTGACTGTAGTAGAAGTTTTCAAACAATCAGTCAGGATTAGATATAGCTTCATTCACATAGTGAGGTAATTTCAAAGATACCATATGTGCATTTGTTTTTTGCATTTTTTTTCAAGTCGATTGTATTCACTTCTGCTCCACAGATTTGAGTTCCTTCTAGCAGATAGCAGGTCAATATCTTCATGTCTTGTATTCATCAATGTTACGTATGCTGTAATATGCACCCGAAGGATGGCGTACGTGATATTGCCTCGAGACTAAGTCACTGTAACTGCCTTGAATCTGTTGTTGATATCATATCGTTATGTCGTAGTTCACCGCTGAGCGTCAGCAGAGTCCCCAGCACAGCCCCCTGGATCGTCTCACTGCAACAACTGTCTCCTGTCGCAACAGAAGCCTGCGTCACCGCTACTAGGATCACCACACATCACACTTATATGGGATTACTTCGCTTCCAGAGTGCAAAGAAGCCTGCATCACCACTATTAGGATCACCACACAACACACTTATATGGGATTACTTCGCTTCCAGAAGTGCAAAGTGTTTTGTCAGTTTAAATTCAGTGTTCATTCTCCTCTTCTGAAACGTGGAGTCGTGGCAAGTTACCGTTGCTTAAAAAGCAACACACTTATCGTAACAAGTGTCTTCTCAATATACGTGCCACACTTTTGTGAGTCATCATTAGGCTACTCATGCTTGGTAAGGTTATTGAAGTTGCTTATTATGAAATCAAACTTCCCAAAATGAATAATATATATTCAATTTTGACAAGCTGAGTTATTAGTTTGCATCATCATCCCCATCTTGGAGAAACAAATGAACCGATTTATAATCATGGTATTTTTCTCACATTTTCTGAACATATCCACTGTCCAGAATTTAAATGAAACTTTGAGGATGAATCTTAATTTTCATGAATTACCCTGATTGAAATTGCGTCGTATGCTAGTGAACACTTTCATGAATGTTTTTTGTATACACGCATTTCAAGCTTGATACACGATTGATTACAACATTGTGTTTCTCTTGCTTCCAGTGCTTGCCGTGCCAGTAATTATGAAGAAGGCACATATCAACATGTGGCCATCATACAGATAGTCCACCGTCTTTCATCAGCTTGGCAGCTCAGATTTAGTACTTGATCATGTTGGCAGTACTGCAGACTGGTGATGTGTTGCTTTTTTATTTTTGAGTATTGTTGTTGTCCAATGTTGGATTGATGCGAGTTGTCATTAACGCTTGTGTCTCAGCACTACAGTTCCGAGTTGAACTACAAGCATGCTACGCCGTTGAGGCAGCGGTTACAGCACGACAGTGCATAGTTCATATTGAAAAAAGGTTACACTAGCCATGGGTTCAGGGTTCGAATCCCTGCTCACAATCTATTGGGGTTGAATCCTAAAGAGGCCAGGGTTTGGGTCCCTTAGTTCCCACTGTATTCAACATACACTTATTCACAGTTAAGCTGACTGAGCATACCTTTTAGGACCAAAAGGTCCCAAATTTTGTCAACAAGAGGTCTTGGGTTCAAGTCCCTTGGCATCATCAGTAACCAACCAAGTTGGGATATAAAAGTTCTGTAAGTTGAACTGACTACAAGCACAACTCTGAGAGAAGAGGAACGAGATGTCCAAGAATCTATCTGCTCAGCTTGTCATTTTGTACATTGTATTTCCCTTATAAAGTCATTTATTCCACAATGAAATCAATTTTGGTAATTCCTGCTTCACAGATTTGAAATCTTCCAGTGAAATAGCTTATATTAGTAGACATATCAGGTAGTCGGGAATATTACTTACAGCTGTAATATATACCCAAATCAATCTGGAAGTTATATTGCCCCAGGTTTGCAGGAATAACAACTGCCGCTGTAATATATACCAAGAGGACGGCGGCGTTGATATTGCCTTAGGACGAAGATACTGCCTTTAATCTATTCTAACAATAATGCCCTTGTGTTGTAGTTTAATTGCAAGGACCACATCACGTCAACAGGGAGCTCGGCCCTCACAGACGGCATCCACACATGGACCGAGCTGAGGCCAGCAAAACACTTACCAAGGCCCAGGAGGGTGAAGGCGGTATCGTTAAACTATTATCAACTTACAACGTTATCTTTACTATATACATAGACACTCTCGGCATGGAACATGGGTTGGCTAATTGCACGGTAGAGAGCACTGCACTTTGGTGTGGAGTTGTACTACAGGCAAGCTACCTCCGTTCAGGCCACACACAGCACTACGGTTCCCTATGAACCTCATACAGAAACACTCCCGGCATGGAACATGGGTTGGCTAACTGCACGTTAGAGAGCACTGCACTTCGGTGTGGAGTTGTACTAAAGGCAAGCTACCTCCGTTCAGGCCACAAGACACTAGTACAGCACTACGGTGCATAGGGCATTACACATTCCGTTCACTAGCCGGACTCAACTTCCAAGTTTATGGAGTTTCACAAACGGCAGGCTTTCGCTAGCGTACAATTGTTCTGTCAGCTGAACAAAACTCAGCTCTGAGAGACGAGGACTGATAAGTCTGAGAAATTTTATCCATGAGATGGCCAGGATTCTAGTCCTTTGGTATCTCTGGTGAGCATCTCAGTTATCGTACGATAGTTCTGTCATTTGAACTGACCAGCACACATTTGAGAGGCGAGGACCAAGAGGTCAGAGAATAGGTCAACAGTTGGGTCAGGGTTCGAGTCCCTTATAATCGGCAGTGACCATGTAGTGGGCGTATAATGGTTCTGTCAGCTGAATAGCATTAGTATACCTTCAAGAGGAGAGGACAAAGAGCTGACAGAATTCATCAACAGGTGGGCTAGGGTTCAACTGCCTTATCATCGTCAGTAACACCTAACTTAGCAAAAATGGTTGAATAATAGCCTTAATAGCTATAATAACTTTGATTGCTGAACAGACTATGCAGGTGAGAGATTCAATCAACAAGAGGGCTAGGGTTCGATTCCCAACAATAACCGGCATGGTTAACCAGGAAAAGTTGTTTCATACTTTTGATTTGACCAAGAATCAAGATATGAAAGTCAACAAGTGAGATGCATGATTGACGCTCTTTGCTTTCAGACAGAGAAGTCGTGAGGTCCGATCCCCGGGAGGCCAGGGTTCGGATCTCCGCTATATGTGTCAGTGATCACTGAATAATATATCCTCAACTTGGATATCCAATAATTTGTTCTCTCTGTACAGTGATCACCTGTCACTCGTCTGGACCAGGAGTCTGTGCTCGCAGAACACGTCGCCTGGCCGACTATTGGATCTAAACAACGCGAGACCTCCATGTCTGCTTGCTCTCAGGAAACCCAATTGAAGACTGGTTTATATTGGTGGCTTCACGCTGCGAGCATCCACCTACAGACTGAGTGGAGGCCATCAGACCACGCATTAATTCCAAGGACGTTGAAGACGGTATCGTTGAAACTAAAATCTCATGCTACGAGCAGTTTTCTCCTTATATATATCAGATCTCAACTCTGGATTGTTTGGGCTTGTGGAGACGATGGAAGGTTCCCTCTGAACTTCTACCTGAGACAATACTGGCATCGAACGTACGTTCTCCAACTGCACGGTAGAGACCACTCCACTTTGGTGTTGCATGGTACTTGAGGCAAGCTACCAATGTGCAGGCTACAACGTAGCACCATGGTGCATGGGCAAATCAAATGTCAAATCATGGCCATGAGTTCAGGGTTCGAATCCCTGCTCGCACTCCATGCAGGTGGACACATTGAGATGCTGTGTTCAAGTCCCTGAGAAACATCAGGATTAATGGTGTAACACGATGTACAGGGTTATAATCACTTGGTATCTTCAACAACTAACTCATTAAGCTTACAATAGTTATCTCCTCCGAAAGAACTGTGCACAATTTCAGAAGAAGAACACCTGAAAAACATCCGATTTTACCAAAAGGTGGGCTAGGGTTCAAGTCCCTTGGCAACATCAGTAACAAACTTGCTCAGATTCAAGCTTAACAAACTATGCACCAATCCGAGAGAAGGGTAACAAGACGTCGGGGAATCTATTTCCTCTGCTGTTCATTCTAGATCATTGATTTTACAAGTCAAAGCCATTCACTCATCAATGACATCAATTTTTGTCATCTCTGCGTCACAGATTTAGAATATTCCAGTGAAATAGCTCATAGCAGTTCACATATTAGGTATTCAGAAATAATACTTGTTGCTGTAGGATATACTCGATGCATTCAGGAAGTTATTTTGCCTCAGGTATACAGGAATATCAACTGTCGCTGTAATATATACCAAGAGAACAGCGGCGTTGATATTGCCTTAGGACGAAGATACTGCCATTATCTATTCCAACAATCATTCCCTTGTGTTCTAGTTTATTTGCCAGGTCCACGTCACGTCAACAGGGAGCTCCGTCCCCACAGACGGCATTCACCCAAGGACCGAGCTGAGGCCAGTGAAACACGTACCAAGGCCCAGGAGGGTGAAGGCGGTATCGTTAAACTATTATAAACTTACAACGGTATCTTTACTCCATACATAGACACTTCCGGCATGGAACATGGGTTGGCTAATTGCACGGTAGGGAGCACTGCACTTCGGTGTAGAGTTGTACTACAGGCAAGCTACCTCCGTTCAGGCCACAAGACACTAGTACAGCACTACCGTTCCTTACGAACCTCACACATGAACACTCCCGGCAAGGAACATGGGTTGGCTAATTGCACGGTAGGGAGCACTGCACTTCGGTGTAGAGTTGTACTACAGGCAAGCTACCTCCGTTCAGGCCACAAGACACTAGTACAGCACTACCGTTCCTTACAAACCTCATACATGAACACTCCCGGCAAGGAACATGGGTTGGCTAATTGCACGGTAGGGAGCACTGCACTTCGGTGTAGAGTTGTACTACAGGCAAGCTACCTCCGTTCAGGCCACAAGACACTAGTACAGCACCACGGTGCATAGGGCATTACACATTCGGTTCACTAGCCGAAGTCAACTTCCAAGTTTCGGAAGTTTTACAAACGGCAGGCTTTTGCTAGTGAATAATTGATCTGTCAGCCGAACAAAACTCAGCTCTGAGAGACGAGGACTGAAAAGTCTGAGATTATATCCATGAGATGGCCGGGATTCTAGTCCTTTGGCATCTCTGGTGAGTATCTCAGTTAGCGTACGTTAGTTCTGTCATTTGAACTGACCAGCACAACTTTGTGAGGCGAGGACCAAGAGGTCACAGAATAGGTCGACAGTTGAGTCGGGGTTTGAGTCCCTCATAATCGGCAGTGACCATGTAGTGAGCGTATGATGGTTCTGTCAGCTGAATAGCATTAGTATACCTTCGAGTGGAGAGGACAAAGAGCTGACAGATTTAATCAACAGGTGGGCCAGTGTTCAACGTCATCGTCAGAACCACCTATGTTAGCGTGTAGTGTTTGAATAATAGCCATAATAGCTTTTTTAACTATAATAGCTGCACAGATTATGCAGGTGAGAGATTCAATCAACAAGAGGGCTAGGGTTCAATTCCCAACAATACCCGACATGGTTAACCAGGAAAAGTTGTTTCATACTTCCGAGTTGACCAAGAATCAAGTTATGAGAGTCAACAAGTGAGATACATGAATGACGCTCTTTGCTTCCAGACAGAGAAGTCGTGAGGTTTGATCCCCGGAAGGCCAGGGTTCGGATCTCGGCTATATGTGTCAGTAATCACTGAACAATATATCCTCAACCAGGATATTCAATAATTTGTTCTCTTTGTACAGTAATCACCTGTCACTTGTCTGGACCAGGAGTCTGTGCTCGCAGAACAGGTCGCCTGGCCGACTATTGGACTTACACAACGCGAGACCTCCACGTCTGCTCGCTCTCAGGAAACCCAATTGAAGACTGGTGTATATTGGTGGCTTTACGCTGCGAGCATCCACCCACAGACTGAGTGGAGGCCAGGGAACATCGCTTCAATTCCAAGGACGTTGAAGACGGTATCGTTGAAACTAAAATCTCATGCTACGAGCAGTTTTCTCCTCATATAATAGATCTCAACCCTGGATTGCCGGGACTTCAGGAGACGATGGAAGGTTCCCTCTGAACTCTTACCTCAGACAATACTGGCATGGAACGTACGTTCTCCGACTGCACGGTAGAGACCACTTCACTTTGGTGTTGTGTGGTACCTGAGACAAGTTACCAGTGTTCAGGCCACAACATAGCACCGTGGTGCATAGAGCAAATGAAGTGTCAATTCATAGTTATGGATTCAGGGTTCGAATCCCTGCCTGTATTCTATGGAGGTCCAATCATCAAGGTGCTAGGGTTCGAGTCCCTGAGTACCATCAGGAATCACCGTAGTTACACACACCACTTCTGCGAGTAGAGCACACTAGTCACGCGTTTGACAGTTGATTACTGAGAGGTCAGGTTATATGAACAAGATGACTGGGGTTCAAATCCCTTGGCGTATCCAGTAACCACTTCAGTTGGCATACACTAGTTCTCTCAGCTGGAATGTCTGAGCACAATTTTAGAAGACGATTACCTTGAAGCCCTGAGATTCCACCGACAGGAGCGCTAGAGTTCAAGTCCCTTGGCAATGTCGGTAACAAACTTGCTTACGATTCAATATTCTCTTAGCTAAACAAACTATGCACCATTCTGAAAGATGGCGAACAAGACGTCGGAGAAGCTATCTGCTCTGCTGTTAATTTTTGACCATTGATTTCCCAAGTCAAAGTCATTCATTCATCGATGACATCAATTTTTGTCATCTCTGCCTCACAGATTTGAAATATTTCAATGAAATAGCTCATAGTAGTTCACATATTAGGTATTCAGGCATATTACTTGTTGCTGTAGTATATAGCTGATGCATTCCGGCTGTTATCTTGCCTCAGGTATACAGGAATATTAACAGCCGCTGTAATATATACCAAGAGGACGACGGCGTTGATATTGCCTTAGAACGAAGATACTGCCATTATCTATTCTAACAATCATTCCCTTGTGTTGTAGTTTATTTGCCAGGTCCACGTCACGTCAACAGTGAGCTCCGTCCCCACAGACGGCATCCACCCAAGGACTGAGCTGAGGCCAGCGAAACACGCACCGATGCCCAGGAGGGTGAAGGCGGTATTGTTGAACTATTATAAACTTACAACGTAATCTTCACTCCATACATAAACACTCCCGGCATGGAACATGGGTTGGCTAATTGCACGGTAGAGAGCACTGCACTTCGGTGTGGAGTTGTACTACAGGCAAGCTACCTCCGTTCAGGCCACGGACACAGCACTAAGGTTCCCTATGAACCTCATACATAAACATTCCTGGCATGGAACATAGGTTGGCTAATTGCACGGTAGAGAGCACTGCACTTCGGTGTGGAGTTGTACTACAGGCAAGCTACCTCCGTTCAGGCCACAAGACACTAGTACAGCACTACTGTGCATAGGGCATATCACATTTGGTTCACTAGCCGTAGATCCAGGGTTTGAATCCCTGCTTCCAGTATTGGGAGTTCCACCAACGACAGGCTTTCGTTGGCGTATAATTGTTCTGTCAGCTTAACAAAGCTCAACTCAAGAAGAAGAGGACCGAGAAGCCTGAGATTATATCCATAATATGGCCAGGGTACAAGACCCTTCGCATCTTAGTTAGCGTAACTTAGTTCTGTCATTTGAACTGACCAGCACACCTTTGAGAGGCGAGGACCAAGAGGCCAGAGAATAGGTCGACAGTTGGGTCAGGGTTTGAGTCCCTCATAAACGGCAGTGACCATGTAGTGAGCGTATAATGGTTGTCAGCTGAATAGCATTAGTATACCTTCAAGAGGAGAGGACAAATAGCTGACAGATTTCATTAACAGGTGGGCTAAGGTTCAACTGCCTTATCATCGTCAGCAACCACCTAACTTAGCGAATAATGGTTGACTGATAGCTTTGATAGCTATAATAACTTTGATTGCTGCACAGACTATGCAGGTGAGAGATTCAATCAACAAGAGGGCTAGGGTTCGATTCCCAACAATACCCGGCATGGTTAACCAGGAAAAGTTGTTTCATACTTTTGATTTGACCAAGAATCAAGTTATGAAAGTCAACAAGTGAGATACATGAATGACGCTCTTTGCTTCCAGACAGAGAAGTCGTGAGTTCCGATCCCCGGGAGGCCAGAGTTCGGATCTCCGCTATATTATGTGTCAGTAATCACTGAACAATATATCCTCAACTGGGACATGCAATAATTTGTTCTCTCTGTACAGTAATCACCTGTCACTTGTCTGGACCAGGAGTCTGTGCTCGCAGAACACGTCGCCTGGCCGACTATTGGACTGACACAACGCGAGACCTCCATGTCTGCTTGCTCTCAGGAAACCCAATTGAAGACTGGTGTATATTGGTGGCTTCACGCTGCGAGCATCCACCTACAGACCGAGTGGAGGACAGCAGACAACGCTTCAAGGCCGAGGACGTTGAAGACGGTATCGTTGAAACTAAAATCTCATGCTACGAGCAGTTTTCTCCTTATATATATATTAGATCTCAACTCTGGATTGCTTGGGCTTGTGGAGACGATGGAATGTTCCCTCTGAACTCCTACCTGTGACAATACTGGCATGGAACGTTTGTTCTCCAACTGCACGGTAGAGATCACTGCACTTTTGTGTTGTGTGGTACTTGAGGCAAGCTACCAATGTGCAGGCTACAATGTAGCACTATGGTGCATGGGCAAATCAAATGTCAAATCATGGCCATGAGTTCAGGGTTCGAATCCCTGCTCGCACTCTATGCAGGTGGACACATTGAGATGCTAGGGTTCAAGTCCCTGAGAAACATCAGAATATGGTGTAACATGATGTACAGGGTTACGATCACTTGGTATCTTCAACAACTAACCCATTAAGCGTACAATAGTTATCTCCTCTGTAAGAACTGTGCACAATTTCAGAAGAAGAACACCTGAAAAACATCCGATTTTACCAAAAGATGGGCTAGTGTTTGAGTCACTTGGCAACATCAGTAACAAACTTGCTCAGATTCAAGCTTAACAAACTATGCACCAATCCGGGAGATGGGTAACAAGACGTCGGGGAATCTATTTCCTCTGCTGTTCATTTTAGATCATTGATTTTACAAGTCAAAGCCATTCACTCATCGATGACATCAATTTTTGTCATCTCTGCTTCACAGATTTGGAATATTCCAGTGAAATGGCTAATAGTAGTTCACATATTAGGTATTCATGATTAATTAGATATCATTGTATCTGATGGAGCTCTGTAGGATAGTGACATAATGTTCTAGACATGCTGGAATTTTAGTGACTTGAGTAAAAGTCTTCATGAATATAGTAAGAATGACATATTCATTCATTCACATAGTTGGCTGCTTGCAAACATTTTGTATTTGCATTTTTTTCCTTTCTCACCGAGTCGCGAACTCGGAAAAATGCTATTGCTTTTACCGTCTTTTTGGTTCTGTCAGGCGACATATTGCCTCGATATTAGGAATATGTTTGAGCATGGGTTCGAGTCCCGCATATATTCATTGTGTGTAACATGCATTTTATCTGCTCATTATTAAAAATATATAATCCCCAAATAATTCAGCTGTTGGTGGGGTCATGAGGAAACAATAATCTACGTCATGTGTTTCTAGTTATGGGTATTCAGGACTAACGTATATATTTATATTCTGCTATATTCAATGCTTGATGCAATTTTTAGTGACTAGTAGAAGTCGTCATACAAACAGTCAGTATTAGATATAGCTTCATTAACATAGTGAGGTAATTTCAAAGATATGATATGTGCATTTGTTTTTTGTATTTTTTTTTCAGCCACATACTAAGGAATTTATTTTCATTGTCTTCCTTCTGCTCCACAGATTAGAGTTGTTTCTAGCAGATAGCAGGTCAATATCTTCATGTCTTGTATTCATCAATGTTACGTATGCTGTAATATGCACTCAAAGGATGGCATACGTGATATTGCCAGACGGCTGAGTCAATGTAACTGCCTTGAATCTGTTGTTGATATTATATCGTTATGTCATAGTTCACCGCTGAGCGTCAGCAGAGTCCCCAGCACAGCCCCCTGGATCGTCTCACTGCAACAACCGTCTCCTGTCGCAACAGAAGCCTGCGTCACCGCCACTAGGATCACCACACATCACACTTATATCGGATTACTTCGCTTCCAGAGTGCAAAGTGTTTTGTCAGTTTAGATTCAGTGTTTATTCCTCTCTTCTGAAACATGGAGCTATTACAGTTCCATAGTTCATCTGACGACTGCTATTACCCGGTATGTATAGTTTTCTCCACATCAAAGATGCTCACTGTAGAGCCAAACAACTTCTAAATTGATATATTCCATTTCAACTAATCATAGTAATCAGTTCTGCATTCTTAACCCTGTATACGAGAATAAATGGAACAATTTTCTTTCTTTGAAGTCCGACCCTGGCAGGAGAAAAATACATCGCAATGTTCATAAACATGGCTAAATTAGGTCATCATGTACAGAATCTATTTATAAATAGCCCAGGTTAGAATAAAACATTGGAAAGAATTTGATCATTTTTCAAGGTAAGCTGTTGCCCCACTTTCAAATCGTGCATCAGTTTTCGGACCATTTTTTTGTGTAATCACCTTGTAAATACTCTGAACACATTCAGAATCTGCATCACGGACCTTAATATGGCAAGAGAGTTCCTCAAGTACACAGGAAAATGACTGCTCCAATATTTACCCAAGGAACAGTGTGAGGGATAATAACTTGGATTTACTAATCTTACTGCCTTGAATCTGTAGTTGAAATCACGAACATGGACTATATTGTTGAATTAATTCTGAAATCAATACATATTCAATTTCAACGTACAGAAGTTATCAGTTTTCTTAATCATTTCCACCATACGAGAATAAATGAAAAAATTTGTTTTGTTATCTCTCTTGAATTTTTTCCTCATAATTATTCAATGTACAGAAATTATAATTCCATATGAAACTTGGAGTATGATGTTTGATTCTCGCGATTCACCTTGATTGATATGGCATGTTAGGCTAGTTAAAACCTTTATGAATATTCTCCGTATGCTTCCAATATTATCCTGATGGACTATTGATTTTTATTTTGTGTTTCAGTGTTTGTCGTGCCAGCAATTATAAAGGAGGCACGTATAAACATGTGAGCAGAGATGAAGATACGTCATGAGCTGTTTCCAATGTTCGATGTTGATACTCTGCAATCGTTTGTTCCGAGCTCGAGTGGAGACGAAGAAGAGACGTGTCAGCGGCTGAGATCATCAAGGGCAGTAACATTCATTAAACTTACACATATATTTCATTACTCAATATGATCATGTATTGTATTTGTAATTGTGACAATGAATGGAAGTATTAGTACTGACAGAACTTCTTTATTGCCACTGATGGTTAGAAATATTACATCGTTAGGGTTTCTAAAATGGCCTTTATTTGGTGACAATCCAATTGTCCCAACACTGCTGATTCATTGCTGCTGAATGAAGCAACAGGCAGGTTCGAAACCTGTTTGTACCCTCAGTACGGAATCCCTCGGCATATAATGTCAGCTGTAGAATAGACTGCACAGAACGATAGCTGTAGGATAGTACCTCAAGGTTGTAGACCTGCACGTTTTGTAAGTACATTGCATTATATTGACCAATGCGTGATTCAGTTGACCCCACCTTCAGTTTAGTTTCTGGTGTAGTTAATTAGTTGGTTATAGAAGTGGAACAATTCAGAGCCAACAATAATATTCAGTATGAGTATATCGTATATTCTACGTTTGCTCAAAGACCCTACCAACACATATTTAAATTGGGCAACCTTTTTTTAATCACAGATTATGCAGATTTCTACTAGATCTGAGCTTGTGTAAGATTACGATGGGTGATTTTAATTTTACGAGCCACAAGGTCCCACATAGATAATTGATTAATCTGAGATAATTGAGCAATAGAACAATTAGCACAGGGTACTATCCAAACGAACCTAAGAAAAAAGCTGGATTTTTTTCTTCATCATTTCTGTTTTGTGACCAGCATACAGAGTCACCAACCAATTTTGAGGGGCCCCTAAAATTGGGCTCCTTTCAGCAGAGGCCCAAATATCCTCACTCCATGCATCAGAGAACTAACCACATCCCGTTCCGTCTTGTGTGGCTAAACACGGCTCACATTCCGAGGTCAAGCAAGGTCATCTGTTAGACGCTCAGAACAACGCTCGTGTCTTCTTTGAACATCTCCTCGTCTTATAGCCAATAAGTCTTCGAACAGTTCCATTATTTGAGCCTTTTCACGTTTCAAGCTATTTCAGGATTCAAACCTTCTCAGGTCCCAGCTTTCTGATGATTCAAGCATTTTCATCATTCAACGATTTCAGGTTTTCAGCCCTTTCAGAATTCAGGCAGTTTGAGTTCTGGCATACTTCAGCGTTGGAGCATTTTCACGATTCGAGCTCAACCAACAAGAATGAAGCTCGTTCTCACCTCCAGGTATTTTCTCAGCATTCAGCTCCCTCACAGTTCAATTCCGTTCTCTGCTCCACTCGGAGCCGCCGACCCAAGAGGTATGTCGAAGTCAGGACGTGACCAGTTCATCGCGTCTGACTTCTGCCGTATCTGCAAGGCTGCTCATGCTCTCCACAATTGTGATGTGTACAGTCAACTGTCACTGCCGAATGAGTACACGGAGTTGAAGCGAATGCACCGATGTTTCGACTGCGTGAGACTGCACATGTAATCTGTTTGCGCGGCACGAGGTTGCTGCCGATAGTGTCGTAGTACACATCTCCTCATGACGCTTCATCCTGATGTGGCAGTCCCCCAGCCAGTAGCCCATCTTGTGATCGACAACACCAAGCCTCTTGAGGTTCCCGTCGTAGCCATCTCTTGCCTCGTCAGGACGCCTCGTTCTTGTCCACAGGTAGCTCTGTTGGGTAGGTTCAGAGCAGTGATTTCGGACTCTGCTGTTCAATATCAGCCGATAAGTGGTGTTTTTGTCTCCGGTTCTCAAGTGTCGGCCATCACGCTCTCTCACTTGCAAGCTTGGACTGGAGGTCACGCCCTGTCACATCCCCGAGACTTGCCACCACACAGGTTTATTGCACAACACAATACGCCATAGCTTGGCGCGTTCATCGGGACTCTTCCTGATTCTAAGGGGCTCATCCTGGTTCTATTCCTGAATGTCTTGCTTTGATTTCAGTACCCACTAAGGTACTAGAGAGATATCATGATCTAAACTTCACAGACCAGGTTGACTTCCTGTTCGTAGCCAATCAGTACCTCAACATTGTGAGTACAAACGTTAACGCCGTCATCAGAGTCAGTCCCTCCGTGCTCAATTCCATGTCCGGTTTGACTATACCAGGTTCGATCCTCTCCGACAGAACCAAATCTCCTGTTGCTCTATCTTCACGTGCTTCACACCCAGGTTGAGAAGTTTTTCACTCTGCTTTGAGGAAGTGGACGTGATTACGCCGCTCAAGCCTAAGGATCCAGAAGAACTGGGTGAGGAACATTGTATCATTTCAATCCTGAAATACATCGAAACGCTACTCTGTGGATCTCCCATTCAAACCTCATCGTTCACCTCTTGGAATCACTCGGAATGCATCCATGCGTTGCTACATAGCTGTAGATTGGAGACTGGATTTTGGTTCCCTGCTCTAATACATTCTCGTGTCATACTCGCCCATTTAAAGGTGTTGTGAGGAAGCGCACTGCGCTCTTGTACCTCCCAAGGATATTTGACCCTCTTGGGATTCTATGTGTATAAGTTTTGTGTATACCTTGTTAAATAGATTTGTACGATTTAATACATAGATTTGTTATGATTATTGACAATTGATAATTAGAGATTATTATATCTGATAGAGGTTTATAGGATAGTTACACAGTGTTCTGGACTTGCTAGAAATTCTATTGGTAGGAGTATAATTCATCATTGACATAGCTATAATAGGATATCATCCATTCACATAGGAAGCTGCTTACAAACATCTGATACGTGTTATTTTTTTTCCACCAAGTCCCAAACTCAAAAAAGTGCTTTGTTCTCTATCGACTTTCTACTTCGTTCAGGCGACATATTGCCCTGATGTTGGGAATATACTTGAGCATGGGTTCGAGACCTGCATATATTCATAGTGTGTACCATACATTTTTCATCTGCTTATTCAGAAAAATGAATAATCCCCAAATAATCCAGCTGTTGGTGGGGTCATGAGGAAACAGTAATCTACGTCATGTGATTTTAGTCATGCGTATTGAGGACTACAGTATTTATTTATATTCTGCCATATTTAATGCTATATTCAATTTTTAGTGACTGTAGTAAGAGTCTTCAAACAATCAGTCAGGGTTAGATATAGCTTCATTAACATAGTGAGGTAATTTCACAGATATGATATGTGCATTTGTTTTAATAATTTTTTTTCAAGCCACATACTGAGGAATTAATTTTCATTGTCTTCACTTCTGCTCGACAGATTTGAGTTCCTTCTAGCAGATAGCAGGTCAATATCTTTATGTCTTGTATTCATCAATGTTACGTATGCTGTAATATGCACTCAAAGGATGGCATACGTGATATTGCCAGACGGCTGAGTCAATGTAACTGCCTTGAATCTGTTGTTGATATTATATCGTTATGTCATAGTTCACCGCTGAGCGTCAGCAGAGTCCCCGGCACAGCCCCCTGGATCGTCTCACTGCAACATCCGTCTCCTGTCGCAACAGCAGCCTGCGACACCGCTATTAGGATCACCACACATCACACTTATATCGGATTACTTCGCTTCCAGAGTGCAAAGTGTTTTGTCAGTTTAGATTCAGTGTTTATTCCTCTCTTCTGAAACATGGAGCTTTCACAGATCCATAGCTCATCTGACGGCTGTTGATACCCGGTATGTATAGTTTTCTCCACATCAAAGATGCTCACTGTAAAGCCAAACAACTTCAAAATTGATATATTCCATTTCAACTAATCATAGTTATCAGTTCTGCATTCTTAACCCTGTATACGAGAATAAATGGAACAATTTCCTTTCATTGAAGTCCGACCCTGGCAGGAGCAAAAGACATCTCAATGTTCATAAATATGGCTATAGGTTATCATGTACAGAGTAGCCCAGGTTAGAATAAAATGGAAAGAATTTGATCATTTTTCAAGGTAAGCTGCCGAACTCGCTTCACAAATCGTGCATCAGTTTTCGGACCATTTTTTTGTGTAAACACCTTGTAATTACTCTGAACACATTCAGAATCTGCATCACAGACTTGAATATGGCCAAAGAGTTCCTCAAGTGCACAGGAAAATGACTGCTTCAATATTCACCCAAGGAACAGTGTGAGGGATAATAACTTAGATTTACTAATGTTACTGCCTTGAATCTGTAGTTGATTTCATAAACATAGGCTATATTGTTGAATCAATTCTGAAATCAATACATATTCAATTTCAACGTACAGAAGTTATCAGTTATCATCATCATTTTCACCATAAGAGAATAAATAAAACAATTTGTTTCGTCATCTCTCTTAAATTTTCTCCTCATAATCATTCAATGTACAGAAATTGTCATTCCACATGAGACTTGGAGTATGATGTTTCATTTTCGAAATTCACCTTGATTGAAATGGCATGTTAGGCTAGTCAAAACCTTTATGAATGTTCTCCGTATGCACCCAATATTACCCTGATAGACTATTGATTTTTATTTTGTGTTTCAGTGTTTGTCGTGCCAGCAATTATAAAGGAGGCACGTATAAACATGTGAGCAGAGATAAAGATACATCATGAGCTGTTTCCAATGTTCGATGTTGATTCGCTGCGTTCGTTTGTTCCGAGCTCGAGTGGAGATAAAGAAGCGACGTGTCAGCAGCTGAGATCATCAAGGGCAGTAACATTCATCAAACTAACACATATATTTCATTACTCAATACAATCTTGCATTGTGTTTGTAAATTGTGACAATGAATGGAAGTATTATTACTGATAGAACTTCTTTATTGCCACTGATGGTTAGAAATATTACATCGTTAGGGTTTTTAAATTGGCCTTTATTTGGTGACAATCGAATTGTCCCAACACCGCTGGTTCATTGCTGCTGAATGAAGCAACAAGCAGGTTCGAAACCTGTTTGTACCCTCAGTACTGGATCCGCTCGGCATATTATGCTTGCGTAGAATATGCAGCACAGAACGATAACTGTAGGATAGTACCTCAAGGTTGTGGACCTGCTCGTATGATAAGTACATTGCGTTAAATTGACCAATGGGTGATTCAGTTGACCCCCCTTCAGTTTAGTTACTGGTGTAGTTAATCAGTGGGTCATAGAAGTGAAACAATTCAGGGCAACAATATTATTCAGTATGAGTATATAGTATATTCTACGTTTGCTCAAAGACCCTACCAACACATATTTCAATTGGGCAACCTTTTTTTAATCACAGATTATGCAGATTTCTACTAGATCTGAGCTTGTGTAAGATTACGATGGGTGATTTTAATTTTACGAGCCACAAGGTCCCACATAGATAATTGATTAATCTGAGATAATTGAGCAATAGAACAATTAGCACAGGGTAATATCCAAACGAACCTAAAAAAAAGCTGTATTTTTTTCTTCATCATTTCTGTTTTGTGACCAGCATACAGAGTCACCAACCAATTTTGAGGGGCCCCTATAATGGGGCTCCTTTCAGCAAAGGCCCAAATATCCTCACTCCATGCATCAGAGAACTAACCACATCCCGTTCCGTCTTGTGTGGCTAAACACGGCTCACATTCCGAGGTCAAGCAAGGTCATCTGTTAGACGCTCAGAACAACGCTCCCGTCTTCTTTGAACATCTCCTCGTCTTATAGCCAATAAGTCTTCGAACAGTTCCATTATTTGAGCCTTTTCACGTTTCAAGCTATTTCAGGATTCAAACCTTCTCAGGTCCCAGCTTTCTGATGATTCAAGCATTTTCATCATTCAACGATTTCAGGTTTTCAGCCCTTTCAGAATTCAGGCAGTTTGAGTTCTGGCATACTTCAGCGTTGGAGCATTTTCACGATTCGAGCTCAACCAACAAGAATGAAGCTCGTTCTTATCTCCAGGTATTTTCTCAGCATTCAGCTCCCTCACAGTTCAATTCCGTTCTCTGCTCCACTCGGAGCCGCCGACCCAAGAGGTATGTCGAAGTCAGGACGTGACCAGTTCATCGCGTCTGACTTCTGCCGTATCTGCAAGGCTGCTCATGCTCTCCACAATTGTGATGTGTACAGTCAACTGTCACTGCCGAATGAGTACACGGAGTTGAAGCGAATGCACCGATGTTTCGACTGCGTGAGACTGCACATGTAATCTGTTTGCGCGGCACGAGGTTGCTGCCGATAGTGTCGTAGTACACATCTCCTCATGACGCTTCATCCTGATGTGACAGTCCCCCAGCCAGTAGCCCATCTTGTGATCGACAACACCAAGCCTCTTGAGGTTCCCTTCGTAGCCATCTCTTGCCGCGCCAGGACGCCTCCTTCTTGTCAACAGGTCATCCTGTTGGGTGGGTTCAGAGCAGTGATCTCAGACTGCTGTTCAATATCAGCCGATAAGTGGTGTTTTTGTCTCCGGTTCTCAAGTGTCGGCCATCACGCTCTCTCACTTGCAAGCTTGGACTGGAGGTCACACCCTGTCACACCCCCGAGACTTGCCACCACACAGGTTTATTGCACAACACAATACGCCATAGCTTGGCGCGTTCATCGGGACTCTTCCTGATTCTAAGGCGCTCATCGTGGTTCCATTCCTGAATGTCTTGCTTTGATTTCAGTACCCACTAAGGTACTAGAGAGATATCATGATCTAAACTTCACAGACCAGGTTGACTTCCTGTTCGTAGCCAATCAGTACCTCAACATTGTGAGTACAAACGTTAACGCCGTCATCAGAGTCAGTCCCTCCGTGCTCAATTCCATGTCCGGTTTGACTATACCAGGTTCGATCCTCTCCGACAGAACCAAATCTCCTGTTCCTCTATCTTCACGTGCTTCACACCCACGTTGGGGAGTTTGTTACTCTGCTTTGAGGAAGTGGACGTGATTACGCCGCTAAAGCAGAACGATCCATACAATCAACTGGGTGAGGATCACATTGTACCCTAGCAATCCCAGAATGCATTGGAACGCTACTCTGTGGATCTCCCATTCAAACCTCATCGTTCACCTCTTGGAATCACTCGGAATGCCTCCATGCGATGCTACATAGCTGTAGATTGGAGACTGGATTTTGGTTCCCTGCTCTAATACATTCTCGTGTCATACTCGCCCATTTGAAGGTGTTGTGAGGAAGCGCACTGCGCTCTTGTACCTCCCAAGGATATTTGACCCTCTTGGGATTCTATGTGTATAAGTTTTGTGTATCCCTTGTTCAATACATTTGTAAGATTTAATACATAGATTTGTTATGATTATTGACAATTGATAATTAGAGATTATTATATCTGATAGAGCCTTATAGGATAGTTACACAGTGTTCTGGACTTGTTTGAATTTCTGATGGTATGAGTATAATTCATCATTGACATAGTTAGAATAAGATATTCATCCATTCACATAGGAAGCTGCTCACAAACATCTGACATGTGTGATTTTTTTATATTTTCACCAAGTCCCAAACTCAAAAAATTGCTTTGTTCTCTACCGTTTTCCTAGTTCGTTCAGGCGACATATTGCCCTGATGTTGGGAATATATTTGAGCATGGGTTCGAGACCTGCATATATTCATAGTGTGTACCATCCATTTTTCATCTGCTTATTCAGAAAAATAAATAATCTCCAAATAATCCAGCTGTTGGTGAGGTCATGAGGATATAATAATCTACGTTATGTGATTCCAGTTATGGGTATTCAGGACTACCGTATATATTTATATTCTGCTATATTTAATGCTTGATGCAATTTTTAGTGGCTGTAGTGAAAGTCTTCAAACAAACAGTCAGTATTAGATATAGCTTCATCTACATAGTGAGGTGATTTCAAAGATATGATATGTGCATTTGTTTTTTGTATTTTTTTTCAAGCCACATACTGAGAAATTTTTTTATCGTCTTCACTACTACTCCACAGATTAGAGTTCCTTCTAGCAGATAGCAGGTCAATATCGTCATGTCTTGTATTCATCAATGTTACGTATGCTGTAATATGCACCCGAAGTATGGCGTACGTGACATTGCCATGAGACTGAGTCACTGTAACTGCCTTGAATCTGTTGTTGATATCATATCGTTATGTCATAGTTCACAGCTGAGCGTCAGCAGAGTCCCCGGCACAGCCCCCTGGATTGTCTCACAGCAAAAACCGTCTCCTGTCGCAACAGAAACCTGCGTCGCCGCCAGTAGGATCACCACACATCACACTCATATCGGATTACTTCGCTTCCAGAGTGCAAAGAAGCCTGCGTCACCACCACTAGGATCACCACACATCACACTTATATCGGATTACTTCGCTTCCAGAGTGCAAAGTGTTTTGTCAGTTTAGATTCAGTGTTTAATCCTCTCTTCTGAAACATGGAGCTATCACAGTTCCATAGTTCCGCTGACGGCTGCTATTACCCGGTATGTATAGTTTTTTCCACATCAGAGATGCTTACTGTAAAGCCAAATAACTTCAAAATGATATATTCCATTTCAACTAATCATAGTAATCAGTTCTGCATTCTAAACCCTGTATACGAGAATAAATAGAACAATTTTCTTTCTTTGAAGTCTGTCCCTGGCAGGAGCAAAAGTCATCTCAATGTTCATAAATATGGCTAGATTAGGTTATCATGTACAGAATCTATTTATAAATAGCCCAGGTTAGAATAAAATGGAAAGAATTTGATCATTTTTCAAGGTAAGCTGCTGAACTCACTCCACAAATCGTGCATTAGTTTTCGGATCATTTTTTTGTGTAAACACCTTGTAATTACTCTGAGCACATTCAGAATCTGCATCACAGACTTGAATACGGCAAAAGAGTTCCTCAAGTGCACAGGAAAATGACTGCTCCAATATTTACCCAAGGAACAGTGTGAGGGATAATAACATGGATTTCCTAATGTTACTGCCTTGAATCTGTAGTTGATATCATAAACATAGGCTGTATTGTTGATTTAATTCCAAAATCAATACATATTCAATTTCAACTTACAGAAGTTATCAGTTTTCTTCATCATTTTCACCATACGAGAATAAATAAAACAATTTATTTTGTCATCTCACTTAAATTTTCTCCTCATTATTATTCAATGTACAGAAATTGTAATTCCACATGAGACTTGGAGTATGATGTTTCATTCTCGAAATTAATTCACCTTGATTGATATGGCATGTTAGGCTAGTCAAAACCTTTATGAATGTTCTCCGTATGCACCCAATATTATCCTGATGGACTATTGATTTTTATTTTGTGTTTCAGTGTTTGTCGTGCCAGCAATTATAAAGGAGGCACGTATAAACACGTGAACACAGATAAAGATACGTCATGAGCTGTTTCCAATGTTCGATGTTGATACCCTGCGTTCGTTTGTTCCGAGCTCGAGTGGAGACGAAGAAGAGACGTGTCAGCAGCTGAGATCATCAAGGGCAGTAACATTCATTAAACTAACACATATATTTCATTACTCAATATGATCATGTATTGTATTTGTAAATTGTGACGATGAATGGAAGTATTAGTACTGATAGAACTTCTTTATTGCCACTGATGGTTAGGATTATTTCATTGTTCGGGTTTATAAATTGGCCTTCATTCAGTGACAATCAAATTGTCCCAACACCGCTGATCCATTCTTGCTGAATAAAGCAATAGGCAGGTTCGAAACCTGTTTGTACCCTCAGTACTGGATCCGCTCAGCATATTATGCTTGCGTAGAATAGGCAGCACAGAAAGATAGCTGTAGGATAGTGCCTCAAGGTTGTAGACCTGCTCGTATGATGAGTACATTGCGTTATATTGACCAACGAGTGATTTACTCAGCCTCACCTTCAGTTAAGTTACTAGCGTAATTGACCAGTAAATCATCAGGAATGGAACAATAATATTATACAGCTTCTTCCTACAGTATATTCAATGTTTGCTCAACGACCCTACCAACAGTAATACCAATTATTGTGACCTGACTCTATTCAAGGGTTCATGTAGATTTCTACTAGAAATGAGTTTGTGTGAAATCACAACAGGTTATTTCATTTTCATTGGTTACTTGGTACTGTAGTTCTGTAATGAGGATAATTGATCAGTCTAAGATATTTGAGCATGGATTACAAACCACAAACTTATAACATTGAGTTTGTATTTATTCCCATCATTTTTTGTGACTGGCAAACATGCATAAACTGAAAAAGATGGAAACTTAGAGAGTCTTGGAGACGAGGAGACGAAGAGATGTGAAGACTTTGAGACGAGGAGACGAAGAGATGTGAAGACTTGGAGACGAAGAGATGTGAAGACTTGGAGACGAGGAGCCGAAGAGATGTGAAGACTTGGAGACAAGGAGACGAAGAGATGTGAAGACTTGGAGACGAGGAGCCGAAGAGATGTGAAGACTTGAAGACGAGGAGACGAAGAGATGTGAAGACTTGGAGACGAGGAGACGAAGAGATGTGAAGACTTGGAGACGAAGAGACGAAGAGATGTGAAGACTTGGAGACGAAGAGATGTGAAGACTTGGAGACGAGGAGACGAAGAGATGTGAAGACTTGGAGACGAAGAGATGTGCAGA
Source organism: Brachyptera risi (assembly GCA_964007535.1). Lineage (NCBI taxonomy): Eukaryota > Metazoa > Arthropoda > Insecta > Plecoptera > Taeniopterygidae > Brachyptera > Brachyptera risi. Next base: position 48,762,976 of record OZ023328.1, read on the forward strand.
CTTGGAGACGAGGAGACGAAGAGATGCGAAGACTTGGAGACGAAGAGACGAAGAGATGTGAAGACTTGGGAACGAGGAGACAAAGATATGTGAAGACTCAGAGACGAGGCGACGAAGAGAGGTCAAGACTTGGAGAAGTGAATATTTGGAGACGAGGAGACAAAGAGATGTGAAGACTTGGAGACGAAGAGATGTGGAGACTTGGAGACGAGGAGACGAAGAAATGTGAAGACTTGGGGACAAGGAGACGAAGAGATGTGAAGACTTGGAGTTGAGGAGACGTGGAGATGTGAAGACTTGGAGACGAGGAGACGAAGAGATGTGAAGACTCAGAGAGGAGGAGACGAAGAGAAATGAAGACTTTGGGACGAGGAGACGAAGAGATGTGAAGACTTGGAGACGAAGAGACGAAGAAATGTGAAGACTTGAGATGAGGAGACGAAGAGATGTGAAGACTTGGAGATGAGGAGTCCAAGAGATGTGAAGACTTGGAGACGAGGAGACAAAGAGATGTGAAGACTTGGAGACAAAGAGATGTGAAGACTTGGAGACTTGGAGACGAAGAGATGTGAAGACTTGGAGACGAGGAGATGAAGAGATGTGAAGCTTTGGAGATGAGGAGACGAAGAGATGTGAAGACGTGAAGACTTGGAGACGAAGAGATGTCGAGACTTGGAGACGAGGAGACGAAGAGATGTAAAGACTTGGAGACGAAGAGATGTGAAGGCGCTCGGAGACGTGAAAATCAGGATTAGTGAAGACGTTCGGAAACATGAAGACACTTGGAGGAGTGGAGACACTCAGAAGCGTGAAGTTACTGGAAGAGGTGGAGACTTGGAGATATGAAGACGGAGAGATGTGAAGACATGGAGATGTAAAGATGAACAGATGTGAATAGGCTTGGAGACAAGAAGACTCTTGGAAGTGTGAAGACATTCGAAAGCGTGAAGACGCTCAGAGACATGAAGACGCTCGGAGGCATGAAGACACATGAAGACGTGGAGACGAAGGGGTCATAACTCAGTTCTAAGAATAGCATTGTTCAGTTCCACTGAATGCCTCATTCATACTGGTACTGTGTCAGCTATTGTCAAATCACTGTTGGTTAATAGCGCCTATATAGTAGCAATAGACAGGTTTGGAACCTGCTTCTATCATTGGTACTAGTTTGTCAGCTATTGTCAGCTATTGGATTGGCAGCACAGGTCAACAGGGCTCTAGAAATGTGATGCAAGGTTCGAGACCTGGTTGTTACATCTGTACCTCATTTTCAGTGGCTTTTGTGAAAGTCATTATAAATATAGTCAGAATTGGAAATCCATTCACTCAGCAAGCTGTTTGCAAACATCTGATATTCGCATTTGTTTCTGTAATTGTTTTTCACCAAGTCGCATACTCAGAAAATCTTCTATCGATCTCCATCGTCTCCCTAGTTTGGTCAGGCAACATATTCACTCGATTTGGGAAATCGTTTGAGTGTGGGTTCAAGTCCCACCTGGTTTTCTATGTGTGAACATTTATTCATCATCCACTCACTCAATCCCCAGGTGAGTAATCAAGCTGTTGGTGGGATCCCTAGCTATAATTTACCATTGTCATGAGATAAAAGTCTTGAGTTTATACTGTATATCACTATACATTGTTGTAATGAATGGTATTCAATTTTTAGTGGCTCTAGTCACAGTCTCCATAGAATGAGTTAGAATCAAATATTAAACAATATATAAAGTAGGCTGGCTGCAAAGATATTGTATGTGCATTTGTTTTGTGTATGTTTTGTTCAATAGATGTGATATATTTGATACATAGATTTGATATGATAATTGTCAATTAATAATTAGATATCATTGTATCTGATGGAGCTCTATAGGATAGTTACACAATGTTCTAGACATGCTGGTATTTTAGTGACTTGAGTAAGAGTGTTCATGAGTATAGTAAGAATGGAATATTCATTCATTCACATAGTTGGCTGCTTGCAAACATTTTGTATTTGCATTTTTTATCTTTCTCACCGAGTCGCGAACTCGGAAAAATGCTATTGCTTTTACCGTCTCTCTAGTTCTGTCAGGCGTTATATTGCCTCGATATTAGGAATATGTTTGAGCATGGGTTCGAATCCCACATATATTTATTGTGTGTCACATGCATTTTATCTGCTCATCATTAAAAATATATAATCCCCAAATAATCCAGCTGTTGGTGGGGTCATGAGGAAACAATAATCTACGTCATGTGATTCTAGTTATGGGTATTCAGGACTACCGTATATATTAATATTCTGCTATATATAAGGCTTGATGCAATTTTTAGTGACTAGTAGAAGTCTTCATACAAACAGTCAGTATTAGATATAGCTTCATTAACATAGTGAGGTAATTTCACAGATATGATATGTGCATTTGTTTTTTGTATTTTTTTTCAAGCCACATACTGAGGAATTAATTTTCATTGTCTTCACTTCTACTCCATAGATTTGAGTTCTTTCTAGCAGATAGCAGGTCAATATCTTCATGTCTTGTATTCATCAATGTTACGTATGCTGTAATATGCACCCGAAGGATGGCGTACGTGATATTGCCATGAGACTGAGTCAATGTAACTGCCTTGAATCTGTTGTTGATATTATATCGTTATGTCGTAGTTCACCGCTGAGCGTCAGCAGAGTCCCCAGCACAGCCCCCTGGATCGTCTCACTGCAACAACCGTCTCCTGTCGCAACAGAAACCTGCGTCACCGCCACTAGGATCACCACACATCACACTTATATCGGATTACTTCGCTTCCAGAGTGCAAAGTGTTTTGTCAGTTTAGATTCAGTGTTTATTCCTCTCTTCTGAAACATGGAGCTTTCACAGTTCCATAGTTCATCTGATGGCTGTTGATACCCGGTATGTATAGTTTTCTCCACATCAAAGATGCTCACTGTAAAGCCAAACAACTTCAAAATTGATATATTCCATTTCAACTAATCATAGTAATCAGTTCTGCATTATTAACCCTGTATACGAGAATAAATGGAACAATTTCCTTTCATTGAAGTCCGACCCTGGCAGGAGCAAAATACATCTCAATGTTCATAAACATGGCTATAGGTTATCATGTACAGAGTAGCCCAGGTTAGAATAAAATGGAAAGAATTTGATCATTTTTCAAGGTAAGCTGCTTAACTCACTTCTCAAATCGTGCATCAGTTTTCGTACTATTTTTTTTTTTGTAAACACTTTGTAATTACTCTGAACACATTCAGAATCTGCATCACGGATTTTAACAAGGCAAAAGAGTTCCTCAAGTCCACAGGAAAATGGCTGCTTCAATATTTACCCAAGGAACAGTGTGGGGAATAATAACTTGCATTCACTAATGTTACTGCCTTGAATCTTTAGTTGATATCAAAAACATGGGCTATATTGTTGAATAAATTCTGAAATCAATACATATTAAATTTCAACGTACAGAAGTAGTTATCAGTTTTCTTCATCATTTTCATCATACGAAAATAAATAACACATTTTATTTTGTCATCTCTCTTGAATTTTCTCCTCATAATTATTTAATGTACAGAAATTGTAATTCCACATGAGACTTGGAGTATGATGTTTCATTTTCGAGATTCACCTTTATTGATATGGCATGTTAGGCTAGTCAAAACCTTTATGAATGTTCTCCGTATGCACCCAATATTATCCTGATGGACTATTGATTTTTATTTTGTGTTTCAGTGTTTGTCGTGCCAGCAATTATAAAGGAGGCACGTATAAACATGTGAGCAGAGATAAAGATACACCATGAGCTGTTTCCAATGTTCGATGTTGTTTTGCTGCGTTTGTTTGTTCCGAGCTCGAGTGAAGATGAATAAGAGACGTGTCAGCGGCTGAGATCATCAAGGGCAGTAACATTCATTAAACTAACACATATATTCCATTACTCAATACAATCATGTATTGTTTTTGTAAATTGTGACAATGAATGAAAGTATTTGTACTGATAGAACTTCTTTATTGCCACTGATGGTTAGAAATATAACATCGTTAGGGTTTTTAAATTGGCCTTCATTTGGTGACAATCGAATTGTCCCAACACCGCTGGTTCATTGCTGCTGAATGAAGCAACAGGCAGGTTCGAAACCTGTTTGACCCTCAGTACTGGATCCGCTCGGCATATTATGCTTGCGTAGAATGGGCAGCACAGAACGATAGCCGTAGGATAGTACCTCAAGGTTGTAGACCTGCTTGTATGATGAGTACATTGCGTTATATTGAACAACGAGTGATTTACTCAACCCCACCGTCGGTTTAGTTACTGGTATAGTCAACCAGTGGGTCATAGAAGTGGAACAATTCAGAGGCAACAATAATATTTAGTTTCAGTCTATAGTTCATTCTACGTTTGCTCAACGACCCTACCAACCCTTATTTCAATTTGGCGACCTTGGTTTACTCACAGATGAGGTAGATTTTCACTAGATCTGAGCTTGTGTAAGATTACAGTGGGTGATTTTTATTTCATAAGCCACAAGGTTTCACATAGATAATTGATCAATCTGAGATATTCGAGCAATAAAACAATGAGCATGGGGTGCAACCCAAACAAATATGAGAAATTTTTTTTTTTCATCATTTTTGTTTTGTGACCAGCATACAGTCACCAACCAATTTCGAGAGGCTCCTAAAATTGGGCTTCTTTCAGCAAAATGCCCAAATACCCTCACTCGACGCATCGGAGTCGAACTAACAACATCCTGTCTCAGCTTGTGTGGCTTAGCACAGCTCACATTCCGAGCTCAAGAAAGGTCATTTGTGAGACGCTCGCACCTTCCGTCTTCTTGAAAAATTTCCACGTCTTATGGACATTAAGTCTTCAAGTCTTCAAGCATTTTCATTGTTCAACGATTTCAGGTTTTGAGCCCTTTCAGATTTCAGGAATTTTTTAGTTTTGGCATACTCAGCGTTAGAGCATTTTCAGGTTTCGTGCCTAACCGTCGAGCGTGTAGCTCATTCTGATCATCAGGTTTTTAATCGGCATTCAGCTCGCTCACAGTTTTTATTCTATTCTCTGCTTCTCTCAAAACCGCCGACCCGAGAGGTATGTCGAAGTCAGGACAAGACCAGTTCATCGAGTCTTACGTCCGGCTCCTGCCGAATCTGCAAGTCTGCTCGAGCTCTTCAAAATTGTGATGTGTACCATCAACACTGTCACTGCCGAGTGAGTACACGAAGTTGAAGCGAATGCACCGATGTTCCGACTGCTTGGGACTGCACATGCAATCTGTTTGCGCGGCACAAGCTTTCTGCCGACAGTGTCACAGTACACATCTCCACACGACGCTCCATCCCGATGTGGCAGTCGCCCAGCCAGTAGCTCATCTTGTGATCGACAACACCGAGCCTCTTGAGGTTTCCGTCGTAGCCATCTCTTGCCGCGCCAGGACGCCTCCTTCTTGTCAACAGGTCACCCTGTTGGGTGGGTTCAGAGCAGTGATGTCAAACTTCGCTGTTCAATGTCAGCCAATACGTGGTGTTTTTGTCTCCGTTTTTCGAGTATCGGCTATCACTCTCTCTCACTTGCAAGCTTGGACTGGAGGTCACGCCCTGTCACACCCCCGAGACTTGCCACCACACACGTTTATTGCACAACACAATACGCCATAGCTTGGCGCGTTCATCGGGACTCTTCCTGATTCCAAGGGGCTCATCCTGGTTCTATTCCTGAATGTCTTGCTTTGATTTCAGTACCCACTAAGGTACTAGAGAGATATCATGATCTAAACTTCACAGACCAGGTTGACTTCCTGTTCGTAGCCAATCAGTACCTCAACATTGTGAGTACAAACGTTAACGCCGTCATCGGAGTCAGTCCCTCCGTGCTCAATTCCATGTCCGGTTTGACTATACCAGGTTCGATCCTCTCCGACAGAACCAAATCTCCTGTTGCTCTATCTTCACGTACTTCACACCCACGTTGAGAAGTTTTTCACTCTGCTTTGAGGAAGTGGACGTGATTACGCTGCTCAAGCCTAAGGATCCAGATAATCAACTGGGTGAGGAACATTGTATCATTTCAATCCTGAAATACATCGAAACGCTACTCTGTGGATCTCCCATTCAAACCTCATTGTTCACCTCTAGGAATCACTCGGAATGCATCCATGCGTTGCTACATAGCTGTAGATTGGATACTGGATTTTGGTTCCCTGCTCTAATACATTCTCGTGTCATACTCGCCCATTTGAAGGTGTTGTGAGGAAGCTCACTGTGCTCTTGTACCTCCCAAGGATATTTGACCCTCTTGGGATTCTATGTGTATAAGTTTTGTGTATCCCTTGTTAAATAGATTTGTAAGATTTAATACATAGATTTGTTATGATTATTGACAATTGATAATTAGAGATTATTATATCTGATAGAGGTTTATAGGATAGTTACACAGTGTTCTGGACTTGCTAGAAATTCTATTGGTAGGAGTATAATTCATCATTGACATAGCAATAATAGGATATCATCCATTCACATAGGAAGCTGCTTACAAACATCTGATATGTGTTCTTTTTTTTCCACCAAGTCCCAAACTCAAAAAAGTGCTTTGTTCTCTATCGACTTTCTAGTTCGTTCAGGCGACATATTGCCCTGATGTTGGGAATATACTTGAGCATGGGTTCGAGACCTGCATATATTCATAGTGTGTACCATACATTTTTCATCTGCTTATTCAGAAAAATGAATAATCCCCAAATAATCCAGCTGTTGGTGGGGTCATGAGGAAACAGTAATCTACGTCATGTGATTTTAGTCATGCGTATTGAGGACTACAGTATTTATTTATATTCTGCTATATTTAATGCTATATTCAATTTTTAGTGACTGTAGTAAAGTCTTCAAACAATCAGTCAGGGTTAGATATAGCTTCATTAACATAGTGAGGTAATTTCACAGATATGATATGTGCATTTGTTTTTTGTATTTTTTTTCAAGCCACATACTGAGGAATTTATTTTCATTGTCTTCACTTCTACTCCATAGATTTGAGTTCTTTCTAGCAGATAGCAGGTCAATATCTTCATGTCTTGTATTCATCAATGTTACGTATGCTGTAATATGCACCCGAAGGATGGCGTACGTGATATTGCCATGAGATTGAGTCAATGTAACTGTCTTGATTCTGTTGTTGATATTATATCGTTATGTCATAGTTCACCGCTGAGCGTCAGCAGAGTCCCCAGCACAGCCCCCTGGATCGTCTCACTGCAACAACCGTCTCCTGTCGCAACAGAAGCCTGCGTCACCGCCACTAGGATCACCACACATCACACTTATATCGGATTACTTCGCTTCCAGAGTGCAAAGTGTTTTGTCAGTTTAAATTCAGTGTTTATTCCTCTCTTCTGAAACATGGAGCTATTACAGTTCCATAGTTCATCTGACGACTGCTATTACCCGGTATGTATAGTTTTCTCCACATCAAAGATGCTCACTGTAAAGCCAAACAACTTCAAAATTGATATATTCCATTTCAACTGATCATAGTTATCAGTTCTGCATCATTAACCCTGTATACGAGAATAAATGGAACAATTTCCTTTCATTGAAGTCCGACCCTGGCAGGAGCAAAAGACATCTCAATGTTCATAAATATGGCTATAGGTTATCATGTACAGAGTAGCCCAGGTTAGAATAAAATGGAAAGAATTTGATCATTTTTCAAGGTAAGCTGCCGAACTCGCTTCACAAATCGTGCATCAGTTTTCGTACTATTTTTTTTTTTTTGTGAACACTTTGTAATTACTCTGAACACATTCAGAATCTGCATCACGGATTTTAGTATGGCAAAAGAGTTCCTCAAGTCCACAGGAAAATGGCTGCTTCAATATTTACCCAAGGAACAGTGTGGGGAATAATAACTTAGATTTACTAATGTTACTGCCTTGAATCTGTAGTTGATTTCATAAACATAGGCTATATTGTTGAATCAATTCTGAAATCAATACATATTCTATTTCAACGTACAGAAGTTATCAGTTACCATCATCATTTTCACCATACGAGAATAAATAAAACAATTTGTTTCGTCATCTCTCTTAAATTTTCTCCTCATAATCATTCAATGTACAGAAATTGTAATTCCACATGAGACTTGGAGGATGATGTTTCATTTTCGAAATTCACCTTGATTGAAATGGCATGTTAGGCTAGTCAAAACCTTTATGAATGTTCTCCGTATGCACCCAATATTATCCTGATGGACTATTGATTTTTATTTTGTGTTTCAGTGTTTGTCGTGCCAGCAATTATAAAGGAGGCACGTATAAACACGTGAGCAGAGATAAAGATACATCATGAGCTGTTTCCTATGTTCGATGTTGATACGCTGCGTTCTTTTGTTCCGAGCTCGAGTGGAGAGATGAAGAAGATACGTGTCAGCGGCTGAGATCATCAAGGGCAGTAACATTCATTAAACTAACACATATATTCCATTACTCGATACAATCTTGCATTGTATTTGTAAATTGTGACAATGAGTGGAAGTATTAGTACTGATAAAACTTCTTTATCGCCACTGATAGTTAGGATTATTTCATTGATCGGGTTTTTAAAATGGCCTTTATTTGGTGACAATCGAATTGCCCCAACACCGCTGATTCACTGCTGCTGAATGAAGCAACAGGCAGGTTCGAAACCTGTTTGTACACTCAGTACTGGATCCGCTCAGCATATTATGCTTGCGTAGAATAGGCAGCACAGAACGATAGCCGTAGGATAGTACCTCAAGGTTGTAGACCTGCTTGTATGATGAGTACATTGCGTTGTATTGAACAACGAGTGATTTACTCAACCCCACCGTCGGTTAAGTTACTTGTGTGGTTAACCAGTGGGTCATAGAAGTGAAACAATTCAGGGCAACAATATTATTCAGTTTGTGTCTTCAGTATATTCTATGTTCGCTAAACGACCCTACCAACACTTTTCTCAATTTGGAGACCTTGGTTCACTTACAGATTATGTAGATTTTTCCTAGATCTTAGCTTGTATAAAATTACAGCGAGTGATCGGGATTTCAAAGGCCACATGGTCTCACATGGATAATTGATTAATCTGAGATATTTGAGCAATAAAACGATGAGCATGGGGTACAACCCAAACAAGCATAGGAAAAAGGATGTAATTTTTTCATTATTTTAGTTTTGTGACCGGCATACAGAGTCACCAACCTATTTTAGGAGGCCCCTTAGAGGCCCTAGGGTTCTTTCAGCAAAACGCTCATATATCCCCACTCCTTGCTTCGGAGGAGAACTAACAACACCTGTTTCGTCTTGTGTGGCTTCTCGACCCAATTAGTTTTGATGGAGTAACACAGGTTCACTTTCCGAGGTCAAGCAAGGTCATTTGTGAGACGCTCAGACCTCCCGTCTTCTTGAAACATCTCGTCTTATAGACATTAAGTCTTCAAGCTCTTCCATTATTCAAACCTTCTCAGTTTTCAAGCTATGCCAGGATTCAAACTTTTTCAGGTCTCAGCTTTCTCAGGATTCGAGCATCAACATCATTCAACGATTCCAGGTTTTGAGCCCTTTCAGAATCCAGGCAGTTTGAGTTTTGGCATACTCGGCGTTGGAGCATTTTCACTATTCGAGCTCAAACGTCAAGAATACAGCTCGTTCTTATCTCCAGGTCATTTCTCAGCATTCAGCGCCCTCACAGTTTAATCACACTCTCTGCTCCTCTCGGAGCCGCTGATCCAAGAGGAATGTCGAAGTCAGGACACTACCAGTTTATCGCGTGTGACGTTCGGCTTCTGCCGTATCTGCAAGGCTGCTCATGCTCTTCACAATTGTGATGTGTACCATCAACCATCACTGCCGAATGAGTACACGGAGTTGACGCGAATGCACTGATGTTTCGACAGCTTGGGACTGGACATGCAATTTGTTTGCGCGGCACGAGGTTGCTGCCGACAGTGTCACAGTACACATCTCCACACGACGCTCCATACCGATGCGGCAGTCGCCCAGCCAGTAGCCCATCTTGTGATCAACGACCTCATGCCTCTTGAGGTTCCTGTCGTAGCCATCTATTGCCGCATCGGGACGCCTCCTTCTCGTCAGCAGGTAGCTCTGTTGGGTAGGTTCAGAGCAGTGATCTCAGACTCTGCCTTTCAATATCAGCCGATTCGTGGTGTTATTGTCTCCCTTTCTCTTGTGTCGGTCATCACGCTCTCTCACTTGCAAGCTTGGACTGGAGATCATGCCCTGTCACACCCCCGTGTCAGGAATCAGACATGCCACCACGCAGGTTTATGGCACAACTCAATACGCCATAGCTTGGCGCGTTCATCCGGACTCTTCTTGATTCTCAGGTGCTCATCCTGGTTCCATTCCTGAATGTCTTGCTTTGATTTCAGTACTCACTGGGGTACTAGAGAGATATCACGATCGGTCCTTCACAGATTAGTCATTCTGTATTTCAGACCAGGTTGTCTTCCTGTTCGTAGCCGATCAGTACCTCAACATTGTGAGTACAAATGTTACCGTCGTCATCGGAGTCAGTCCCTCCGTGCTCAATTCTATGTTTGGTTGGACTATACTAGGTTTGATTCTCTCCAGAGAACCAAATCTCCTGTTCCTCTATCTTCACGTACTTCACACCCAAGTTGGGGAGTATGTTACTCTGCTTTGAGGAAGTGGACGTGATTACGCCGCTCAAGCCTAAGGATCCAGATAATCAACTGGGTGAGGAACATTGTATCATTTCAATCCCAAAATGCATTGGAACGCTACTCTGTGCATCTCCCATTCAAACCTCATCGTTCACCTCTTGGAAACACTCGGATGGCTCAATACGATGCTACATAGCTGTAGATTGGAGACTGGATTTTGGTTCCGTGCTCTAATACATTCTCGTGTCATACTCGCCCATTTGAAGGTGTTGTGAGGAAGCGCACTGTGCTCTTGTACCTCCCAAGGATATCTGACCCTCTCGAGATTCTATGTGTATATGTTTTGTGTATCCCTTGTTAAATAGATTTGTTAGATTTAATACATAGATTTGGTATGATTATTGACAGTTGATAATTAGAGATTATTATATCTGATACAGGTTTATAGGATAGTTACACTGTGTTCTGGACTTTCTAGAATTCAAGTCATCATTGACATAGTTAGAATAAGATATTCATCCATTCACATAGCAAGCTGCTTACAAACATCTGATATGTGTTCTTTTTTTTTCCACCAAGTCCCAAACTCAAAAAATTGCTTTGTTCTCTACCGTTTTCCTAGTTCGTTCAGGCGACATATTGCCCTGATGTTGCGAATATATTCGAGCATGGGTTTGAGACCTGCATATATTCATAGTGTGTACCATCCATTTTTCATCTGCTTATTCAGAAAAATGAATAATCTACAAATAATCCAGCTGTTGGTGGGGTCATGAGGAAACAGTAATCTACGTCATGTGATTTTAGTCATGCGTATTGAGGACTACAGTATTTATTTATATTCTGCTATATTTAATGCTATATTCAATTTTTAGTGACTGTAGTGAAAGTCTTCAAACAATCAGTCAGGATTAGATATAGCTTCATTTACATAGTGAGGTGATTTCAAAGATATGATATGTGCATTCGTTTTTTGTATTTTTTTTCAAGCTACATACTGAGAAATTTTTTTATTGTCTTCACAGATTTGAGTTCTTTCTAGCAGATAGCAGGTCAATATCTTCATGTCTTGTATTCATCAATGTTACGTATGCTGTAATATGCACCCGAAGGATGGCATACGTGATATTGCCATGAGGCTGAGTCACTGTAACTGCCTTGAATCTGTTGTTGATATTATATCGTTATGTCATAGTTCACCGCTGAGCGTCAGCAGAGTCCCCGGCACAGCCCCCTGAATCGTCTCACTGCAACAACCGTCTCCTGTCGCAACAGAAGCCTGCGTCACCACCACTAGGATCACTACACATCACACTCATATTGGATTACTTCGCTTCCAGAGTGTAAAGTGTTCTATCAGTTTAAATTCAGTGTTTACTGAAACATGGAGCTTTCACAGCTCCATAGTTCATCTGACGGCTGCTACTACCCGGTATGTATAGGCTTCTCCCCACCAAAGATGCTCACTATAAAGTCAAATAACTTCAAAATTGATATATTCCATTTCAACTAGTCATAGTTATAATTCTCACATTGTTAACCCCGTATACGGAAATAAATGGAACAATCTTTATTTTAGTCGACTTTCTAATATTTGCAACTTTTTAAACTCCTTATTCGGCTAATCTGAAATTCAACACATTTTAAAATCGAAGCCAGTCCCTGGCAGGAGCAGAAGACATTTCAATGTTCATAAATATGCTGGACTGGGTAATGATACAGAATCCATTTATAAGTAGCCTAGGATAGAATAAAATGGAAAGAATTTGATCATTTTTCAAGGTAAGCTGCTTAACTCACTTCTCAAATCGTGCATCAGTTTTCGTACTATTTTTTTTTTTTTGTGAACACTTTGTAATTACTCTGAACACATTCAGAATCTGCATCACGGATTTTAGTATGGCAAAAGAGTTCCTCAAGTCCACAGGAAAATGGCTGCTTCAATATTTACCCAAGGAACAGTGTGGGGAATAATAACTTGCATTCACTAATGTTACTGCCTTGAATCTTTAGTTGATATCATAAACATAGGCTATATTGTTGAATCAATTCTGAAATCAATACATATTCAATTTCAACGTACAGAAGTTATCAGTTACCATCATCATTTTCACCATACGAGAATAAATAAAACAATTTGTTTCGTCATCTCTCTTAAATTTTCTCCTCATAATCATTCAATGTACAGAAATTGTAATTCCACATGAGACTTGGAGTATGATGTTTCATTTTCGAAATTCACCTTGATTGAAATGGCATGTTAGGCTAGTCAAAACCTTTATGAATGTTCTCCGTATGCACCCAATATTATCCTGATGGACTATTGATTTTTATTTTGTGTTTCAGTGTTTGTCGTGCCAGCAATTATAAAGGAGGCACGTGTAAACACGTGAGCAGAGATAAAGATACATCATGAGCTGTTTCCAATGTTCGATGTTGATTCGCTGCGTTCGTTTGTTCCGAGCTCGAGTGGAGACGAAGAAGAGACGTGTCAGCGGCTGAGATCATCAAGGGCAGTAACATTCATTAAACTAACACATATATTTCATTACTCAATATGATCATGTATTGTATTTGTAAATTGTGACGATGAATGGAAGTATTAGTACTGATAGAACTTCTTCATTGCCACTGATGGTTAGAAATATTATATCGTTAGGGTTTATAAATTGGCCTTCATTCAGTGACAATCAAATTGTCCCAACACCGCTGATCCATTCTTGCTGAATAAAGCAATAGGCAGGTTCGAAACCTGTTTGTACCCTCAGTACTGGATCCGCTCAGCATATTATGCTTGCGTAGAATAGGCAGCACAGAAAGATAGCTGTAGGATAGTGCCTCAAGGTTGTAGACCTGCTCGTATGATGAGTACATTGCGTTATATTGACCAACGAGTGATTTACTCAGCCTCACCTTCAGTTAAGTTACTAGCGTAATTGACCAGTAAATCATCAGGAATGGAACAATAATATTATACAGCTTCTTCCTACAGTATATTCAATGTTTGCTCAACGACCCTACCAACAGTAATACCAATTATTGTGACCTGACTCTATTCAAGGGTTCATGTAGATTTCTACTAGAAATGAGTTTGTGTGAAATCACAACAGGTTATTTCATTTTCATTGGTTACTTGGTACTGTAGTTCTGTAATGAGGATAATTGATCAGTCTAAGATATTTGAGCATGGATTACAAACCACAAACTTATAACATTGAGTTTGTATTTATTCCCATCATTTTTTGTGACTGGCAAACATGCATAAACTGAAAAAGATGGAAACTTAGAGAGTCTTGGAGACGAGGAGACGAAGAGATGTGAAGACTTTGAGACGAGGAGACGAAGAGATGTGAAGACTTGGAGACGAAGAGATGTGAAGACTTGGAGACGAGGAGCCGAAGAGATGTGAAGACTTGGAGACAAGGAGACGAAGAGATGTGAAGACTTGGAGACGAGGAGCCGAAGAGATGTGAAGACTTGAAGACGAGGAGACGAAGAGATGTGAAGACTTGGAGACGAGGAGACGAAGAGATGTGAAGACTTGGAGACGAAGAGACGAAGAGATGTGAAGACTTGGAGACGAAGAGATGTGAAGACTTGGAGACGAGGAGACGAAGAGATGTGAAGACTTGGAGACGAAGAGATGTGCAGACTTGGAGACGAGGAGACGAAGAGATGCGAAGACTTGGAGACGAAGAGACGAAGAGATGTGAAGACTTGGGAACGAGGAGACAAAGATATGTGAAGACTCAGAGACGAGGCGACGAAGAGAGGTCAAGACTTGGAGAAGTGAATATTTGGAGACGAGGAGACAAAGAGATGTGAAGACTTGGAGACGAAGAGATGTGGAGACTTGGAGACGAGGAGACGAAGAAATGTGAAGACTTGGGGACAAGGAGACGAAGAGATGTGAAGACTTGGAGTTGAGGAGACGTGGAGATGTGAAGACTTGGAGACGAGGAGACGAAGAGATGTGAAGACTCAGAGAGGAGGAGACGAAGAGAAATGAAGACTTTGGGACGAGGAGACGAAGAGATGTGAAGACTTGGAGACGAAGAGACGAAGAAATGTGAAGACTTGAGATGAGGAGACGAAGAGATGTGAAGACTTGGAGATGAGGAGTCCAAGAGATGTGAAGACTTGGAGACGAGGAGACAAAGAGATGTGAAGACTTGGAGACAAAGAGATGTGAAGACTTGGAGACTTGGAGACGAAGAGATGTGAAGACTTGGAGACGAGGAGATGAAGAGATGTGAAGCTTTGGAGATGAGGAGACGAAGAGATGTGAAGACGTGAAGACTTGGAGACGAAGAGATGTCGAGACTTGGAGACGAGGAGACGAAGAGATGTAAAGACTTGGAGACGAAGAGATGTGAAGGCGCTCGGAGACGTGAAAATCAGGATTAGTGAAGACGTTCGGAAACATGAAGACACTTGGAGGAGTGGAGACACTCAGAAGCGTGAAGTTACTGGAAGAGGTGGAGACTTGGAGATATGAAGACGGAGAGATGTGAAGACATGGAGATGTAAAGATGAACAGATGTGAATAGGCTTGGAGACAAGAAGACTCTTGGAAGTGTGAAGACATTCGAAAGCGTGAAGACGCTCAGAGACATGAAGACGCTCGGAGGCATGAAGACACATGAAGACGTGGAGACGAAGGGGTCATAACTCAGTTCTAAGAATAGCATTGTTCAGTTCCACTGAATGCCTCATTCATACTGGTACTGTGTCAGCTATTGTCAAATCACTGTTGGTTAATAGCGCCTATATAGTAGCAATAGACAGGTTTGGAACCTGCTTCTATCATTGGTACTAGTTTGTCAGCTATTGTCAGCTATTGGATTGGCAGCACAGGTCAACAGGGCTCTAGAAATGTGATGCAAGGTTCGAGACCTGGTTGTTACATCTGTACCTCATTTTCAGTGGCTTTTGTGAAAGTCATTATAAATATAGTCAGAATTGGAAATCCATTCACTCAGCAAGCTGTTTGCAAACATCTGATATTCGCATTTGTTTCTGTAATTGTTTTTCACCAAGTCGCATACTCAGAAAATCTTCTATCGATCTCCATCGTCTCCCTAGTTTGGTCAGGCAACATATTCACTCGATTTGGGAAATCGTTTGAGTGTGGGTTCAAGTCCCACCTGGTTTTCTATGTGTGAACATTTATTCATCATCCACTCACTCAATCCCCAGGTGAGTAATCAAGCTGTTGGTGGGATCCCTAGCTATAATTTACCATTGTCATGAGATAAAAGTCTTGAGTTTATACTGTATATCACTATACATTGTTGTAATGAATGGTATTCAATTTTTAGTGGCTCTAGTCACAGTCTCCATAGAATGAGTTAGAATCAAATATTAAACAATATATAAAGTAGGCTGGCTGCAAAGATATTGTATGTGCATTTGTTTTGTGTATGTTTTGTTCAATAGATGTGATATATTTGATACATAGATTTGATATGATAATTGTCAATTAATAATTAGATATCATTGTATCTGATGGAGCTCTATAGGATAGTTACACAATGTTCTAGACATGCTGGTATTTTAGTGACTTGAGTAAGAGTGTTCATGAGTATAGTAAGAATGGAATATTCATTCATTCACATAGTTGGCTGCTTGCAAACATTTTGTATTTGCATTTTTTATCTTTCTCACCGAGTCGCGAACTCGGAAAAATGCTATTGCTTTTACCGTCTCTCTAGTTCTGTCAGGCGTTATATTGCCTCGATATTAGGAATATGTTTGAGCATGGGTTCGAATCCCACATATATTTATTGTGTGTCACATGCATTTTATCTGCTCATCATTAAAAATATATAATCCCCAAATAATCCAGCTGTTGGTGGGGTCATGAGGAAACAATAATCTACGTCATGTGATTCTAGTTATGGGTATTCAGGACTACCGTATATATTAATATTCTGCTATATATAAGGCTTGATGCAATTTTTAGTGACTAGTAGAAGTCTTCATACAAACAGTCAGTATTAGATATAGCTTCATTAACATAGTGAGGTAATTTCACAGATATGATATGTGCATTTGTTTTTTGTATTTTTTTTCAAGCCACATACTGAGGAATTAATTTTCATTGTCTTCACTTCTACTCCATAGATTTGAGTTCTTTCTAGCAGATAGCAGGTCAATATCTTCATGTCTTGTATTCATCAATGTTACGTATGCTGTAATATGCACCCGAAGGATGGCGTACGTGATATTGCCATGAGACTGAGTCAATGTAACTGCCTTGAATCTGTTGTTGATATTATATCGTTATGTCGTAGTTCACCGCTGAGCGTCAGCAGAGTCCCCAGCACAGCCCCCTGGATCGTCTCACTGCAACAACCGTCTCCTGTCGCAACAGAAACCTGCGTCACCGCCACTAGGATCACCACACATCACACTTATATCGGATTACTTCGCTTCCAGAGTGCAAAGTGTTTTGTCAGTTTAGATTCAGTGTTTATTCCTCTCTTCTGAAACATGGAGCTTTCACAGTTCCATAGTTCATCTGATGGCTGTTGATACCCGGTATGTATAGTTTTCTCCACATCAAAGATGCTCACTGTAAAGCCAAACAACTTCAAAATTGATATATTCCATTTCAACTAATCATAGTAATCAGTTCTGCATTATTAACCCTGTATACGAGAATAAATGGAACAATTTCCTTTCATTGAAGTCCGACCCTGGCAGGAGCAAAATACATCTCAATGTTCATAAACATGGCTATAGGTTATCATGTACAGAGTAGCCCAGGTTAGAATAAAATGGAAAGAATTTGATCATTTTTCAAGGTAAGCTGCTTAACTCACTTCTCAAATCGTGCATCAGTTTTCGTACTATTTTTTTTTTTGTAAACACTTTGTAATTACTCTGAACACATTCAGAATCTGCATCACGGATTTTAACAAGGCAAAAGAGTTCCTCAAGTCCACAGGAAAATGGCTGCTTCAATATTTACCCAAGGAACAGTGTGGGGAATAATAACTTGCATTCACTAATGTTACTGCCTTGAATCTTTAGTTGATATCAAAAACATGGGCTATATTGTTGAATAAATTCTGAAATCAATACATATTAAATTTCAACGTACAGAAGTAGTTATCAGTTTTCTTCATCATTTTCATCATACGAAAATAAATAACACATTTTATTTTGTCATCTCTCTTGAATTTTCTCCTCATAATTATTTAATGTACAGAAATTGTAATTCCACATGAGACTTGGAGTATGATGTTTCATTTTCGAGATTCACCTTTATTGATATGGCATGTTAGGCTAGTCAAAACCTTTATGAATGTTCTCCGTATGCACCCAATATTATCCTGATGGACTATTGATTTTTATTTTGTGTTTCAGTGTTTGTCGTGCCAGCAATTATAAAGGAGGCACGTATAAACATGTGAGCAGAGATAAAGATACACCATGAGCTGTTTCCAATGTTCGATGTTGTTTTGCTGCGTTTGTTTGTTCCGAGCTCGAGTGAAGATGAATAAGAGACGTGTCAGCGGCTGAGATCATCAAGGGCAGTAACATTCATTAAACTAACACATATATTCCATTACTCAATACAATCATGTATTGTTTTTGTAAATTGTGACAATGAATGAAAGTATTTGTACTGATAGAACTTCTTTATTGCCACTGATGGTTAGAAATATAACATCGTTAGGGTTTTTAAATTGGCCTTCATTTGGTGACAATCGAATTGTCCCAACACCGCTGGTTCATTGCTGCTGAATGAAGCAACAGGCAGGTTCGAAACCTGTTTGACCCTCAGTACTGGATCCGCTCGGCATATTATGCTTGCGTAGAATGGGCAGCACAGAACGATAGCCGTAGGATAGTACCTCAAGGTTGTAGACCTGCTTGTATGATGAGTACATTGCGTTATATTGAACAACGAGTGATTTACTCAACCCCACCGTCGGTTTAGTTACTGGTATAGTCAACCAGTGGGTCATAGAAGTGGAACAATTCAGAGGCAACAATAATATTTAGTTTCAGTCTATAGTTCATTCTACGTTTGCTCAACGTCTACCAACCCTTATTTCAATTTGGCGACCTTGGTTTACTCACAGATGAGGTAGATTTTCACTAGATCTGAGCTTGTGTAAGATTACAGTGGGTGATTTTTATTTCATAAGCCACAAGGTTTCACATAGATAATTGATCAATCTGAGATATTCGAGCAATAAAACAATGAGCATGGGGTGCAACCCAAACAAATATGAGAAATTTTTTTTTTTCATCATTTTTGTTTTGTGACCAGCATACAGTCACCAACCAATTTCGAGAGGCTCCTAAAATTGGGCTTCTTTCAGCAAAATGCCCAAATACCCTCACTCGACGCATCGGAGTCGAACTAACAACATCCTGTCTCAGCTTGTGTGGCTTAGCACAGCTCACATTCCGAGCTCAAGAAAGGTCATTTGTGAGACGCTCGCACCTTCCGTCTTCTTGAAAAATTTCCACGTCTTATGGACATTAAGTCTTCAAGTCTTCAAGCATTTTCATTGTTCAACGATTTCAGGTTTTGAGCCCTTTCAGATTTCAGGAATTTTTTAGTTTTGGCATACTCAGCGTTAGAGCATTTTCAGGTTTCGTGCCTAACCGTCGAGCGTGTAGCTCATTCTGATCATCAGGTTTTTAATCGGCATTCAGCTCGCTCACAGTTTTTATTCTATTCTCTGCTTCTCTCAAAACCGCCGACCCGAGAGGTATGTCGAAGTCAGGACAAGACCAGTTCATCGAGTCTTACGTCCGGCTCCTGCCGAATCTGCAAGTCTGCTCGAGCTCTTCAAAATTGTGATGTGTACCATCAACACTGTCACTGCCGAGTGAGTACACGAAGTTGAAGCGAATGCACCGATGTTCCGACTGCTTGGGACTGCACATGCAATCTGTTTGCGCGGCACAAGCTTTCTGCCGACAGTGTCACAGTACACATCTCCACACGACGCTCCATCCCGATGTGGCAGTCGCCCAGCCAGTAGCTCATCTTGTGATCGACAACACCGAGCCTCTTGAGGTTTCCGTCGTAGCCATCTCTTGCCGCGCCAGGACGCCTCCTTCTTGTCAACAGGTCACCCTGTTGGGTGGGTTCAGAGCAGTGATGTCAAACTTCGCTGTTCAATGTCAGCCAATACGTGGTGTTTTTGTCTCCGTTTTTCGAGTATCGGCTATCACTCTCTCTCACTTGCAAGCTTGGACTGGAGGTCACGCCCTGTCACACCCCCGAGACTTGCCACCACACACGTTTATTGCACAACACAATACGCCATAGCTTGGCGCGTTCATCGGGACTCTTCCTGATTCCAAGGGGCTCATCCTGGTTCTATTCCTGAATGTCTTGCTTTGATTTCAGTACCCACTAAGGTACTAGAGAGATATCATGATCTAAACTTCACAGACCAGGTTGACTTCCTGTTCGTAGCCAATCAGTACCTCAACATTGTGAGTACAAACGTTAACGCCGTCATCGGAGTCAGTCCCTCCGTGCTCAATTCCATGTCCGGTTTGACTATACCAGGTTCGATCCTCTCCGACAGAACCAAATCTCCTGTTGCTCTATCTTCACGTACTTCACACCCACGTTGAGAAGTTTTTCACTCTGCTTTGAGGAAGTGGACGTGATTACGCTGCTCAAGCCTAAGGATCCAGATAATCAACTGGGTGAGGAACATTGTATCATTTCAATCCTGAAATACATCGAAACGCTACTCTGTGGATCTCCCATTCAAACCTCATTGTTCACCTCTAGGAATCACTCGGAATGCATCCATGCGTTGCTACATAGCTGTAGATTGGATACTGGATTTTGGTTCCCTGCTCTAATACATTCTCGTGTCATACTCGCCCATTTGAAGGTGTTGTGAGGAAGCTCACTGTGCTCTTGTACCTCCCAAGGATATTTGACCCTCTTGGGATTCTATGTGTATAAGTTTTGTGTATCCCTTGTTAAATAGATTTGTAAGATTTAATACATAGATTTGTTATGATTATTGACAATTGATAATTAGAGATTATTATATCTGATAGAGGTTTATAGGATAGTTACACAGTGTTCTGGACTTGCTAGAAATTCTATTGGTAGGAGTATAATTCATCATTGACATAGCAATAATAGGATATCATCCATTCACATAGGAAGCTGCTTACAAACATCTGATATGTGTTCTTTTTTTTCCACCAAGTCCCAAACTCAAAAAAGTGCTTTGTTCTCTATCGACTTTCTAGTTCGTTCAGGCGACATATTGCCCTGATGTTGGGAATATACTTGAGCATGGGTTCGAGACCTGCATATATTCATAGTGTGTACCATACATTTTTCATCTGCTTATTCAGAAAAATGAATAATCCCCAAATAATCCAGCTGTTGGTGGGGTCATGAGGAAACAGTAATCTACGTCATGTGATTTTAGTCATGCGTATTGAGGACTACAGTATTTATTTATATTCTGCTATATTTAATGCTATATTCAATTTTTAGTGACTGTAGTAAAGTCTTCAAACAATCAGTCAGGGTTAGATATAGCTTCATTAACATAGTGAGGTAATTTCACAGATATGATATGTGCATTTGTTTTTTGTATTTTTTTTCAAGCCACATACTGAGGAATTTATTTTCATTGTCTTCACTTCTACTCCATAGATTTGAGTTCTTTCTAGCAGATAGCAGGTCAATATCTTCATGTCTTGTATTCATCAATGTTACGTATGCTGTAATATGCACCCGAAGGATGGCGTACGTGATATTGCCATGAGATTGAGTCAATGTAACTGTCTTGATTCTGTTGTTGATATTATATCGTTATGTCATAGTTCACCGCTGAGCGTCAGCAGAGTCCCCAGCACAGCCCCCTGGATCGTCTCACTGCAACAACCGTCTCCTGTCGCAACAGAAGCCTGCGTCACCGCCACTAGGATCACCACACATCACACTTATATCGGATTACTTCGCTTCCAGAGTGCAAAGTGTTTTGTCAGTTTAAATTCAGTGTTTATTCCTCTCTTCTGAAACATGGAGCTATTACAGTTCCATAGTTCATCTGACGACTGCTATTACCCGGTATGTATAGTTTTCTCCACATCAAAGATGCTCACTGTAAAGCCAAACAACTTCAAAATTGATATATTCCATTTCAACTGATCATAGTTATCAGTTCTGCATCATTAACCCTGTATACGAGAATAAATGGAACAATTTCCTTTCATTGAAGTCCGACCCTGGCAGGAGCAAAAGACATCTCAATGTTCATAAATATGGCTATAGGTTATCATGTACAGAGTAGCCCAGGTTAGAATAAAATGGAAAGAATTTGATCATTTTTCAAGGTAAGCTGCCGAACTCGCTTCACAAATCGTGCATCAGTTTTCGTACTATTTTTTTTTTTTTGTGAACACTTTGTAATTACTCTGAACACATTCAGAATCTGCATCACGGATTTTAGTATGGCAAAAGAGTTCCTCAAGTCCACAGGAAAATGGCTGCTTCAATATTTACCCAAGGAACAGTGTGGGGAATAATAACTTAGATTTACTAATGTTACTGCCTTGAATCTGTAGTTGATTTCATAAACATAGGCTATATTGTTGAATCAATTCTGAAATCAATACATATTCTATTTCAACGTACAGAAGTTATCAGTTACCATCATCATTTTCACCATACGAGAATAAATAAAACAATTTGTTTCGTCATCTCTCTTAAATTTTCTCCTCATAATCATTCAATGTACAGAAATTGTAATTCCACATGAGACTTGGAGGATGATGTTTCATTTTCGAAATTCACCTTGATTGAAATGGCATGTTAGGCTAGTCAAAACCTTTATGAATGTTCTCCGTATGCACCCAATATTATCCTGATGGACTATTGATTTTTATTTTGTGTTTCAGTGTTTGTCGTGCCAGCAATTATAAAGGAGGCACGTATAAACACGTGAGCAGAGATAAAGATACATCATGAGCTGTTTCCTATGTTCGATGTTGATACGCTGCGTTCTTTTGTTCCGAGCTCGAGTGGAGAGATGAAGAAGATACGTGTCAGCGGCTGAGATCATCAAGGGCAGTAACATTCATTAAACTAACACATATATTCCATTACTCGATACAATCTTGCATTGTATTTGTAAATTGTGACAATGAGTGGAAGTATTAGTACTGATAAAACTTCTTTATCGCCACTGATAGTTAGGATTATTTCATTGATCGGGTTTTTAAAATGGCCTTTATTTGGTGACAATCGAATTGCCCCAACACCGCTGATTCACTGCTGCTGAATGAAGCAACAGGCAGGTTCGAAACCTGTTTGTACACTCAGTACTGGATCCGCTCAGCATATTATGCTTGCGTAGAATAGGCAGCACAGAACGATAGCCGTAGGATAGTACCTCAAGGTTGTAGACCTGCTTGTATGATGAGTACATTGCGTTGTATTGAACAACGAGTGATTTACTCAACCCCACCGTCGGTTAAGTTACTTGTGTGGTTAACCAGTGGGTCATAGAAGTGAAACAATTCAGGGCAACAATATTATTCAGTTTGTGTCTTCAGTATATTCTATGTTCGCTAAACGACCCTACCAACACTTTTCTCAATTTGGAGACCTTGGTTCACTTACAGATTATGTAGATTTTTCCTAGATCTTAGCTTGTATAAAATTACAGCGAGTGATCGGGATTTCAAAGGCCACATGGTCTCACATGGATAATTGATTAATCTGAGATATTTGAGCAATAAAACGATGAGCATGGGGTACAACCCAAACAAGCATAGGAAAAAGGATGTAATTTTTTCATTATTTTAGTTTTGTGACCGGCATACAGAGTCACCAACCTATTTTAGGAGGCCCCTTAGAGGCCCTAGGGTTCTTTCAGCAAAACGCTCATATATCCCCACTCCTTGCTTCGGAGGAGAACTAACAACACCTGTTTCGTCTTGTGTGGCTTCTCGACCCAATTAGTTTTGATGGAGTAACACAGGTTCACTTTCCGAGGTCAAGCAAGGTCATTTGTGAGACGCTCAGACCTCCCGTCTTCTTGAAACATCTCGTCTTATAGACATTAAGTCTTCAAGCTCTTCCATTATTCAAACCTTCTCAGTTTTCAAGCTATGCCAGGATTCAAACTTTTTCAGGTCTCAGCTTTCTCAGGATTCGAGCATCAACATCATTCAACGATTCCAGGTTTTGAGCCCTTTCAGAATCCAGGCAGTTTGAGTTTTGGCATACTCGGCGTTGGAGCATTTTCACTATTCGAGCTCAAACGTCAAGAATACAGCTCGTTCTTATCTCCAGGTCATTTCTCAGCATTCAGCGCCCTCACAGTTTAATCACACTCTCTGCTCCTCTCGGAGCCGCTGATCCAAGAGGAATGTCGAAGTCAGGACACTACCAGTTTATCGCGTGTGACGTTCGGCTTCTGCCGTATCTGCAAGGCTGCTCATGCTCTTCACAATTGTGATGTGTACCATCAACCATCACTGCCGAATGAGTACACGGAGTTGACGCGAATGCACTGATGTTTCGACAGCTTGGGACTGGACATGCAATTTGTTTGCGCGGCACGAGGTTGCTGCCGACAGTGTCACAGTACACATCTCCACACGACGCTCCATACCGATGCGGCAGTCGCCCAGCCAGTAGCCCATCTTGTGATCAACGACCTCATGCCTCTTGAGGTTCCTGTCGTAGCCATCTATTGCCGCATCGGGACGCCTCCTTCTCGTCAGCAGGTAGCTCTGTTGGGTAGGTTCAGAGCAGTGATCTCAGACTCTGCCTTTCAATATCAGCCGATTCGTGGTGTTATTGTCTCCCTTTCTCTTGTGTCGGTCATCACGCTCTCTCACTTGCAAGCTTGGACTGGAGATCATGCCCTGTCACACCCCCGTGTCAGGAATCAGACATGCCACCACGCAGGTTTATGGCACAACTCAATACGCCATAGCTTGGCGCGTTCATCCGGACTCTTCTTGATTCTCAGGTGCTCATCCTGGTTCCATTCCTGAATGTCTTGCTTTGATTTCAGTACTCACTGGGGTACTAGAGAGATATCACGATCGGTCCTTCACAGATTAGTCATTCTGTATTTCAGACCAGGTTGTCTTCCTGTTCGTAGCCGATCAGTACCTCAACATTGTGAGTACAAATGTTACCGTCGTCATCGGAGTCAGTCCCTCCGTGCTCAATTCTATGTTTGGTTGGACTATACTAGGTTTGATTCTCTCCAGAGAACCAAATCTCCTGTTCCTCTATCTTCACGTACTTCACACCCAAGTTGGGGAGTATGTTACTCTGCTTTGAGGAAGTGGACGTGATTACGCCGCTCAAGCCTAAGGATCCAGATAATCAACTGGGTGAGGAACATTGTATCATTTCAATCCCAAAATGCATTGGAACGCTACTCTGTGCATCTCCCATTCAAACCTCATCGTTCACCTCTTGGAAACACTCGGATGGCTCAATACGATGCTACATAGCTGTAGATTGGAGACTGGATTTTGGTTCCGTGCTCTAATACATTCTCGTGTCATACTCGCCCATTTGAAGGTGTTGTGAGGAAGCGCACTGTGCTCTTGTACCTCCCAAGGATATCTGACCCTCTCGAGATTCTATGTGTATATGTTTTGTGTATCCCTTGTTAAATAGATTTGTTAGATTTAATACATAGATTTGGTATGATTATTGACAGTTGATAATTAGAGATTATTATATCTGATACAGGTTTATAGGATAGTTACACTGTGTTCTGGACTTTCTAGAATTCAAGTCATCATTGACATAGTTAGAATAAGATATTCATCCATTCACATAGCAAGCTGCTTACAAACATCTGATATGTGTTCTTTTTTTTTCCACCAAGTCCCAAACTCAAAAAATTGCTTTGTTCTCTACCGTTTTCCTAGTTCGTTCAGGCGACATATTGCCCTGATGTTGCGAATATATTCGAGCATGGGTTTGAGACCTGCATATATTCATAGTGTGTACCATCCATTTTTCATCTGCTTATTCAGAAAAATGAATAATCTACAAATAATCCAGCTGTTGGTGGGGTCATGAGGAAACAGTAATCTACGTCATGTGATTTTAGTCATGCGTATTGAGGACTACAGTATTTATTTATATTCTGCTATATTTAATGCTATATTCAATTTTTAGTGACTGTAGTGAAAGTCTTCAAACAATCAGTCAGGATTAGATATAGCTTCATTTACATAGTGAGGTGATTTCAAAGATATGATATGTGCATTCGTTTTTTGTATTTTTTTTCAAGCTACATACTGAGAAATTTTTTTATTGTCTTCACAGATTTGAGTTCTTTCTAGCAGATAGCAGGTCAATATCTTCATGTCTTGTATTCATCAATGTTACGTATGCTGTAATATGCACCCGAAGGATGGCATACGTGATATTGCCATGAGGCTGAGTCACTGTAACTGCCTTGAATCTGTTGTTGATATTATATCGTTATGTCATAGTTCACCGCTGAGCGTCAGCAGAGTCCCCGGCACAGCCCCCTGAATCGTCTCACTGCAACAACCGTCTCCTGTCGCAACAGAAGCCTGCGTCACCACCACTAGGATCACTACACATCACACTCATATTGGATTACTTCGCTTCCAGAGTGTAAAGTGTTCTATCAGTTTAAATTCAGTGTTTACTGAAACATGGAGCTTTCACAGCTCCATAGTTCATCTGACGGCTGCTACTACCCGGTATGTATAGGCTTCTCCCCACCAAAGATGCTCACTATAAAGTCAAATAACTTCAAAATTGATATATTCCATTTCAACTAGTCATAGTTATAATTCTCACATTGTTAACCCCGTATACGGAAATAAATGGAACAATCTTTATTTTAGTCGACTTTCTAATATTTGCAACTTTTTAAACTCCTTATTCGGCTAATCTGAAATTCAACACATTTTAAAATCGAAGCCAGTCCCTGGCAGGAGCAGAAGACATTTCAATGTTCATAAATATGCTGGACTGGGTAATGATACAGAATCCATTTATAAGTAGCCTAGGATAGAATAAAATGGAAAGAATTTGATCATTTTTCAAGGTAAGCTGCTTAACTCACTTCTCAAATCGTGCATCAGTTTTCGTACTATTTTTTTTTTTTTGTGAACACTTTGTAATTACTCTGAACACATTCAGAATCTGCATCACGGATTTTAGTATGGCAAAAGAGTTCCTCAAGTCCACAGGAAAATGGCTGCTTCAATATTTACCCAAGGAACAGTGTGGGGAATAATAACTTGCATTCACTAATGTTACTGCCTTGAATCTTTAGTTGATATCATAAACATAGGCTATATTGTTGAATCAATTCTGAAATCAATACATATTCAATTTCAACGTACAGAAGTTATCAGTTACCATCATCATTTTCACCATACGAGAATAAATAAAACAATTTGTTTCGTCATCTCTCTTAAATTTTCTCCTCATAATCATTCAATGTACAGAAATTGTAATTCCACATGAGACTTGGAGTATGATGTTTCATTTTCGAAATTCACCTTGATTGAAATGGCATGTTAGGCTAGTCAAAACCTTTATGAATGTTCTCCGTATGCACCCAATATTATCCTGATGGACTATTGATTTTTATTTTGTGTTTCAGTGTTTGTCGTGCCAGCAATTATAAAGGAGGCACGTGTAAACACGTGAGCAGAGATAAAGATACATCATGAGCTGTTTCCAATGTTCGATGTTGATTCGCTGCGTTCGTTTGTTCCGAGCTCGAGTGAAGATGAAGAAGAGACGTGTCAGCGGCTGAGATCATCAAGGGCAGTAACATTCATTAAACTAACACATATATTTCATTACTCAATACAATCATGTATTGTATTTGTAAATTGTGACAATGAATGGAAGTATCAGTACTGATAGAACTTCTTTATTGCCACTGATGGTTAGGATTATTTCATTGATCGGGTTTTTAAAATAGCCCTCATTTGGTGTCAATCAAATTGTCCTCCACTGCTTATTTATAGCTGCTGAATATAGCAACAGGCAGGTTCGAAACCTGTTTGTTCCATCAATACTAGATCCACTCAGTATTTAATGTCAGCTTTTGGATAGGCTGCACAGATTGATGGCTGATATAGTAGCACCTCAGGGTTGTTGACCAAGTTTCTTCCATATGCACGTTGTCTAATATTGACCAATGGGTGATTTACTTGACCCCACCTTCAGTTCAGTTACTAGTGTAGTTAACCAGTCGGTCATCAGAAATGGAACAATTCAGGGGCAATGTTACTACTAAAATTCTTCCTACAGTATATTCAATGTTTGCTCAACGACCCTACCAACAGTGAATCCAATTAGTGCGCCCTGACTTGATTCAACAGGTCATTTAAATTACTACCAGATATGAGCTTGTGTGGAATCACAGTGGATGATATTAAACTTATGAATTGCTCGGTAAGGCAGTCCTATCACATAGGTTATTGATCAATCTAAGATCAGGAGCATGTAGTTCAACCCAGACAAACTTATACCATAAAGCTTGTTTTTTTGTGACTGGTGTGACGGAGTGGCCGTGATTATGACTATATTGATAGCGTAATGCTGTCACCACCTGCTATAATCATTAACTGGAAAATATAATAACTTATATGTGATTCAATGTGTGCGGTCAAGTTCCGAAAGGCGTTGGGCTGGCATTAAGGCCATTATATCCTAACATGATTTAGGAAGAAGATAGGGAGAAACGCAGGATGTGAGATATTGTAATATTGACATAAATATTGACTTAGC
This sequence comes from Brachyptera risi, assembly GCA_964007535.1. Classification (NCBI taxonomy): domain Eukaryota; kingdom Metazoa; phylum Arthropoda; class Insecta; order Plecoptera; family Taeniopterygidae; genus Brachyptera; species Brachyptera risi. The sequence goes on from OZ023328.1 coordinate 48,791,411, forward strand.
AACAGACAGAAGTTTTATTGTGAAGATTTAGAGGATACTGAGTCTGGATAATGTTCGACGGAGTTCTGAATGAGTTCTGAATGACGTCTTCGATTTCGATGTATGTTTTCCGACGTATCTCTTCGATGTATCCTTCGGATGTATCTCAAGTTGTATATCAAGATGTACAGTATTTTTATTGAAAATGTTCCGTCTGTCATATAATCCTGTTATAGTGATACCATTACTGTTATACTTAGGTGAACAATGTATTTGTAGATTGAGTGAAAGTGATGGGTGTAACAGTAGTTCGAAATAATACGTTCGTCGAGATAGTTGAATATTGGAATATGTAATTTATGATATTAATAATTGTGAAAATTTAGCTAAACCTTTAAACTGGCATACGTGCAGAAACTGAAAAACATGGAGACTTAGAGACGTTTAGAGATTCGGAGACATGGATGAATGAAGACGCCAGCGACCTGGAGAGATGAGGAGACATGAAGATGCTTGACGACAAGAAGACGCTTGAGGATGTGAAGACGCTTAGAGATGTGGAGACACTTGAATACATGAAAACGCTTGAAGACAAGAAGACGTGAAGACACTTGAAGACGTGATGACGTTTGAAGACGTGAAGAAAAGAAGACTCTTGAAGATGTGAAGACGTTGAGAGATGTGAAGTTGTGGAGAAGTGAAGACGCTTGGAGACAAGAACACGCTTGAAGACGTGAAGACGCTTGAAGAATCTTGATGACGTGAAGACGCTTGGAGACGTGAAGACGCTTGGAGACGTGAAGACGCTTGGAGACGTGAAGACGCTTGGAGACGTGAAGACGCTTGAAGACGTGAAGACGCTTGAAGAAGTGAAGACGCTTGGAGACGTGAAGACGCTTGGAGACGTGAAGACACTTGAAGACGTGAAGACACTTGAAGACGTATAGACGCTTGGAGATGTGAAGACGTGGAGACGCTTGAAGAAGTGACTAAGCTTGATGACAGGCATTTTATATGATTATTGACAATTGATAATTAGAGATTATTATATCCGATAGAACTCTTCAGGATAGTTACATAATGTTTCAGACCTGTTAGAATTATCAGTGACTTGAGTACAAGTCATCTCTGATATAGATAGAACAGGATATCCAACCATTCACATAGCGAGCTGCTCGCAAACATCTGACATGTGCACTTTTTTTTTATATTCTCATTAAGTCTCAAACTCAGAAAATTGCTTCTGTCCTCCATCGCCTTTCTAGTTCCATCGGGCAATGCCTTGATATTGGGAATATGTTTGAGCATGGGTTCGAGTCCCGCATATATTCTTTGTGTGTAACATCTATTTTTTATCTGCTCATTTGGAAAAATAAATATAATTCCCAAATAATCTAGCTGTTGGTGGGGTCTTGAGGTGACAGTAATCCACGTCATGTGATTCTAGTTGTGGGTATACAGGACTACTGTGTATATTCATATTCTGCTATATTCATTATTTCATTCTATTTTCAGTTTTTAGTGGCTGTATTACAAGTCTTCAATCAGTTACGATTAGAAATAGCTTCATTTACATAGTGAGCTAATTCCATAGATATGATATGTGCATCTGTTTTTTTTTTTTTTGGTTATAAGCCACATACTGAGGAATTTATTTTGATTGTCTTCTTTCTGCTTCACAGATTAGAGTTGTTTCTAGCAGATAGCAGGTCAATATCTTCATGTCTTGTATTCATCAATGTTACGTATGCTGTAATATGCACTCAAAGGATGGCATACGTGATATTGCCATGAGGCTGAGTCACTGTAACTGCCTTGAATCTGTTGTTGATATCATATCGTTATGTCATAGTTCACCGCTGAGCGTCAGCAGAGTCCCCGGCACAGCCCCCTGGATCGTCTCACTGCAACAACTGTCTCCTGTCGCAACAGAAGCCTGCGTCACCGCCACTAGGATCACCACACAACACACTTATATGGGATTACTTCGCTTCCAGAGTGCAAAGTGTTTTGTCAGTTTAGATTCAGTGTTTATTCCTCTCTTCTGAAACATGGAGCTATTACAGTTCCATAGTTCATCTGACGACTGCTATTACCCGGTATGTATAGTTTTCTCCACATCAAAGATGCTCACTGTAGAGCCAAACAACTTCGAAATTGATATATTCCATTTCAACTAATCATAGTAATCAGTTCTGCATTCTTAACCCTGTATACGAGAATAAATGGAACAATTTTCTTTCTTTGAAGTCTGTCCCTGGTAGGAGCAAAAGACATCTCAATGTTCATAAATATGGCTAGATTAGGTTATCATGTACAGAATCTATTTATAAATAGCCCAGGTTAGGATAAAATGGAAAGAATTTGATCATTTTTCAAGGTAAGCTGCTGAACTCACTCCACAAATCGTGCATTAGTTTTCGGACCATTTTTTTGTGTAAACACCTTGTAATTACTCTGAGCACATTCAGAATCTGCATCCAGACTTGAATATGGCAGAATAGTTCCTCAAGTGCACAGGAAAATGACTGCTCCAATATTTACCCTAGGAACAGTGTGAGGGATAATAACTTGAATTTACTAATGTTACTGCCTTGAATCTGTAGTTGATATCATAAACATAGGCTGTATTGTTGATTTAATTCCAAAATCAATACATATTCAATTTCAACGTACAGAAGTTATCAGTTTTCTTCATCATTTTCACCATACGAGAATAAACAAAACAATGTATTTTGTCATCTCACTTAAATTTTCTCCTCATTATTATTCAATGTACAGAAATTGTAATTCCACATGAGACTTGGAGTATCATGTTTCATTCTCGAAATTCATTCACCTTGATTGATATGGCATGTTAGGCTAGTCAAAACCTTTATGAATGTTCTCCGTATGCACCCAATATTACCCTGATAGACTATTGATTTTTATTTTGTGTTTCAGTGTTTGTCGTGCCAGCAATTATAAAGGAGGCACGTATAAACATGTGAGCAGAGATGAAGATACATCATGAGCTGTTTCCAATGTTCGATGTTGATACCCTGCGTTCGTTTGTTCCGAGCTCGAGTGGAGACGAAGAAGAGACGTGTCAGCGGCTGAGATCATCAAGGGCAGTAACATTCATTAAACTAACACATACATATATTCCATTACTCAATACAATCATGTATTGTATAAGTAAATTGTGACAATGAGTGGAAGTATTAGTACTGATAGAACTTCTTTATTGCCACTGATAGTTGGGATTATTTCATTGATTGGGTTTTTAAAATAGCCCTCATTTGGTGTCAATCGAATTGTCCTCCACTGCTGATTTATAGCTGCTAAATATAGCAACAGGCAGGTTTGAAACCTGTTTGTACCATCAATACTAGATCCTCTCAGTATTTAATGTCAGCTTTTGGATAGGCTGTGCAGATTGATGGCTGATATAGTAGCACCTCAGCGTTGTTGACCAAGTTTCTTCCATATGCACGTTGTCTATTATTGACCAATGGCCAATGGGTGATTTACTTGACCCCACGTTCAGTTCAGTTACTAGTGTAGTTAACCAGTCAGTCATCAGAAATGGAACAATTCAGGGGCAATGTTACTACTCAATTTCTTCCTACAGTATATTCAATGTTTGCTCAACGACCCTACCAACAGTGAATCCAATTAGTGCGCCCTGACTTGATTCAACAGGTCATTTAAATTACTACTAGATATGAACTCGTGTGGAATCACAGTGGATGATATTAAACTTATGAATTGCTCGGTGAGGCAGTCCTATCACATAGGTTATTGATAGATCTAAGATTAGGAGCATGTAGTTCAACCCAGACAAACTTATACCATAAAGCTTGTATTTTTTTCATCATTTTTTTGTGACTGGTGTGACGGAGTGGCCGTGATTATGACTATATTGATAGCGTAATGCTGTCACCACCTGCTATAATCATTAACAGGAAAATATAATAACTTATATGTGATTTAATGTGTGCGGTCAAGTTCCGAAAGGCGTTGGGCTGGCATTAAGGCCATTATATCCTAATTGATAATAATACATGATTTAGGAAGAAAATAGGGAGAAACGCATGATGTGCGATATTGTAATTATAACATAAATATTGACTTAGCAACAGACAGAAGTTTTATTGTGAAGATTTAAAGGATACTGAGTCTGAATAATGTTCGACGGAGTTCTGAATGAGTTCTGAATGGCTTCTTCGATTTCGATGTATGTTTTCCGACGTATCTCTTCGATGTATCCTTCCGATGTATCTCAAGTTGTATATCAAGATGTACAGTATTTTTATTGAAAATGTTGTTATATAAATCTAGATACGTGACGTCCGTCTGTCATATAATCCTGTTATAGTGATACCATTACTGTTATACTTGGGTGAACAATATATTTGTAGAATGAGTGAAAGTGATGGGTGTAACAGTAGTTCGAAATAATACGTTCGTCAAGATAGTTGAATATTGGAATATGTAATTTATGATATTAATAATTGTACAAATTTAGCTGACCCTTAACACTGGCATACGTGCAGAAACTGAAAAACATGGAGACTTAGAGACGTTTAGAGATTCGGAGACATGGAGGAATGAAGACGCCAGGGACCTGGAGAGATGAGGAGACATGAAGATTCTTGACGACAGGAAGACGCTTGAGGTTGTGAAGACGCTTAGAGATGTGGAGACACTTGAATACATGAAAACGCTTGAAGACAAGAAGACGTGAAGACAAGAAGACGTGAAGACACTTGAAGACGTGATGACGTTTGAAGAGGTGAAGAAAAGAAGACTCTTGGAGATGTGAAGACGTTGAGAGATGTAAAGACGTGGAGACGTGAAGACTCTTGGAGACGTGAAGACGCTTGAAGATGAGAAGACGCTTGAAGACATGAAGACGCTTGAAGAATCTTGATGACGTGAAGACGATTGGAGACGTGAAAAAAAGAAGACTCTTGGAGATGTGAAGACGTTGAGAGATGCGAAGACGTGGAGACGTGAAGACGCTTAGAGACGAGAAGACGCTTGAAGACGTGAAGACGCTTGGAGAATCTTGATGACGTGAAGACGCTTGGAGACGTGAAGACGCTTGGAGATGTGGAGACACTTGAATACATGAAGACGCTTGAAGACAAGAAGACGTGAAGACAAGAAGACGTGAAAACACTTGGAGACGTGAAGAAAAGAAGACTCTTGATGATGTGAAGACGTTGAGAGATGTGGAGGCGTGAAGACTCTTGGAGAAGTGAAGACGCTTGGAGACGAGAAGACGCTTGAAGACGTGAAGACGCTTGATGACGTGAAGAAAGGAAGACTCTTGGAGATGTGAAGACACTTGAAGACGTGAAGAAGCTTGAAGACACTTGAAGACGTGAAGACGCTTGGAGACATGAAGAAAAGAAGACTCTTGGAGATGTGAAGACGTTGAGAGATATGAAGACGTGGAGACGCTTAGAGACGTGAAGACGCTTGATGACGTGAAGAAAAGAAGACTCTTGGAGATGTGAAGACGTTGAGAGATGTGAAGACGTGGAGACATGAAGACACTTGAAGACGTGAAGACGCTTGAAGACGTGAAGATGCTTGAAGACGTGAGACGCTTGGAGACGTGAAGACGCTTGATGACGTGAAGACGCTTGGAGACGTGAAGACGCTTAAAGACGTAGAGACGCTTGAAGACTTGAAGACTTGAAGACGCGTGAAGACGCTTCAAGACGTGAAGACGCTTCAAGACGTGAAGACGCTTGGAGACGTGAAGACGTTTGGAGACGTGAAGACGCTTGAAGACGTGAAGACGCTTGAATACGTGAAGACGCTTGGAGACGTGAAGACACTTGGAGACGTGAAAACGCTTGGAGACGTGAAGACGCTTGAAGACGTGAAGACGCTTGGGAGACGTGAAGACGCTTGAAGACGTGAAGACGCTTGGAGATGTGAAGACGTTTGGAGACGTGAAGACGCTTGAAGACGTGAAGACGCTTGAAGACTTGGAGACGTGAAGACGCTCGGAGACATGAAGACGCTCGGAGACGTGAAGACGCTCGGAGACGTGAAGACGCTCGGAGACGTGAAGACGCTCGGAGACGTGAAGACGCTCGGAGACGTGAAGACGCTCGGAGACGTGAAGACGCTTGAAGACGTGATGACGCTTGGAGACGTGAAGACGCTTGGAGACGAGAAGATGCTCGAAGACGTGAAGACGCTTGGAGACGAGAGGACGCTTGAAGACGTGAAGACGCTTGAAGACGTGAAGACGCTTGGAGACTTGAAGACACTTGGAGACGTGAAGACGCTTGAATACGTGAAGACGCTTGGAGACGTGAAGACACTTGCAGACGTATAGACGCTTGGAGACGTGAAGACGTGGAGACGCTTGAAGAAGTGACTAAGCTTGATGACAGGCATTTGATATGATTATTGACAATTGATAATTAGAAATTATTATATCCGATAGAACTCTTCAGGATAGTTACATAATGTTTCAGACCTGTTAGAATTATCAGTGACTTGAGTACTAGTCATCATTGATATAGATGGAACAGGATATTCAACCATTCACATAGCGAGCTGCTCGCAAACATCTGACATGTGCTCTTTTTTTTTATATTCTCATTAAGTCTCAAACTCAGAAAATTGCTTCTGTCCTGCATCGTCTTTCTAGTTCCGTCGGGCAATGCCTTGATATTGGGAATATGTTTCAGCATGGGTTCGAGTCCCGCACATATTCTTTGTGTGTAACATCTATTTTTTATCTGCTCATTTGGAAAAATAAATATAATTCCCAAATAATCTAGCTGTTGGTGGGGTCTTGAGGTGACAGTAATCCACGTCATGTGATTCTAGTTGTGAGTATTCAGGACTACTGTGTATATTCATATTCTGCTATATTCATTATTTAATTCTATTTTCAGTTTTTAGTGGCTGTAATACAAGTCTTCAATCAGTTACGATTAAAAATAGCTTCATTAACATAGTGAGCTAATTCCATAGATATGATATGTGCATCTGTTTTTTTTTTTTTAAGCCACATACTGAGGAATTTATTTTGATTGTCTTCCTTCTGCTCCACAGATTAGAGTTCTTTCTAACAGATAGCAGGTCAATATTTTCATGTCTTGTATTCATCAATGTTACGTATGCTGTAATATGCACTCAAAGGATGGCGTACGTGATATTGCCATGAGGCTGAGTCACTGTAACTGCCTTGAATCTGTTTTTGATATCATATCGTTATGTCATAGTTCACCGCTGAGCGTCAGCAGAGTCCCTGGCACAGACCCCTGGATTGTCTCACAGCAACAACTGTCTCCTGTCGCAACAGAAGCCTGCGTCACCGCCACTGGGATCACCACACATCACACTTATATGGGATTACTTCGCTTCCAGAGTGCAAAGTGTTTTGTCAGTTTAGATTCAGTGTTTATTCCTCTCTTCTGAAACATGGAGCTTTCACAGTTCCATAGCTCATCTGACGGCTGCTATTACCCGGTAGGTATAGTTTCCTCCTCATCAAAGATGCTCACTGTATAGTCAAATAACTTGAAGATTTGATATATTCCATTCAAATTAGTCATATTTATGAATTCTGCATTGTTAACCCCATATACGAAAATGAATGAAACAATTTTTTATTCTGTTTGACTTACTAATATTTGCAACTTTTTAAATTTCTTACTCGGCTAATCTGAAATTCAACACATTTCAAAATTGAAGCCAGTCACTGGCAGGAGCAAAAGACATCTCAATGTTTATAAATATGGCTGGATAAGGTAATCATATAGAATTCATTTATAAGTAGCTCAGGTTAGAATAAAATGGAAAGAATTTGATCATTTTTCAAGGTAAGCTGGCGAACTCGCTTCGCATGGTATTTCTCACATTTTCTGAACATATCCACTGTCCAGAATTTAAATGAAACTTTGAGGATAAATCTTAATTTTCATGAATTACCCTGATTGAAATTGCGTCGTATGCTAGTGAACACTTTCATGAATGTTTTTTGTATACACGCATTTCAAGCTTGATACACGATTGATTACAACATTGTGTTTCTCTTGCTTCCAGTGCTTGTCGCGCCAGTAATTATGAAGAAGGCACATATCAACATGTGGCCGTCATACAGATAGTCCACCGTCTTTCATCAGCTTGGCAGCTCAGATTTAGTACTTGATCATGTTGGCAGTACTGCAGACTGGTGATGTGTTGCTTTTTTATATTTGAGTATTGTTGTTGTCCAATGTTGGATTGATTTCAGTTGTCAGTGACGCTCGTGTCACAGCATAGGTGCATAGGACATATTACGATAAGGTTATACTAGCCATGGGTTCAGGGTTCGAATCCCTGCTCATGATCTGAAGAGGTCAGGGTTCGGTTCCTTGAGTTCCCACTGTATTCAACATACACTGATTCACAGTTAAGCTGACTGAGCATACCTTTTAGGACCAAAAGGTCCCAAATTTTGTCAACAAGAGGTCTTGGGTACAAGTCCCTTGGCATCATCAGTAACCAGCTTGGTTAGGATATAATAGTTCTGTGAGCTGAACTGTCTACAAGCACAACTCTGAGAGAAGAGGAACAAGATGTCCAAGAATCTATCTCCCCAGCTTGTCATTTTGTACATCGTGTTTCCCTTATAAAGTAATTTATTCCACAATAAAATCAATTTTGGTAATTCCTGCTTCACAGATTTGAAATCTTCCAGTGAAATAGCTTATATTAGTAGACATATCAGGTAGTCGGGAATATTACTTACAGCTGTAATATATACCCGGAGCAATCTGGAAGTTATATTGCCCTAGGAATGCAGGAATAACAACTGCCGCTGTAATATATACCAAGAGGACGGCGGCGTTGATATTGCCTTAGGACGAAGATACTGCCTTTAATCTATTCTAACAACAATCCCTTGTGTTGTAGTTTATTTGCAAGGACCACGTCACGTCAACAGTGAGCTCGGTCCCCACAGACGGCATCCACTTGAGGACCGAGCTGAGGCCAGCAAAACACGTACCAAGGCCCAGAAGGGTGAAGGCGGTATCGTTTAACTATTATCAACTTACAACGTTATCTTTACTATATACATAGACACTCCTGGCATGGAACATGGGTTGGCTAATTGCACGGTAGAGAGCACTGCACTTCGGTGTGGAGTTGTACTACAGGCAAGCTACCTCCGTTCAGGCCACAAGACACTAGTACAGCACTACCGTTCCTTACGAACCTCATACATAAACACTCCCGGCAAGGAACATAGGTTGGCTAATTGCACGGTAGAGAGCACTGCACTTCGGTGTGGAGTTGTACTACAGGCAAGCTACCTCCGTTCAGGCCACAAGACACTAGTACAGCACTACCGTTCCTTACGAACCTCATACATAAACAGTCCCGGCAAGGAACATAGGTTGGCTAATTGCACGGTAGAGAGCACTGCACTTCGGTGTGGAGTTGTACTACAGGCAAGCTACCTCCGTTCAGGCCACAGACACTTTACAGCACTACGGTGCATAGGGCATTACACATTCGGTTCACTGGCCGAAGTCAATTTTCAAGTTTCGGGAGTTTCACCAACGGCAGGCTTTTGCCAGCGTATAATTGATCTGTCAGCCGAACAAAACTCAGCTCTGAGAGACTAGGACTGAAAAGTCTGAGATTATATCTATGAGATGGCCGGGGTTCAAGTCCCTTGACATCTCTGGTGAGCATCTCAGTTAGCGTACGTTAGTTCTGTCATTTGAACTGACCAGCACAACTTTGTGAGGCGAGGACCAAGAGGTCACAGAATAGGTCGACAGTTGAGTCGGGGTTTGAGTCCCTCATAATCGGCAGTGACCATGTAGTGAGCGTATAATGGTTCTGTCAGCTGAATAGCATTAGTATACCTTTGAGGTGTGAGGACCAAGAGCTGACAGATTTCATTAACAGTCGAGCTAGGGTTCAACTCCCTTATCATCGTCAGCAACAACCCAAATTAACGTATAATGGTCGTTTAATGGCCTATTTTATAATAGCTATAATATAGCTATAATAGATATAGAAGCTAATAATAGCTCTATTAACTATAATAGCCGTACAGACTATGCAGGTGAGAGATTTTATCAACAAGAGGGCTAAGGGTTCGATACCCAACAATACCCGGCATGGTTAACCAGGAAAAGTTGTTTCATACTTCCGAGCTGACCAAGAATCAAGTATTGAAAGTCAACAAGTCAGATGCATGATTGACGCTCTTTGCTTTCAGACAGAGAAGTCGTGAGGTCCGATCCCCGGGAGGCCAGGGTTCGGATCTCCGCTATATGTGTCAGTGATCACTGAACAATATATCCTCAACTAGGATATCCAATAATTTGTTCTCTCTGTACAGTGATCACCTGTCACTTGTCTGGACCAGGAGTCTGTGCTCGCAGAACTTGTCGCCTGGCCGACTATTGGACTTACACGACGCGAGACCTCCATGTCTGCTCGCTCTCAGGAAACCCAATTGAAGACTGGTGTATATTGGTGGCTTTACGCTGCGAGCATCCACCTACAGACCCAGTGGAGGCAACGGACAACGCTTCAAGGCCAAGGACGTTGAAGACGGTATCGTTGAAACTAAAATCTCATGCTACGAGCAGTTGGCTCCTCATATAATAGATCTCAACCCTGGATTGCTTGGGCTTGTGGAGATGATGGAAGGTGCCCTCTGAACTCCTACCTGAGACAATACTGGCATAGAACGTACGATCTCCGACTGCCCGGTAGAGACCACTGCACTTTGGTGTTGTGTGGTACTTGAGACAAGTTACCAGTGTTCAGGCCACAACATAGCACCGTGGTGCATGGAGCAAATGAAGCGTCAATTCATAGTTATGGATTCAGGGTTCAAATCCCTGCTTTTATTCTATGGAGGTCAAATCATCAAGGTGCTAGGGTTCGAGTCCCTGAGTACCATCAGGAATCACCGTAGTTACACACACCACTTCATCGAGTAGAGCACACTAGTCACGCGTTTGACAGTTGATACCCGAGAGGTCAGGTTATATGAACAAGATGTCTGGGGTTCAAATCCCTTAGCGTCTTCAGTAACCACTTCAGTTGGCATACCATAGATCTCTCAGCTGGAATGTCTGAGCACAATTTCAGAAGACGATCACCTGGAAGCCCTGAGATTCCACCGACAGGAGCGCTAGGGTTCAAGTCCCTTGGCAACGTCGGTAACAAACTTGCTTACGATTCAATATTCTCTCAGCTAAACCAACTATGCACCACTCCGAGAGATGGGCAACAAGACGTCGGAGAAGCTATCTGCTCTGCTGTTAATTTTTGACCATTGATTTCCCAAGTCAAAGTCATTCATTCATCGATGACATCAATTTTTGTCATCTCTGCCTCACAGATTTGAAATATTTCAATGAAATAGCTCATAGTAGTTCACATATTAGGTATTCAGGCATATTACTTGTTGCTGTAGAATATAGCTGATGCATTCCGGCTGTTATCTTGCCTCAGGTATACAGAAATATTAACAGCCGCTGTAATATACACCAAGAGGACGACGGCGTTGATATTGCCTTAGAACGAAGATACTGCCATTATCTATTCTAACAATCATTCCCTTGTGTTGTAGTTTATTTGCCAGGTCCACGTCACGTCAACAGTGAGCTCGGTCCCCACAGACGGCATCCACCCAAGGACTGAGCTGAGGCCAGCGAAACACGTACCAAGGCCCAGGAGGGTGAAGGCGGTATTGTTAAACTATAATCACCTGACCACGCTATCTTGACCCCATACGTAAACACTCCCGGCATGGAACATAGGTTGGCTAATTGCACGGTAGAGAGCACTGCACTTCGGTGTGGAGTTGTACTACAGGCAAGCTACCTCCGTTCAGGCCACGGACACAGCACTAAGGTTCCCTATGAACCTCATACATAAACATTCCTGGCATGGAACATAGGTTGGCTAATTGCACGGTAGAGAGCACTGCACTTTGGTGTGGAGTTGTACTACAGGCAAGCTACCTCCATTCAGGCCACAAGACACTAGTACAGCACTACTGTGCATAGGGCATATCACATTTGGTTCACTAGCCGTAGATCCAGGGTTTGAATCCCTGCTTCCAGTATTGGGAGTTCCACCAACGACAGGCTTTCGTTGGCGTATAATTGTTCTGTCAGCTTAACAAAGCTCAACTCGAGAAGAAGAGGACCGAGAAGCCTGAGATTATATCCATAATATGGCCAGGGTACAAGACCCTTCGCATCTTAGTTAGCGTAACTTAGTTCTGTCATTTGAACTGACCGGCACACCTTTGAGAGGCGAGGACCAAGAGGCCAGAGAATAGGTCGACAGTTGGGTCAGGGTTTGAGTCCCTCATAAACGGCAGTGACCATGTAGTGAGCGTATAATGGTTGTCAGCTGAATAGCATTAGTATACCTTCAAGAGGAGAGGACAAATAGCTGACAGATTTCATTAACAGGTGGGCTAAGGTTCAACTGCCTTATCATCGTCAGCAACCACCTAACTTAGCGAATAATGGTTGACTGATAGCTTTGATAGCTATAATAACTTTGATTGCTGCACAGACTATGCAGGTGAGAGATTCAATCAACAAGAGGGCTAGGGTTCGATTCCCAACAATACCCGGCATGGTTAACCAGGAAAAGTTGTTTCATACTTTTGATTTGACCAAGAATCAAGTTATGAAAGTCAACAAGTGAGATACATGAATGACGCTCTTTGCTTCCAGACAGAGAAGTCGTGAGTTCTGATCCCCGGGAGGCCAGGGTTCGGATCTCCGCTATATGTGTCAGTAATCACTGAACAATATATCCTCAACTGGGACATGCAATAATTTGTTCTCTCTGTACAGTAATCACCTGTCACTTGTCTGGACCAGGAGTCTGTGCTCGCAGGACACGTCGCCTGGCCGACTATTGGACTGACACAACGCGAGACCTCCATGTCTGCTTGCTCTCAGGAAACCCAATTGAAGACTGGTGTATATTGGTGGCTTCACGCTGCGAGCATCCACCTACAGACCGAGTGGAGGACAGCAGACAACGCTTCAAGGCCGAGGACGTTGAAGACGGTATCGTTGAAACTAAAATCTCATGCTACGAGCAGTTGGCTCCTCATATAATAGATCTCATCTCTGGATTGCTTGGGCTTGTGGAGACAATGGAAGGTTCCCTCTGAACTCCTACCTGAGACAATACTGGCATCGAACGTACGTTCTCCAACTGCACGGTAGAGACCACTGCACTTCAGTGTTGTGTGGTACTTGAGGCAAGCTACCAATGTGCAGGCTACAACGTAGCACTATGGTGCATGGGCAAATCAAATGTCAAATTATGGCCATGAGTTTGGGGTTCGAATCCCTGCTCGCACTCTATGGAGGTGGACACATTGAGATGCTAGGGTTCAAGTCCCTGAAAAACATCAGGATTAATGGTGTAACACGATGTACAGGGTTATAATCACTTGGTATCTTCAACAACTAACTCATTAAGCTTACAATAGTTATCTCCTCCAAAAGAACTGTGCACAATTTCAGAAGAACACCTGAAAAACATCCGATTTTACCAAAAGGTGGGCTAGGGTTCAAGTTCCTTGGCAACACCAGTAACAAACTTGCTTAGATTCAAGCTTAACAAACTAAGCACCAATCCGAGAGAAGGGTAACAAGACGTCGGGGAATCTATTTCCTCTGCTGTTCATTTTAGATCATTGATTTTACAAGTCAAAGCCATTCACTCATCAATGACATCAATTTTTGTCATCTCTGCCTCACAGATTTGGAATATTTCAGTGAAATAGCTCATAACAGTTCACATATTAGGTATTCAGGAATAATACTTGTTGCTTTAGTATATACCTGATGCATTCCAGAAGTTATCTTGCCTCAGGTATACAGGAATATCAACAGCCGCTGTAATATATACCAAGAGGACGGCGGCATTGATATTGCCTTAGGACGAAGATACTGCCTTGAATCTATTCTAACAATAATTCCCTTGTGTTGTAGTTTATTTGCAAGGACCACATCACGTCAACAGTGAGCTCGGTCCCCACTGACGGCATCCACCCACAGACCGAGTGAAGGCCAGCAAAACACGTACCAAGGCCCAGGAGGGTGAAGGCGGTATTGTTAAACTATAATCACCTGACCACGTTATCTTGACCCCATACGTAAACACTCCCGGCATGGAACATAGGTTGGCTAATTGCACGGTAGAGAGCACTGCACTTCGGTGTAGAGACGTACTACAGGCAAGCTACCTCCGTTCAGGCCACAGACACAGCACCGCGGTGCATAGAGCATTACACATTCCGTTCACTAGCCGGACTAAACTTTCAAGTTCAGGGAGTTTCACAAACGGCAGGCTTTTGCTAGCGTATAATTGTTCTGTCAGCTGAACAAAACTCAGCTCTGAGAGACGAGGACCGAGAAGTCTGAGATAATATCCATAAGATGGCCGGGGTTCAAGTCCTTTGGCATCTCTGGTGAGCATCTCAGTTAGCGTAAGTTAGTTCTGTCATTTGAACTGACCAGCACAACTTTGAGAGGCGAGGACCAAGAGGTCAGAGAATAGGTCGACAGTTGGGTCAGGGTTTGATTCCCTCATAATCGGCAGTGACCATGTAGTGAGCGTATGATGGTTCTGTCAGCTGAATAGCATTCATGAGTATACCTTCGAGAGGAGAGGACAAAGAGCTGACAGATTTAATCAACAGGTGGGCCAGGGTTCAAGTCCCTCATAATCGGCAGTGACCATGTAGTGAGCGTATAATGGTTCTTTTAGCTGGATAGCATTCATGAGTATACCTTCGAGAGGAGAGGACAAAGAGCTGACAGATTTAATCAACAGGTGGGCCAGGGTTCAAGTCCCTCATAATCGGCAGTGACCATGTAGTGAGCGTATAATGGTTCTTTTAGCTGGATAGCATTCATGAGTATACCTTCGAGAGGAGAGGACAAAGAGGTGACAGATTTCATTAACAGGTGGGCTAGGGTTCAACTCCCTTATCATCGTCGGCAACCACCCAAGTTAACGTATAATGGTCGAATAATAGCCTATTTTATAATAGCTATAATATAGCTATAATAGATATAGAAGCTAATAATTGCTTCATTAACTATAATAGCTGTACAGACTATGCAGGTGAGAGATTTTATCAACAACAGGGCTAAGGGTTCGATTCCCAACAATACCCGGCATGGTTAACCAGGAAAAGTTGTTTCATACTTCCGAGTTGACGAAGATTCAAGTTATGAAAGTCAACAAGTGAGATGCATGATTGATGCTCTTTGCTTCCAGACAGAGAAGTCGTGAGGTCCGATCCCCGGGAGGCCAGGGTTCGGATCTCAGCTATATTATGTGTCAGTAATCACTGAACAATATATCCTCAACTAGGATATTCAATAATTTGTCCTCTCTGTACAGTAATCACCTGTCACTTGTCTGGACCAGGAGTCTGTGCTCGCAGAACACGTCGCCTGGCCGACTATTGGACTTACACAACGCGAGACCTCCATGTCTGCTCGCTCTCAGGAAACCCAATTGAAGACTGGTGTATATTGGTGGCTTGACGCTGCGAGCATCCACCCACAGACTGAGTGGAGGCCAGCGGGCATTGCTTCAATTCCAAGGACGTTGAAGACGGTATCGTTGAAACTAAAATCTCATGCTACAAGCAGTTGGCTCCTCATTCATTAGGTCTCAATCCTGGATTGCCAGGGCTTCTGGAGACAATGGAAGGTTCCCTCTGAACTCCTACCTGTGACAATACCGGCATGGAACGTCCGTTCTCCAACTGCACGGTAGAGACCACTGCAGTTCAGTGTTGTGTGGTACCTGAGACAAGTTACCAGTGTTCAGGCCACAACATAGCACCGTGGTGCATAGAGCAAATGAAGTGTCAAATCATAGTTATGGATCCAGGGTTCAAATCCCTGCTTGTATTCTATGGAGGTCGAAACATCAAGGTGCTAGGGTTCGAGTCCCTGAGTACCATCAGGAATCACCGTAGTTACGCACACCAGTTGTGCGAGTAGAGCACACTAGTCACGCGTTTGACAGTTGATGACCAAGAGGTCAGGTTATATGAACAAGATGTCTGGGGTTCAAATCCCTTAGCGTCTTCAGTAACCACTTCAGTTGGCATACCATAGATCTCTCAGCTGGAAAGTCTGAGCACAATTTTAGAAGACGATCACCTGGAAGCCCTGAGATTCCACCGACAGGAGCGCTGGGGTTCAAGTCCCTTGGCAACGTCGGTAACAAACTTGCTTACGATTCAATATTCTCTCAGCTAAACCAACTATGCTCTATGCACCACTCCGAGAGATAGGGAACGAGACATCGGAGAAGCTATCTGCTCTGCTGTTTATTTTTGACCATTAATTTTCCAAGTCAAAGTAATTCATTCATCAATGACATCAACTTTTGTCATCTCTGCCTCAGAGATTTGAAATATTTCAATGAAACAGCTCATAGTAGTTCACATATTAGGTATTCAGGCATATTACTTGTTGCTGTAGTATATAGCCGATGCATTCCGGCTGTTATCTTGCCTCAGGTATACAGGAATATCAACAGCTGCTGTAATATACACCAAGAGGACGACGGTGTTGATATTGCTTTAGGACGAAGATACTGCCTTTAATCTATTCTAACAATCATTGCCTTGTGTTGTAGTTCATTTGCAAGGACCTCGTCACGTCAACAGTGAGCTCGGTCCCCACAGGCGGCATTCACCCACAGACCGAGCTGAGGCCAGTGAAACACGTACCGATGCCCGGGAGGGTGAAGGCGGTATCGTTAAACTATTATCAACTTACAACGTTATCTTTACTATATACATAGACACTCCTGGCATGGAACATAGGTTGGCTAATTGCACGGTGGAGAGCACTGCACTTTGGTGTGGAGTTGTACTACAGGCAAGCTACCTCCGTTCAGGCCATAGACACTTTACAGCATTACCGTTCATTACGAACCTCATACATAAACACTCCCTACAAGGAACATAGGTTGGCTAATTGCACGGTAGAGAGCACTGCACTTCGGTGTAGAGTTGTACTACAGGCAAGCTACCTCCGTTCAGGCCACAGACACGGTGCATAGGGCATTACACATTCGGTTCACTAGCCGGACTCAAATTTCAAGTTTAGGGAGTTTCACAAACGGCAGGCTTTTGCTAGCGTATAATTGTTCTGTCAGCTGAACAAAACTCAGCTCTGAGAGACGAGGACCGAGAAGTCTGAGATAATATCCTTAAGATGGCCGGGGTTCAAGTCCTTTGGCATCTCTGGTGATCATCCTAGTTAGCGTATGATAGTTCTGTCATTTGAACTGACCAAGCACAACTTTGAGAGGCGAGGACCAAGAGGTCAGAGAATAGGTTGACAGTTCGGTCAGGGTTCGAGTCCCTTATAATCGGCAGTGACCATGTAGTGAGCTCATGATGGTTCTGTCAGCTGAATAGCATTCATGAGTATACCTTCGAGAGGTGAGGACAAAGAGCTGACAGATTTCATTACCAGCTGGGCTAGGGTTATCATCGTCAGCAACAACCCATGTTAACGTATAATGGTCGATTAATGGCCATTTTATAATAGCTATAATATAGCTATGATAGATATAGAAGCTAATAATAGCTATATTAACTATAATAGCCGAACAGACTAATTAGGTGAGAGATCATATCAACTAAAGAGCTAGGGTTAGATACCCAACAATACCCGGCATGGTTAACCAGGAAAAGTTGTTTCATACTTTTGAGTTCCTGCTTCACAGATTTGAAATCTTCCAGTGAAATAGCTTATATTAGTAGACATATCAGGTAGTCGGGAATATTACTTACAGCTGTAATATATACCCGAAGCAATCTGGAAGTTATATTACCCTAGGAATGCAGGAATAACAACTGCCGCTGTAATATATACCAAGAGGACGGCGGCGTTGATATTGCCTTAGGACGAAGATACTGCCTTTAATCTATTCTAACAACAATCCCTTGTGTTGTAGTTTATTTGCAAGGACCACGTCACGTCAACAGTGAGCTCGGTCCCCACAGACGGCATCCACTTGAGGACCGAGCTGAGGCCAGCAAAACACGTACCAAGGCCCAGAAGGGTGAAGGCGGTATCGTTTAACTATTATCAACTTACAACGTTATCTTTACTATATACATAGACACTCCTGGCATGGAACATGGGTTGGCTAATTGCACGGTAGAGAGCACTGCACTTCGGTGTGGAGTTGTACTACAGGCAAGCTACCTCCGTTCAGGCCACAAGACACTAGTACAGCACTACGTTGCATAGGGCATATCACATTTGGTTCACTAGCCGTAGATCCAGGGTTTGAATCCATGCTTCCGGTATTGGGAGTTTCACCAACGACCGGCTTTCGTTAGCGTATAATTGTTCTGTCAGCCTAACAAATCTCAACTTGAGAAGAAGAGGACCAAGAGGCTGAGATTATATCCCTGACATGGCCAGGGTTTGAGACCCTTGGTATCATAGTTAGCATCTTAGTTAGCATCTAAGTTAGCATATTAGTTAGCGTATGATAGTTCTGTCATTTGAACTGACCAGCACAACTTTGTGAGGCGTGGACTAAGAGGTCAGAGAATAGGTCAACAGTTGGGTCAGGGTTCAAGTTTCTCATAATCGGCAGTGACCATGTAGTGAGCGTATGATGGTTCTGTCAGCTGAATAGCATTACTATACCTTTGAGGTGTGAGGACCAAGAGCTGACAGATTTCATTACCAGGTGGGCTAGGGTTCAACTCCCTTATCATCGTCGGTAACCACCCAATTTAACGTATAATGGTCGAATAATAGCCAATTTTATAATAGCTATAATATAGCTTTGATAGATATAATAGCTAATAATAGCTATTTCAACTAAAATAGCCGTACAGACTATGCAGGTGAGAGATTTTATCAACAAGAGGGCTAAGGGTTCGATTCCCAACAATACCCGGCATGGTTAACCAGGAAAAGTTGTTTCATACTTCCGAGTTGACCAAGAATCAAGATATGAAAGTCAACAAGTGAGATGCATGATTGATGCTCTTTGCTTCCAGACAGAGAAGTCGTGAGGTCCGATCCCCGGGAGGCCAGGGTTCGGATCTCCGCTATATTATGTGTCAGTAATCACTGAACAATATATCCTCGACTAGGATATCCAATAATTTGTTCTCTCTATACAGTAATCACCTCTCACTTGTCTGGACCAGGAGTCTGTGCTCGCAGAACACGTCGCCTGGCCGACTATTGGACTTACACAACGCGAGACCTCCATGTCTGCTTGCTCTCAGGAAACCCAATTGAAGACTGGTGTATATTGGTGGCTTCACGCTGCGAGCATCCACCTACAGACCGAGTGGAGGCAACGGACAACGCTTCAAGGCCAAGGGCGTTGAAGATGGTATCGTTGAAACTAAAATCTCATGCTACGAGCAGTTGATTCCTTATATAATAGATCTCAACCCTGGATTGCCAGGACTTTAGAAGACGATGGAAGGTTCCCTCTGAACTCCTACCTGTGACAATACCGGCATGGAACGTTCGTTCTCCAACTGCCCGGTAGAGAACACTGCACTTCTGTGTTGAATGGTACTTGAGACAAGCTACCAGTGTTCAGGCCACAACATAGCACCATGGTGCATGGAGCAAATGAAGCGTCAATTCATAGTTATGGATCCAGGGTTCAAATCCCTGCTTGTATTCTATGGAGGTCGTATCATTAAGGTGCTAGGGTTCGAGTCCCTGAGTACCATCAGGAATCACCGTAGAGACACACACCAGTTCTGCGAGTAGAGCACACTAGTCACGCGTTTGACAGTTGATTACCTAGAGGTCAGGTTATATGAACAAGTTGTCTGGGTTCTAATCCCTTGGCGTCTTCAGTAACCACTTCAGTAAAGATACAATAGTTCTCTCGGCTGGAAAGACTGAGCACAACTTTAGAAGAAGATTACCTGGAAGCCCTGAGATTCCACCGACAGGAGCGCTGGGGTTCAAGTCCCCTGGCAATGTCGGTAACAAACTTGCTTACGATTCAATATTCTCTCGGCTAAACCAACTATGCCCCACTCCGAGAGATAGGGAACGAGACGTTGGAGAATCTATCTGCTCTGCTGTTCATTTTTGATCATTCATTTTCCAAGTCAGTCATTCTTTCATCAATGGCATCAATTTTGTGTCATCTCTGCCTCACTGATTTGGTATATTTCAGTGAAATAGCTCATAGTAGTTCACATATTAGGTTTTCAGGAATAATACTTGTTGATGTAGTATATACCCGATTCATTCCATACGTTATCTTGCCTCAGGTATACACGAATAACAACTGCCGCTGTAATATATACCAAGAGGACAGCGGCGTTGATATTGCCCTAGGACGAAGATACTGCCTTGAATATATTCTAACAATCATTCCTTTGTGTTGTAGTTTATTTGCAAGGACCTCGTCACGTCAACAGGGAGCTCGGTCCCCACAGACGGCATCCACCCACAGACTGAGCTGAGGCCAGCAAAACACGTACCAAGGCCCAGGAGGGTGAAGGCGGTATTGTTAAACTATTATCAACTTACAACGTTATCTTGACTCCATACATAGACACTCCCGGCAAGGAACATGGGTTGGCTAATTGCATGGTAGAGAGCACTGCACTTTGGTGTGGAGTTGTACTACAGGCAAGCTACCTCCGTTCAGGCCACAAGACACTTCACAGCACCACGGTGCATAGAGCATTACACATTCGGTTCACTAGTCGAAGTCAATTTCCAAGTTTCGGAAGTTTTACAAACGGCAGGCTTTTGCTAGTGAATAATTGATCTGTCAGCTGAACAAAACTCAGCTCTGAGAGACGAGGACTGAAAAGTCTGAGATTATATCCATGAGATGGCCGGGATTCTAGTCCTTTGGCATCTCTGGTGAGTATCTCAGTTAGCGTACGTTAGTTCTGTCATTTGAACTGACCAGCACAACTTTGTGAGGCGAGGACCAAGAGGTCACAGAATAGGTCGACAGTTGAGTCGGGGTTTGAGTCCCTCATAATCGGCAGTGACCATGTAGTGAGCGTATGATGGTTCTGTCAGCTGAATAGCATTAGTATACCTTCGAGTGGAGAGGACAAAGAGCTGACAGATTTAATCAACAGGTGGGCCAGTGTTCAACGTCATCGTCAGAACCACCTATGTTAGCGTGTAGTGTTTGAATAATAGCCATAATAGCTTTTTTAACTATAATAGCTGCACAGATTATGCAGGTGAGAGATTCAATCAACAAGAGGGCTAGGGTTCAATTCCCAACAATACCCGACATGGTTAACCAGGAAAAGTTGTTTCATACTTCCGAGTTGACCAAGAATCAAGTTATGAGAGTCAACAAGTGAGATACATGAATGACGCTCTTTGCTTCCAGACAGAGAAGTCGTGAGGTTTGAACCCCGGAAGGCCAGGGTTCGGATCTCGGCTATATGTGTCAGTAATCACTGAACAATATATCCTCAACCAGGATATTCAATAATTTGTTCTCTTTGTACAGTAATCACCTGTCACTTGTCTGGACCAGGAGTCTGTGCTCGCAGAACACGTCGCCTGGCCGACTATTGGACTTACACAACGCGAGACCTCCATGTCTGCTCGCTCTCAGGAAACCCAATTGAAGACTGGTGTATATTGGTGGCTTTACGCTGCGAGCATCCACCCACAGACTGAGTGGAGGCCAGGGAACATCGCTTCAATTCCAAGGACGTTGAAGACGGTATTGTTGAAACTAAAATCTCATGCTACGAGCAATTTTCTCCTCATATAATAGATCTCAACCCTGGATTGCCGGGACTTCAGGAGACGATGGAAGGTTCCCTCTGAACTCTTACCTCAGACAATACCGGCATGGAACGTACGTTCTCCGACTGCACGGTAGAGACCACTTCACTTTGGTGTTGTGTGGTACCTGAGTCAAGTTACCAGTGTTCAGGCCACAACATAGCACCGTGGTGCATAGAGCAAATGAAGTGTCAATTCATAGTTATGGATTCAGGGTTCGAATCCCTGCCTGTATTCTATTGAGGTCGTATCATCAAGGTGCTAGGGTTCGAGTCCCTGAGTACCATCAGGAATCACCGTAGTTACACACACCAGTTCTGCGAGTAGAGCACACTAGTCACGCGTTTGACAGTTGATACCGAGAGGTCAGGTTATATGAACAAGATGTCTGGGGTTCAAATCCCTTGGCGTATTCAGTAACCACTTCAGTTGGCATACCATAGATCTCTCAGCTGGAATGTCTGAGCACAATTTTAGAAGACGATTACCTGGAAGCCCTGAGATTCCACCGACAGGAGCGCTGGGGTTCAAGTCCCTTGGCAATGTCGGTAATAAACTTGCTCCCGATTCAATATTCTCATAGCTAAACAAACTATGCACCATTCTGAAAGATGGGGAACAAGACGTCGGAGAAGCTATGTGCTCTGCTGTTTATTTTTGATCATTGATTTTCCAAGTCAAAGTCATTCACTCATCAATGACATCAATTTTTGTCATCTCTGCTTCACAGATTTAGAATATTTCAGTGGAATAGCTCATAGCAGTTCACATATTAGATATTCATGAATAATACTTGTTGCTGTAGTATATACCCTATGCATTCAGGAAGTTATATTGCCTCGGGTATACAGGAATATTAACTGCCGCTGTAATATATACCAAGAGGATGGCGGCGTTGATATTGCCTTAGAACGAAGATACTGCCTTGAATCTATTCTAACAATCATTCCCTTGTTTTGTAGTTTATTTGCAAGGACCTCGTCACGTCAACAGGGAGCTCGGTCCCCACAGACGGTATCCACCCACAGACCGATTGAAGGCCATCAAAACACGTACCAAGGCCCAGGAGGGTGAAGGCGGTATCGTTAAACTATAATCACCTCACAACGTTATCTTGACTCCATTCATAGACACTCCCGGCATGGAACATTGGTTGGCTAATTGCACGGTAGAGAGCACTGCACTTTGGTGTGGAGTTGTACTACAGGCAAGCTACCTCCGTTCAGGCCACGGACACAGCACTACGGTTCCCTACGAACCTCATACATAAACACTCCCGGCATGGAACATGGGTTGGCTAATTGCACGGTAGAGAGCACTGCACTTTGGTGTGGAGTTGTACTACAGGCAAGCTACCTCTGTTCAGGCCACAGACACTAGTACAGCACTACTGTGCATAGGGCATATCACATTCGGTTCACTAGCCAAGGGTGGATGTTTTGGATCCCTGCTGCCAGTTTCGAGAGTTTCACCAACCTCAGGCTCGAGTTCGACCCTCGCTCATCATCAGTGACCACCTTGGTTAGCGTTTAATAGTTCTGTCAGCTGAACTGACTATATTTGTAGAGAAAAGGACCAAGAGGTCTGAGATTTTGTCAATAAGACGACCAGGGTTCAAGTCCTTGGCAACTTCGTGAGTCTTTTCTGAATTTTTTTTGTACAAAGTGGTAGATACTCCTGTCACCTCCATGCATTATGCAAATAACTGGAGTTATTTCTTCCTAGAAAATCTTGAGAATAATCAATTTTGAAATTGTTCAATTTGGCTTCCAATGGTTTTGTGTTGCAGGTGGGTGTACGCGACTACTACTGGGTAAGCTGGGAAATGAGAGCAGCTCGAGAATTCCTTACCGCAACCGTTTTACCTCTTCGAGTCGAGCATCCTGCATCAGTATTCCTTGAACTTCACGAAGAAGACTAACTCATTCGACAGCTAGATTAGGTTTAGATCCAAGTGTGTGGTGATCCAAACGGAATGCAATTTTAAGAAAAACTCACTGAAATTTGACTCGACAGTAATTTTCAAATAGAATACTATAGTAAAACTGTGGCTTTAATTGAATATATAACCAATATTCAAGAAGAATGACCTCATTCCTGGTAATTCTAATATACATATAATACGATACTTCTTCACACAATACAGAATTCAATTTTCCAGTGCCCGGGCCCTGCAGTCACACTTGTACGTATATTTTTTCTCGCCCACTTGCTCATAATGAGAAGAAATTGTTTTCAGTAATCAATGATGAACCAAACTTTTTTTCTTGATGATTATTTTCTCTCCTGCTTTGTAATATTCAAGTCTAAAACATGTTTTCATCTCCTCCTTTCCTGTTAGGGCCGGGACTGTTGGGTTGGGTTGGGTTGGGTTGACTTTTAGGGTAAGGTTTGGGTGAGGGTGGATGCTTTTGGGGTCAATACTAGGTCAAGGTTGGGTACATTTTGGGTGGAGAGGGGTGGGAAGGAGATTGGTGGAGTTGAAAACAGTTTTTCTTGTACTACTACGTTGAAGCGTACGAGAAATTGATGCATTCTGAGTTACCGTTTACCGGCACTTCAGCGTGCCTCGTTTAATATTCAATTCATATTTTCATTCTTTCATTTTAAACTCATTTCATTCTCGTCTTATGCACTTCACAATTTCTATTTTTTTACAATTTTGTAATAAAGATAAGAAGCCCACATAGAGAAAATTCTCTGTGTGTGGGCCAAAATTTTGAAATTATTAAATGCAATAATAAATGTAATTACATGTAAATATTAAATTCGAATCTGAATTTTAAATAACGGTATTGAAAACATTTTTTTCTCTTCAAGTATGTGAATCTTAAAATTTGAATTATTGTGATTTCTGACCTTCCCAAAATTGCATTATACGTATCATATTGAACGTTTATGTATGAGTGTTATTCATCGTAGGTTGCGAGTCTTGTTAGTCGCGGTCACGGGCCAAGTCTTGATCGTGGCAGCCCAACTTGACACCCTTACGGTGTTTAAATTCAATAGTTTTCGTTGAGTTAACATAATATTGTCTAGCGTAAGATCAATCATAAGTTGCATTCAACGCATAATTTAAGTCAACCTCCACTTGTAGCTAAGTACCTAGGCTTATATTCTAGCCCTTTTCAATGTGACTGATCTGCTCAGAGTACTTTGGAAAAATGTTCAAGATCAACTATGATATTTCTACGTCAATATGACGTCAAGGTTACTGGAGGCGTATTTCGTCGCCAATGAGATTGTAGTGCTAGGCTGTGACATACAAAAAAACTCTCATCGAAAATATACATTTTTGCCATACTAGTATGTATTCTAAAATCGATAGTTTTATTATTTCATTAAGTAAACGTCATAATCTGTAATTTGCTGCCACATCTCCCCTGAGAGGACGAGTGGTATTTGAGAGTAGACCTAACATGAGATAACTCACGTGATACCCAGTTCAGCAGTTCTAGTATTTCGTTGAAACTTGATGAACGATGTATTCAATCATGTATTACTTTTATTGCCAAATGCAATATGTTCTTAATGTTGAATCATGTTTGATGTACAGTGAAACCTCTATCCATCGTTTTCCTAGAGACCTGGAAAATGAACCATCCCTGAGAGAAAACCATTCATTCAAGAAAATTTAACATTACTTATATTTTATTGTATGTTCGAAAGGTGAAACAAATGATAATAATAATAATGATTTTTATTAGCGGAGACTGTACAAACAGTATGATATCATGATATGTATGATCATCATGAATTACAAATATGCATATAATAAGCATTGTTCAAGATTACCTGAAAGCTAAAAAATCATCAACAGAGTAAAAAGCATTTTCACATAGCAGTTTCTTGACTCTGGATAGAAGCAGGAACGATGCATAGAGGGTTTTCTGTACTCTGATGTTTGTATATGTGCCTTTCTACAAATTTCCTACTGCATTCCATGACTGTTCACTTATTTCACTATCCTTACTCCAAGTCTAGCTCTTGAGATTATTAGTCGAGATGTATCGCAGCAAAGAAGAATTATTGTCAGTTCAGACTATATGCAAGATGAAAGCTGTGATGCACTAGGAAAGCCTCGCTCAGTAGGTCTACCAGGCCATTGTTTTGTTGACATGTGCACCACATTTGAGAATGTTCATTACTACTCGAAGTATCTTGCATTGATAACTACTGTAGTTAGAATCAGTTGGATGAATTTGCCAGAAAAATAATCTAAAACCCATGGCATCGGGTGCTACAACAATATCCAGATGATAATGATTATTGAATGTCAACAAATAAGTTGCAGATGACAAAATGTTATTAAAATTGGGCATTGCACAGTTTTTCTCATAGGTTGAAATGTTATGAACATTGCATAACAATATCTCGACAAAAATTACATCACGGACATTTATGTTCACATGCCTTCTTATAATCGTCAATATCATAAATGCTTACATCTTTTTATCATTCATTATTTTATTTTGACTGTAAATTACATGAATTGGACCCATGGCTACCAACTAGACAACAAGTAAGGGTACTGCTAATAATATTATTTAACTCTTGCAATTGCACATAAATGCACGGTGGCTATCCATTGTAGGCTTGATTTTATGAATGTTTAGTTCCATTGAATTTATCAATATAACTTATTTCTATGACAGGATATACTACCTGAATCTTTTGAACACAAACTGAAAAAGAAATTTGTGCTGAAAACGATAATCGTTTTAACAATTATCAACATGGTGGAGGATGGGAAATGATGGATTGCAGAGTAAGAAGAAAAACATCAATAGCGTACCGGTATCGAATAACAACAACACTAAAGGTTGCCAACTTATATTTAAACAGTACAGACATAGTTTTCATAAAAGTAGAACCACTAATAAGGCCCAGTTATACGAAATTGGATTAGGCAATAGTTGGTGGATTAACTTTTTATCACCATTGGTTACATATGTTATTTTCGTACCTTTAATCAATATTTAGTGGATTTGCACCCTAAATAAGATTGGTAAAACTGGGCCTAAGATTAATAGTGCTTTGAACATGAACAAAATCAACAAAAATCTTGTTTTTCACATTCTTGCTAGCTCTGGATTATTATGCCTGTTTATTATAGCTATGCATAGAACAAATCTAGTCCTTATTTTCCACAAAGCCTAGAACAAGGCTGATAAAAATTAACAATAAAGAATGAAAACACCATACCTGCATATATAAATTACATACATAGTACCATAACATAACATAAAGTACCGATAATAATAATAATGGTAGGAATTAGCCGACTAAGAGCGTAATGGAAGTAAGATATTGTTATGAGACACCTCTTGATAATAAGTTTATTATTAACTCTCACTCTTAATAATATTGATGTTACTCTCAATATGAGAGAACCGATTGATTGAAGAAAGCCAAATAACAATTCTTTGCTGAATTGATTATGAAATCCCCACCTCCAATTGTAGTAACATTGGATATTGTATGCAATTGTTTCATTTTATATTATTGCTTGAATCTATTATGAATTTTATTTTATTGACCCTACTGACACTATCTCGTTATCTCTGTTTCAGACAACAATGCTGCATGCCGAGTGTACGTGATTTAAAGTTCTTGGAAGGGCTCGTACAGGGGAGAATATTGCTTGAAATGATCAAGGATTAAGGTCACGTTAGGAAGTCTAACACTGCGTTTTTTTTTATTATATTGCTTGAATCTATTAAGTACCAAAAATTTAAGTGACATTAGATATTGATTGTATACAAGCATTTTATTTTATTGACCATACTGACACTATCTTGTTATCTCTATTTCAGACAACAATGCTGTTTGCGGAGGGTGAAAGTCTTTGAAAGGACTCATACAGGGGAAAATATTGCTAGAATCTATCACTTCTCAATGATTGAAGTCACATTAGATAGTCTATCTATGCATTTTATTTTATGATATTGCTTGAATCTATTAAGTCCCAATAATTGAAGTAACGTTGAATATTGATTTTATTAGGGCGTTTTATTTCACTGACCGAACTGACACCATCTTTTTATCCCTGTTTCAGACAACAATGCTGTTTGCGGACTGTACGTGAGGAAGGACTCGTCTAACAGGGGGAATATTGCTTGAATCTATTACGTCCCCAAAATTGAAGTAACACTAGATATTGATTGTGTGCAAGCATTTTATTTTATTGACCGTACTGACACCATCTCGTCTTCTCTGTTTCAGACAACAATGCTGCATGCACAAGTGCAATGCCAAGCCTTTGGAAGGACTCGTACAGGAAAGAATATTGCTTGAATCTAGCACGTCTCAAGGACTGAAGTCACAATAGATAGTTAATTCATGTGTTTTATTTTATAATACTGCTTGAATCTATTACGTCCCGAAAATTGAAGTAACGTTGGATATTGTGTTCAAGCGTTTTATTCCATTGACCGTACTGACACTCTCTCATCATCTCTGTTTCAGACAACTATGCTGTTAACAGACTGAGCTACGTGATGTGAAGCCTTTGGAACGACTCGTACAGGGGGGAATATTGCTTGAATCTATGACGTCTCTTGTATTGAAGTCACGTTAGATGGTCTGTCAATCCATGTGTTTTATTGAATATTAATGCTTGAATCTATCATTACGTCCCAAAATTGAAGTAACGTTAGATATTGTATCCAAGCGTTCTATTTTATATTATTGCATGAATCTATTATAACTTTTTTTCATTTTATTGACTGTACTGACACCATCTCGTTATTCACGTTTCAATCAACAATGTTGCATGCAGAGTGTACGTGATTTGAAGTTCTTGGAAGGACTCGTACCGGTACTGGGAAAAATGTTGCTTGAATCTATAACGTCTCGAGGATTGAAGTCACGTCAGATAGTCTATCCATCCATGCGGCTTATTTCATAATATTGCTTGAATCTATTACGTCCCAAAAATTGAAGTAACGTTGGATATTGTATTCAAGCGTATTATTCCATTGACCGTACTGACACCATCTCGTTATCCCGTTTCAGACAACAATGCTGCATGCAGAGTGTACATGATTTGAAGTTCCTGGAAGGACTTGTACAGGGGAGAATATTGTTTGAATCTATAACATCTTGAGGATAGAAGTCACGTTAGATATTCTATCCATGTGATCTATTTTATAATATTGCTTGAATCTATCACGTCCCAAAAATTGAAGTAACATTCGATATACAAGCATTCTATTTTATTGACCGTACTGACACCATCTCGTCATCTCTGTTTCAGACAACAATGCTGTATGCGCAGTGCTACGTGATGCAAAGTCATCGGAAGGACTTGTACAGGGGAGAATATTGCTAGAATCTGTCACGTCTTGAGGATG
Organism: Brachyptera risi; assembly: GCA_964007535.1. Lineage (NCBI taxonomy): Eukaryota > Metazoa > Arthropoda > Insecta > Plecoptera > Taeniopterygidae > Brachyptera > Brachyptera risi. The sequence continues at coordinate 48,820,575 of OZ023328.1, forward strand.
AAGTCACGTTAGATAGTTAATCCATGCATTTTATTTTTCATTATTGCTCGAATCTATTATGTCCTGAAAATTGAAGTAACGTTGGATATTGATTTTATTTGGGCATGTTATTTTACTCACAGTACTGACACCATCTCTTTATCTCTGTTTCAGACAACAATGCTGTTCGTGGACTGTACATGTGGGAAGATTCGTCTTACAGGGGGGAATATTGCTCGAATCTATTACGTCCCGAATATTGAAGTAACGCTAGATATTGATTGTATCCAAGCATTTTATTTTATTGACCGTACTGACACCATATCGTCATCTCTGTTTCAGACAACAATGCTGAATGCGCAGTGCTACGTGATGCGAAGTCTTCGGAAGGACTCGTACAGGAGAGAATATTGCTTGAATCTATCACGTCTCGGGGATTGAAGTCACGTTAGATGGTCTATTCATCCATGTGTCTTATTAAATATTATTGCTTGAATCTATCATGACGTCCCAAAATTGAAGTAACGTTAGATATTGTATCCAAGCATTTTATTTCATGTTATTACTTGAATCTATTATCATGTCCTCTTTATTTTATTGACCGTACTGACACTATCTCTTTCATTCTGTTTCAGACAACAATGCTGCGTGCAGAGTGTACGTGATTTGAAGTTCTTGGTTGGACTCGTACCGGTACTGGGAAAAATGTTGCTTGAATCTATAACGTCTCGAGGATTGAAGTCACTTTAGATAGTTAATCCATGCGTTTTATTTTATAATACTGCTTGAATATATTATGTCCCAAAAATTGAAGTAACTTTGGATATGCAAGGGTTTTATTTTATTGACTGTACTGACACTATATCATTATCTCTGTTTCAGACAACAATGCTGCATGCGGAGTGTGTGTGATTTGAAGTTCTTGGATGGACTCGTACAGGGGGGAATATTGCTAGAATTTATCACGTCTCATGGATTGAAGTCACATTAGATAGTCTATCCATGCGTTTTATTTTTCAATATTGCTCGAATCTATTATGTCCCGAAAATTGAAGTAACGTTGGATATTGATTTTATTGGGGCATGTTATTTTACTCACAGTACTGACACCATCTCTTTATCTCTGTTTCGGACAACAATGCTGTTTGAGGACTGTACATGTGGAAGGACTCGTCTTACAGGGGGGAATATTGCTTGAATATATTACGTCCCGAATATTGAAGTAAGGCTAGATATTGATTGTATCCAAGTATTTTATATTATTGACCGTACTGACACCATCTTGTCATCTCTGTTTCAGACAACAATGCTGTATGCGCAGTGCTACGTGATGTGAAGTCTTCGGAAGGACTCGTACAGGAGAGAATATTGCTTGAACCTATCACGTCTCGAGGATTGAAGTCACGTTAGATAGTCTATCCATCCATGCGTATTATAAAATGTTATTGCTTGAATACATCATCACGTCCCAAAATTAAAGTAACTTCAGATATTGTAACCAAGCGTTTTATTCCATTGACCGTACTGACACTCTCTCGTTATCTCTGTTCCAGAAAACTATGCTGTTTGCGGACTGAGCTACGTGATGTGAAGCCTTCGGAACGTCTTGTACAGGGGTGAATATCGCTTGAATCAAGCCCGTCTTGAGGATTGAAGTCTTGTTTGTCAGTCTATCCATCCATGTAATTTATTAAATATTATTGCTTGAACCTATCATCATGTCCCAAAATTGAAGTAGCGTTAGATATTGTATTCCATCATTTTATTTTATATTATTGCTTGAATCTTTCAGCACTTCCTTTTTATTTCATTGACGTACTGACACTATCTTGTTATCTCTGTTTCAGACAACAATGCCGCATGCAGAGTGTAAATGATTTGAAGTTCTTGGAAGGACTCGCACAGGGGAGAATATTGCTTGAATCTATAACGTCTCAAAAATTGAAGTAACATTGGATATCCTAGGGTTCTATTTTATTGACAGTACTGACACTATCTTGTTATCTCTGTTTCAGACAATAATGCTGCATGCGGAGTGTACGTGATTTGAAGTTCTTGGATGGACTCGTACAGGGGGGAATGTCGCTTGAATCTGTTACGTCTCGAGGATTGAGGTCACGTTAGATAGTATAACCATGCATCTTTTCTCAATAATGCTTGAATCTATTACGAACCAAATATTGAAGTGACATTAGATATTGATTATATACAAGCATTTTATTTTGTTCACCGTACTGATACCATCTTGTTATCTCTGTTTCAGACAACAATGCTGTTTGCAGAGTGTGGAGTCTACGAAACGGCTCGTACAGGAGGGAATATTGCTAGAATCTGTCACGTCTTGAGGATTGAAGTCACATTAGATAGTCTATACTCTATCTATGCATTTTATTTTTCAATATTGCTCGAATCTATTATATCCCGAAAATTGAAGTAACGTTGGATATTGATTTTATTGGGGCGTGTTATTTTACTCACAGTACTGACACCATCTCTTTATCTCTGTTTCAGACAACAATGCTGTTCGTGGACTGTACATGTGGGAAGATTCGTCTTACAGGGGGGAATATTGCTCGAATCTATTACGTGCCGAAAATTGAATTAAAACTAGATATTGATTGTATCCGAGCATTTTATTTTACTGACCGTACTGACACCATCTCGTCATCTCTGTTTCAGACAACAATGCTGTATGCGCAGTGCTACGTGATGCAAAGTCTTTGGAAGGACTCGTACAGGAGAATATTGCTTGAATCTATCACGTCTTGAGGATTGAAGTCACGTTAGATAGTTAATCCATGCGTTCTATTTTATAATTCAGCTTGAATCTTTTACGTCCCGAAAATTGAAGTAACGTTGGATATTGTGTTGGAGCGTTCTATTCCATTGACCCTACTGACACTCTCTCATTATCTCTGTTTCAGACAACTATGCTGTTTGCGGACTGAGCTACGTGATGTGAAGCCTTCGGAACGACTCGTACAGGAGGGAAAATTGCTTGAATCAATGACGTCTCGAAGTTTGGAGTGTTGTTAGATGGTCAGTCCATCCATCTGTTATATTATATATTATTGCTTGAATCTATCATCACGTCCCAAAATTGAAGTAACGTTAGATATTGTATCCAAGTGTTTCATTTTATATTATCGCTTGAATCTATTATTACGTCCTTTTAATTTTATTGACCGTACTGACACCATCTCGTCATCTCTGTTTCAGACAACAATGCTGCGTGCAGAGTGTACGTGATTTGAAGTTCTTGGAAGGACTCGTACAGGGGTGAATATTCCTTGAATCCATTACGTCCCGAAAATTGAAGTAATGTTAGTATTGATTGTATTGAGGCGTTTCATTTTATTGACTGTACTGACACCATTTCTTCATCTCTGTTTCAGACATCAATGCTGTTTGCAGACTGCAGGTGTGGAAGGACTCGCAGTAGAGGGGAGAATATTGGTTGGATCCATCACGTCTCAAGGATTGAAGTCAAGTCAGATAGTCTATCCATCCATGCGTTTCATCAAATATTATAGCTTGAATCTATCATGACGACCCAAAATTGAAATTACGTTACAAATTGTAACCAAGTGTTTTTTTCCATTGACCTTACTGACACTCTCTCGTTATCTCTGTTCCAGACAACTATGCTGTTTGTGGACTGAGCTACGTGATGTGAAGCCTTCAGAACGACTCGTACAGGAGGGAAAATTGCATGAATCTATGACTTCTCGAAGTTTGGAGTGTTGTTAGATGGTCAGTCCATCCATCTGTTATATTATATGTTATTGCTTGAATCTATCATCACCTCCCAAAATTGAAGTAACGTTGGATATTGTATCCAAGCATTTTATTTCATATTATTGCTTGAATCTATTATTAAACCTTCTTTATTTTATTGACCGTACTGACACTATCGCTTTCATTCTGTTTCAGACAACAATGCTGCATGCAGAGTGTGCGTGATTTGAAGTTCTTGGAAGGACTCGAACAGGGGGGAATATTTCTAGAATCTATCACATCTCGAGGATCGAAGTCAGGTTAGATAGTCTATCCATGCATATTATTTTATAATATTGCTCGAATCTAATATGTCCCAAATATTGAAGTAACGTTGAATATTGATTGTGTTAGGGCGTTTTATTTCACTGACCGTACTGACACCATCCTTCATCTCTGTTTCAGACAACAATGCTGTTTGCGGACTGTACATGTGGAAAGACTCGTCTCACAGAGAGGAATATTGCTTGAATCTATCACGTCCCAAAAATTGTAGTAACGCCAGATATTGATTGTATCCAAGCATTTTATTTTATTGACCGTACAGACACCATCTTGTCATCTCTGTTTCAGACAACAATGCTGTTTGCGCAGTGCTACGTGATGCAAAGTCTTCGGAAGGACTTGTACAGGGGAGAATATTGCTTGAATCTATCACGTCTCGAGGATTGAAGTCACGTTAGATAGTTAATCCATGCGTTTCATTTTATATTACTGCTTGAATATATTACGTCTCAAAAATTGAAGTAATGTTAGATATTGTATCCGAGCGTTATATTCCATTGACCGTACCGATACTCTCTCGTTATCTCTGTTTCAGTCAACAATGCTGCATGCAGAGTGTACGTGATTTGAAGTTCCTGGAAGGACTCGTACAGGGGGGAATATTGGTTGAAATTATCAAGTCTCGAGGATTGCAGTCACGTTAGATAGTCTATCCATCCATTCGTTTTATAAAATATTATTGCTTGAATCTATCATCACGTCCCATAATTGGAGTAACGTTAGATATTGTAACCAAGCGTTTTATTCCATTGACCATACTGACACTCTCTCGTTATCTCTGTTCCAGACAACTATGCTGTATGCAGGACTGAGCAACTTGATGTGAAGCCTTCGGAACGACTCGTACAGGAGGGAATATTGCTTGAATCTATCATGTCTCTTGTATTGCAGTCACATTAGATGGTCTGTCAATCCATGTGTTTTATTGAATATTATTGCTTGAATCTATCATCACGTCCCTAAATTGATGTAACGTTAGATATTGTATCTAAGCGTTTTATTTTATATTATTGCATGAATCTATTATAACTTTTTTTTCATTCCATTGATCCTACTGACACTATCTCGTTATCCATGTTTCAGACAACAATACTGCAAGCCGAGTGTACGTGATTTAAAGTTCTTGGAAGGATTCGAACAGGGGGGAATTTGGCTTGAATCTATCACGTCTCGAGGATTGAGGTCACGTTAGAAAGTCCATCCATGCTTTTTTTTTATTATATTGCTTGAATCTATCACGTACCGAAAATTGAAGTGACATCGGATATTGATTGTATACAAGCATTTCATTTCATTGACCATACTGACACTATCTTGTTATCTCTGTTTCAGACAACAATGCTGTTTGCGGAAGGTGAAGTCTTCGATAGGACTCATACAGGGGGGAATAATGCTAGAATCTATTACGTCTCGAGAATTGAAGTCACATTAGAGAGTCTATCTATGCATTTTATTTTATGATATTGCTCGAATCTATTATGTCCCAAAATTTGAAGTAACGCTGGATATTGATTGTATTGGGGCGTTTTAAATCACTGACCGTACTGACACCATCTCTTTATCTCTGTTTCAGACAACAATGCTGTTTGCGGACTGTACGTGTGGAAGGACTCGTCTCACAGAGGCGAATATTGCTTGAATCTATCACGTCCCCAAAATTTTAGTAACGCCAGTTATTGATTGTATACAAGCGTTTTATTCCATTGACCGTACTGACACCATCTTGTCATCTCTGTTTCAGACAACAATGTTGTATGCGCAGTGCTACGTGATGCAAAGTCTTCGGAAGGACTTGTACAGGGGAGAATATTGCTTGAATCTATCTCGTCGCAAGGATTGAAGTCACAATAGATAGTTAATCCATGCGTTTAATTTTATAATACTGCTTGAATCTATTACATCCCAAAAATTGAAGTAATGTTAGATATTGTATCCGAGCATTATATCCCATCAACCTTACTGACACTCTCTCGTTATCTCTGTTTCAGACAACCATGCTGTTTACGGACTGAGCTACGTGATGTGAAGCCTTCGGAACGTCTCGTACAGGAGGGAATATTGCTTGAATCTATCACGTCTCAAGGATTGAAGTCACGTTAGATAGCCTATATATGCAATATGGCTGGAATCTATAACGTATCAAAAATTGAAGCGACATTAGATATTGATTGTATACAAGCATTTCATTTTGCTGACCATACTGACACTATCTTGTTATCTCTGTTTCAGACAACAATGCTGTTTGCGGAGTGTGAAGTCTCTGAAAGGACTCTTACGGGGGGAAATATTGCTAGAATCTATCACATCTTCAAGATTGAAGCCACATTACATAGTCTTTCTATGCATTTTATTTCATAATATTGCTCGAATCCCTTATGTCCCGAAAATTGAAGTACCACTGGATATTGATTTTATTAGGGCATTTTATTTCACTGACTTTACTGACACCATCTCTTTATCTCTGTTTCAGAAGACAATGCTGTTCGTGGACTGTACGTGTGGATGGACTTGTCTTTAGGGGTGACTATTGCTTGATCAATTTCGTCCCCAAAATTGAAGTAACGCTAGATATTGTATCCAAGCGTTTCATTCCATTGACCGTACTGACACCATCTCGTCATCTCTGTTTCAGACATAAATGCTGACCGCCCAGTGTACGTGATTTGGAGTTCTCAGAAGGACTCGTACTGGGAGGAATATCGCATGAATCTATGACGTCGCGAGGGTTGAAGTCACGCTAGATAGTCTATCTATCCATGTGTTCAATTAAATATTATTGCTTGAATCTATCATCACGTCCCAAAATTGAAGTAACATTAGATATTGTATCCAAGCGTTTTATTTTATATTATTGCTTGAATCGATTATTACATCTTTTTTTAATTTATTGACTGTACTGACACCATTTCTTCATCTCTGTTTCAGACAACAATGCTGTTTGCGGACTGTAGGTGTGGAAGGACTCGCAGTAGAGGGGGGAATATTGCTTGGATCCATCACGTCTCAAGGATTGAAGTCAAGTCAGATAGTCTATCCATCCATGTGTTTCATCAAATATTATAGCTTGAATCTATCATGAAGTTCCAAAATTGAAATAATGTTGGAAATTGTGACCAAGTGTTTTTTTCCATTGACCTTACTGACACTCTCTCGTTAACTCTGTTCCAGACAACTATGCTGTTTACAGACTGAGCTACGTGATGTGAAGCCTTCGGAATGACTCGTACAGGAGGGAAAATTGATTGAATCTATGATGTCTCGAGGTTTGGAGTGTTGTTAGATGGTCAATCCATCCATCTGTTATATTATATATTATTGCTTGAATCTATCATCACGTCCCAAAATTGAAGTAACGTTAGATATTGTATCCAAGCGTTTCATTTCATATTATTGCTTGAATCTATTATTAAACCTTCTTTATTTTATTGACCGTACTGACACTGTCTCTTTAATTCTGTTTCAGACAACAATGCTGCATGCAGAGTGTACGTGATTTGAAGTTCTTGGAAGGACTCGTACCGGGGGGAATATTGCTTGAATATATCACGTCTCGAGGATTGAGGTCACGTTAGAAAGTCTATCCATGAGGTTTTTATAATTATATTGCTTGAATCTATTATGTACCGAAAATTGAAGTGACATTAGATATTGATTGTATACAAGTATTTCATTTTATTGACCATACTGACACTATCTCGTCATCTCTGTTTCAGAAAACAATGCTGTATGTGCAGTGTTACGTGATGCAAAGTCTTTGGTAGGACTCTGTTTGTTTAGGAATACTGCTTGAATCTATCACGTCTCGAGGAATGAAGTCACGTTAGATAGCTAATCCATGCATTTATTCAATTATATTGCTCCAATCTATTATGTCCCAAAAATTGAAGTAACGATGGATATTGATTGTATCAGTGCGTTTTATTTCATTGATCGTACTGACACCATATCTTCATTTCTGTTTCAGAAGACAATGCTGTTTGCAGACCGTCCGTGTGGAAGGACTCGTCGTACAGGGGGCAATTTTGCTTGAATCTATAACGTCTCAAGGATTGAAGTCTCGTTAGATAGTCTATCTATCCATGCGTTTTACAAAATATAATTGCTTGAATCTATCATCACGTCCCAAAATTGAAGTAACGTTAGATATTGTAACCAAGCGTTTCATTCCATTGACCATACTGACACTCTCTTGTTATCTCTGTTTCAGACAACTGTGCTGTTTGCAGAGTGTACGTGATTTGAAGTTTTTGGCAGGACTCGTACAGGGGGAAATATTGCTTGAATCTATAACGTCCCGAGGATTGAAGTCACAATAGATAGTCTATCCATGCGTTTTATTTCATTATATTGCTTGAATCTATTATAAACTTAGAATCCAAGTGACATTAGATATTGATTGTATACAAGCATTCAATTCCATTGACCATAGTGACACTATCTTGTTATCTCTGTTTCTGACAACAATGCCATTTGCGGAGTGTGAAGTCTTCGAAAGGACTCGTACAAAGGGGAATAGTGCTTGAATCTATCACGTCTCGAGGATTAAAGTCTCACGGATAATCTATCCATTGGTTTTAATTAATATTATTGCTCGAATCTATCATGTCCCGAAAATTGAAGTAACGTTGGATATTGATTTTATTGGGCATTTATCTTTTTGACAGTACTGACACCATTTCTTTATCTCTGTTTCAGACAACAATGCTGTTTGCGGATTGTTTGTGTGGAAGGTCTTGTCTTACAGGGGGGAATTTTGCTTGAATCTATCACGTCTCTAGGATTGAAGTCTCGTTAGATAGTCTATCCATCCACGCGTTTTATTAAATATTATTGCTTGAATCTATCATCACGTCCCAAAATTGAAGTAACGTTAGATATTGTAACCAAGCATTATATTCCATTGACTGTACTGACACTCTCTCGTTATCTCTGTTTCAGACAACTATGCTGTTTACGGACTGAGCTACGTGATGTGAAGTCTTCGGAAAGACTCGTACAGGGGGAATATTGCTTGAATCTACCTCGTCTCAAGGATTGAAGTCACGTTAGATAGTCAATCCATGCGTTTTATTTTATAATACTGCTTGAATCTATCACGTCCCGAAAATTGAAGTCACGTTAGATATTGTATCCAAGCCTCTTATTCCATTGACCGTACTGACACTCTCGTTATCTCTGTTTCAGACAACTATGCTGCATGCAGAGTGTACGTGATTTGAAGTCCTCAGAAAGACTCGTACAGGGGGGAATATTGCTTGAATCCATCACGTCTCAAGGATTGAAGTCTCTTTAGATAGTCTATTCATGCATTTTATTTTATAATATTGCTCGAATCTATTATGTCCTGAAAATTGAAGTAACCTAGATATTGATTGTTCTATGTTGAATTATTTTGTTGATTGTACTGACACCATCTCTTCATCTCTGTTTCAGACAACAATGCTGTTTGCGGTTTGTACGTGTAGAAGGACTCGTCGTACAGGGGGGAATATTGCTTGAATCTATAACGTCTCGAGGATTGAAGTCACGTTAGATAGTCTATCCATTCATGCGTTTCAAAAAATATATTTGCTTGAATCCATCATCACGTCCAAAAATTGAAGTAACTTTAGATATTGTATCCAAGCGTTTTATTCCATTGGCCGCACTGACACTCTCTCGTTATCTCTGTTTCAGACAACTTTACTGTTTACAGACTGAGCTACGTGATGTGAAGTCTTCGTAACGACTCGTACAGGGGAGAATATTGTTTGAATCAAGCCCGTCTCGGGGATTGAAGTCACGTTAGATAGTCTATCCATCCATGTGTCTTATTAAATATTTTTGCTTGAATCTATCATCATGTCCCAAAATATAAGTAACGTTAGATATTGTATCCAAGCATTTTATTTCATGTTATTGCTTGAATCTATTATCACGTCCTCTTTATTTTATTGACCGTACTGACACTATCTCTTTCATTCTGTTTCAGACAACAATGCTGCGTGCAGAGTGTACGTGATTTGAAGTTCTTGGTTGGACTCGTACTGGTACTGGGGAAAATGTTGCTCGAATCTATAACGTCTCGAGGATTGAAGTCACAGATAGTCTTTCCATGCGTTTTATTTCATAATATTGCTTGAATCTATTATGTCCCAAAAATTGAAGTAACTTTGGATATGCAAGCGTTTTATTTTATTGACTGTACTGACACTATCTCGTTATCTCTGTTCCAGACAATGATGCTGCATGCAGAGTGTACGTGATTTGAAGTTCTTGGAAGGACTCGTACAAAGGGGAATATTGCTTGAATCTATCACGTCTCGAGGATTGAAGTCACGTTGGATTGTCCATCGATGCGTTTTTTCTTCATATTGCTTTAATCTGTTATGTCCCGAAAATTTAAGTGACATTAGATATTGATTGTATACAAGCATTTTATTTTATTGACCGTACTGACCACTATCTTGTTATCTCTGTTCCGGACAACAATGCTGTTTGCAGAGTGTGAAGTTCTCGAAAGGACTCATACAGGGGGAAATATTGCCAGAATCTATCACTTCTTGAGGATTGAAGTCACATTAGATAGTCTATGCATTTTATTTTTCAATATTGCTCGAATCTATTATGTCCCGAAAATTGAAGTAACGTTGGATATCGATATTATTATGGCACTTTATTTCCCTGACCTCACTGACACCATCTCTTTATCTCTGTTTCAGACAACAATGCTGTTTGTAGACTGTACGTGTGGAAGGACTTTTCTTACAGGGGGGTATATTGCTTGAATCTATTACGTCCCCAAAATTGAAGTAGATTAAAATTAGATTCAAAATTAGATCTAGTGTACACTAGATATTGTCTCCAAGCGTTTTATTCCATTGACCGTACTGACACCATCTCGTCATCTCTGTTTCAGACAACAATGCTGTATGCGCAGTGCTACGTGATGCAAAGTCTTCGGAAGGTCTCGTACGGGGAAAAATATTGCTTGAACCTATCACGTCTCGAGGATTGAAGTCACGTTAGATAGTTAATCCATGCGTTTCATTTTGTAATATTGCTCGAATCTTTCACGTCATGAAAATTGAAGTAACGTTAGATATGGTATCCAAGTGCTTCATTCCATTGACTGTACTGACACACTCTCGTTATCTCTGTTTCAGACAACAATGCTGCATGCGGAGTGTACATGATTTGAAGTCCTCAGAAAGACTCGTCCGAGGGAGAATATTTCTAGAATCTATCACGTCTCAAGGATTTAAGTCTCGTTAGATAGTCTATCTATGCATTTTATTTTATATTATTGCTCAGATCTATCATGTCCCAAAAATGGAAGAAATGTTGGATATTGATTGTTTTATGGCGTTTTATTTTATTGATTGTGTTGGCACCATCTCTTTCTCTGTTTCAGACAACAATTGTGTTTGCGGACTATACGTGTCTATAAGGTCTCGTTGTACAGGGGGGAATATTGCTAGAATCTATCACGTCTCAAGGATTGAAGTCACCTTAGATAGTTTATCCATCCATGCGTTTTATTAAATATTATTGCTCGAATCTATCATTACGTCCCAAAATTGAAGTAACGTTAGATATTGACTTATAAGCTACTGTCATAATTCGTCCACAGCATCGCTGAGTAATGACTTGACAGTAGAATTTTTATATCGTTTGCCAATAATTTGCCATTGTTGATAATGAACCTCTCTATCCTCAAATTCTTTTACTTCCGGGATCTTATCATCACAAACAGAGCACTGCGAGCGAGTTCCTTACTGAAATTGACTGTCATCTCACACATTCGACTTGACAGATGTCTTTCTTGGTAGAATCATTAAAACCTTCCACGTGGTTCGATACCAGTGAATGCAGACTTTCAGAATTTTCATGGTACCTACTCACACGTTATGAGGGATATCCCTGTATGGTTTAACGTAATCAGGTCGTAAGTATGCAAACTTGGTGCTTTTTATTTCATTGTAGGATATTTTTCCTATTATACTTAGTATATAAAGGCATATAGTAAATGGAGCACAAACGATTGACATAGGAAAAAAAAATCGAAATCGATCTTGGGGGTTCCAGCCCAATTTGATTTGCCCCTAGCGCCCAAACGAGTTGAGCACAAACGATGAAATTTCGTGCACAAACGATTGACGTCGAAAAAAAATACTAAATCGATTTTGGGGGTTCCAGCGACATGTACCCATGTTGTTAGCCATATGTGTATTTTTTTTAAAGCTATAGTAATTTTGGGAAGTTTGGTATCTAGAGGAAGCGAGTTAAAAATTTTTGGACCTAGGTAGTCTAATTGTCTTTGGACAAAGAAGGTGTTTTTCCTAGGTATCTTCCACCTTCCATAACTCTGTGGAAGTATGTGATGAAGTGCAAGGTTAGATTGTCACTGACACTAAAAGTAGCAATGTATTAATTTGACTAGATATTTATTTACACTGATGAATAGAATACATGAATGTGAATCGAGACATCTGATTGTCCCAATGAAGTGTGATGTTCACATGATGACTGTCAACTGGCAACTCTCTTGCAGGTTGCCTTCCTAGTCTTTATATACTAGATTCATGAGTAGAAGATTCTAGACTCATGAGTAGAAGATTCTAGATTCATGATGATTGATGGAGAGTCCCTTGCAGGATTTCCCTGTCTGACTTATGCTAGGAATTTCCCCTGAGTGATCAACCTCAGGAATTCCCTACAGGACCCCCTCCCCAGTGTCCCGAAAGTTGTGAGGGTCACGAGAGGATCATGAAGTCAGGCGTGCTGGTAGCAAACCGGTCGTCCGGACCGATTAGTGACAGATGGAGGTAATGGCAGGAGGTTGGTCGGCAGGCATTGTAATAGTGCTCGGTTTAGGTGCCGATGAGCAAGCGCGGACTGCGTCATGGCGCACGGATATGTGCGGACATGTCGTGATGTCTTTGTCGTTGTTGACGCTGCTGTTGCAGGTTGACCTTGGTGCAGTGGACCCCCACTGTGGGAATTGATGATGAGGTGCAAGGTTGGTAGGCAGGCATTGAAATTGTGCCCGGTTTAGGTGCTGATGAGCGAGCGCGGACAGCGTCATGGCGTACGGATACGTGCGGACATGTCATGACCGACGAGCACTGTAGTGTGTTGAGCGCCGAGTTGTGGCAGACGAGCGCTGTAGTGTGTTGCGCACCGAGTCGTGGCAGACGAACACTGTGGTGTGTTGAGCACTGAGTCGTGGCCGATGGGCGCTATGTGTTGAGCGCAGTCGTGGCCAATGGGTGCTATGGTTGAGCGAAGTCGTGGCCGACGGGCGCTATGGTTGAGCGCAGTCGTGGCCGACGGGCGCTATGGTTGAACGCAGTCGTGGCCGACGGGCGCTATGGTTGAGCGCAGTTGTGGCCGACGGGCGCTATGGTTGAGCGCAGTCGTGGCCGACAGGCGCTATGGTTGAGCGTAGTCGTGGCCGATAGGCGCTATGGTTGAGCGCAGTCATGGTCAATGGGCGCTATGGTTGAGCGCAGTCGTGGCCGACGGGCGCTATGGTTGAGCGCGGTCGTGGCCGACGGGCGCTATGGTTGAGCGCAGTCGTAGCCGATGGGCGCTATGGTTGAGCGCAGTCGTGGCCGATGGGCGCTATGGTTGAGCGCCGAGTCGTGGAAGACGAGCGCTGTAGTGTTGTGAGCACTCAGTCGTGGCAGATGAGTGCTGTGTGTTGCCTGCGGTGGTGAGTTGCCAGCACTGTGAGTGAGTGTTGGTAACAGTTGCTGGTTGATTTGTTACGCAGGTGATGAATGTATGAATGATTTAGAACACTCGCACTTATCACTCGTTTCCTTGTTCACTTGTTTAATCATGTCGGAGTCACCACTGTGGAAGTAAGTGATGAGAGGTGCGAGGTTAGATTGTCACTGACACTAAAAGTAGCACTGTATTAATTTGACTAGATATTTATTTACACTGATGAATAGAATACATGAATGTGAATCGAGACATCTGATTGTCCCAATGAAGTGTGATGTTCACATGATGACTGTCAACTGGCAATTCTCTTGCAGGTTGCCTTCCTGGTCTTTATATACTAGATTCATGAGTAGAAGATTCTAGATTCATGATGATTGATGGTGAGTCCCTTGCAGGATTTCCCTGTCTGACTTATGCTAGGAATTTCCCCTGAGTGATCAACCTCAGGAATTCCCTACAACTCATTATAAGTTATAATGAATTGGGTGAAAGGGAAAGAAAGAACAGCAGCTTACCGAGATTTATGAGTAGAGAAAGGTCTACTCATAGTGGAAAGCCCGTTGATAGAACACAGAGATGAAAGTTACACGAGGTTTCGACGTTTCGGCTATTGCCTCGGTCACACTAGAGTAGATAAGTTAGTTATTCCATGTTTGTATTGTATTTGTTATTGATCATCAAGAGGGATCCAAGTGGTGACTCACAAAAGTCCGCAGTCACAACAATTTTTTCTCTCCATTATATTTATATCTCAGTCTAACATAAAGCAGTTCAAGTACGTACCATACCAGTATTTTGACGACCATTTTGGTATCTAACCACTGCTACTTTATTGTTTTGTGAATAAATTTCAGTAATTAAATAAATAGTTGTACCGTTGAAGAGAAATGCACTTCATATATTATAACAATTTGAATCTCAATTCAAAACCATAACTGTCAGCATATTCAAATTTATCACAGATTTGAGAAAGTCAAATCCATGACAATTTGACAGTCAGAATTTATTCATTTATTTATTCAATAATTCCTTTAACCCTCTTCCGAGGAAATCGAAATGGTTAGCAGTTTACAATTATCAGCTTACTAACTTATAAATGTGGCTAAACGTATTAAGATACGTTTAATGTTTTCAATACCTCACATTTGACAACACAGTTGCACTCTGTCTGTTGCGACTGTCTGGCCTCCAGTCTGTGGAATGCTTGAAGAGACTCGCACGTATTGGTAAATTACCTCGTGAAATCCCGTTCGAATTTCGATGACGGCAACAAGTTTTAAATATAAATTGAAAAAATGGATAATACAAGCTGGCAGGGAGTTCAGCTGTAGAGAGATCAATGTCTCAGTTCCGTTATTACAATAAAATTGAACTCTATTTTATAATTTAGTTCATACTCTTAGCTATGACCAATATTGATGGCGCTTGAGTTTTTTATTTTAAAATTCATTTTATTCTCACAATCAATACAATACAGGTATGAAGTTAACAATTTGAAAGTTACAATTGTAAGAAGCCTACGTAGAGTATGAAACTCTGTGTGTGGGCTGAGTATGGTAAATTTGTTTTTGTGTTTACAAGATGGCAAAAGCCGATAGGTTACAAATTGATGTTTTTTTTTTTTTTTCATGACAAGTCTCCATTCGGACTTACAATTTAACGAATACTGTTTTTCTAATTCCATGAATTTAGTCTAGTTTAATTCTTAGTGTCTTCCATACAATTATAGTAATAGATCCAATCTTAAATCTATTATGACCAACCTAATTCTTATCATATTATGTCAAATTCTCATGCTTTCTACGATGTGATGAGATAAAACTTCATCAAATTCAACCCACATGTAGGGAACACTGCCTATGTGGGATTCACATCACCGTCACAAAAGTGTTTCTTTCATCATTCATTCAATATATTTCCTCTGTATACCTATTTATTGTATATTATAAAGGAGCTATATTGTCCCAGTGATCCTGACCTCGCAAAACCTTATGGAATTTATTATTATTACTGGGATATTATAAGACTTCTTCTCGTTCTTCTTGGAGCAAGGGTGGCTTTTTACACACATTTTATTACTTCTTTGGAATCATCAAACTTACTCATTCATGAAAGAGTCTTTTTCATCTCACACAAATCTTCTCGTATTCTCCGACCATAATCATCTTTCAACATGACGTAAATCGACTTTTGAGTCCAATTCTAATTCATTTCTCTCATACACCATCACCACTTCTTTCATTAGTGATTAGGTTTCGAGTTGATTAGCATAAATCTATATCTCATTTGAACTTTTGGCGATTATAATTCCAAACAGCCATCATCAATAAAATATGATTTTCTTCTATGAAGATGAGATTATGATAAAATGAACCACGTATAGATGTCTGATGTTCTCGTTCCAGCAGCTATTGTTCTTGGAAAGATAGTTCTCGTCTTGAAACGTGGGCCACAACCGTCGCCGCCATGCAGGAAGTACCATTACATTACGAGCCCAGCACCGGGTCCAAGTAGTCCGTGCTGCACAATATTCATCGGTCTTGTTTCTGTCATACCGTAGCCTGGCGTGTCATGTGGTCACAGCGCGACGAGTCTCGGAGGCCATGGAGGTCTAATCCACCTCGACGAAACTCATGAAAAAAATTATACCCACATAAATGGCTTTTGACCATGGGATATTTTCAAATCATTTCGTTATTGTTTTAAAACATGATTTATATGCATAATGAAATGGGATAATATTGAGATGACTGATAGGCCTATTGAAGATATTTGAGATATTGAGGCTATGAATGAATAATGATTGATATTCGATGTATTAATACAAGAAGAAACCTGCCAACGAGATAGGATACGGTAGGTTGATTACTTTTAGCTTATTTTTGCCTGTCAAACTCGTTATTAGAAGTAGCTGAGCCTACGGATGGTTATTGTGCAGCGGGATATTTGGAACTGGTCTCGTGATAATCATTTTCAACTTGTTGATTGGTTGCCTTGCAACCCAAAATTTTCAATTATATTCAATTTTTCAATTGTCTTCAATAATATTTATTTAATATTATATATTTATATTGATATTTATTCAATGAGGAATGATAATTATTATCATTCCTCATTTGTACAAGTTATTAAAATACAAACAAAAGATCTACTATGTAATCCATATGTGTACGAAGCTGATTCAATGTTTTGAATCAATTTATTTTCAAATTTCAATTGATCGTAAACTTTGGAACTTACAAATTTTTCAATTCTTGTCCTTTTTAATGGTTGATTCAGTTTGCGATAAATATGTGTCATATACTGCTGCAATCTATGCCAGTACACAAATTTTGAGAATGCTTCTTAGTTCTTATATATTTTGTATGTACCTCAGTGATGAACGTATACAGTGAAACCTCTATCCATCGTTCTTCAAGGGAGCAGGAAAATAAAACCATCCATCCAGGAAAATTTAAAATTGATTATATGGGAGTGGGGTGAGAAAAAATGAATGATACAAGCAGGAAAACGATGGATCCGGGAACGATGCAGGTTTCACTGTATCTGAATGACGGTTGTATTGGTGCGTGCGTAGACTGCGCGCGCGCGACTGGAGGTATTAAAAGGAATCAGGCCTGGAGCTGTCGCTCGCGTGAAATGGGAAACTATGAGCCGGCTCAGCAGTACGAGGGGCTGTGATATTGCGTGGACACGGACGGTTTCCCAACTACCGTGCCAGTCGCCATCGCTTCGGGATTCACCATTGAGTGTCCAAATTACTAGAACCACCTTGGAAATGTCAAGGGAATTGCCTTGGAAATGTCTACAGTGATACTTCTTTAGTATGACCACACAAAAAACTTACCTTCTGAAGAAACTAGGTATTCAACATGTGGGAGCATATGGATGGGATCATAAAATAAAACTTACCAAGGTGAAAAATGTACTCACGAGGTGCCGGTCGGAGGTGTTTGGGAACACCAATCTGACTAAAGAACGTTCTAAACTCTATCTAGTCACCTCAAAATAAAAGCCAAAAAGAGTTGTAAAAGTTAAAAAAAGTTTGGATATTTGAATAGAAATTAAATTTTCAGGTTGTAGACATTCTTAATGATAATCATAACTATTAACTAAGATCTATTGGTGTCGGATGAATGATTGATGAGATGAAGGTTTCTTAGGTATCGGTATTAGGTTACTCAGGGAAGGAAGCGGTCGTGGCCTATAATGTAGGAACCATCCCAATATTAGTCTAGAATATAGAGAAACCACGAGAAAACACTGTAAAGATGGACGGTGGCAGGGATCAAATCATGTCCGATATGGCCCTTCACCTCCCGGATCATGTGAAGCGAGTGCATTAACCACTGCACTGCATGTGCCGGTTCCATTATTTGTCATTATGGTTCTGTTGTGAAATATGAATGATTTTCAATCAGGCCTACTTTGGTTCACTAGTTTTGATTATTTGGCCTCATAATTTCTCTACATGCAGCATTCCCCATTTTATTATGATGGTTTAAAATGATTAATGAAAGAAAATGTCACATCTCCGAATGATTAGAATGTAGTCAAAATACATTTTTCATATAACGATTGATTAAGTTGAGAATTGCGTATTGAGAATTGAAAATAATTCCAAAGTGATTCAAGGTTTTCAAGAATCATGTTCTAGAGTCGTCCTTGAGTGTGGCTAGTTTTGTTCGTTGATCATTTTCTCATCTCGTCTTCTTCAAGCTGTGATTCTTCGACGAGACGGCGTGGACATGTGGTCTCTTATTTCGGGATAACATCCAAGTCGATGAGTTTCCTCACTTTGTTGAGGACGTCTGGATTCCGCAGATGCCTGTAATACACGGGACGATATATTTTTATAATCAATTGCATCACGGTAGATTAAATTGAACGGTAATTACTCGGCTTTAACATGGAAAGACGTCACAACCCTGAAACTGGATGTGATTGAATAATAACAATATTCATTTGATATTTTCTCTAGATTTAGAGTAAACTAGAAACCATTTTTTTTTTCTCTAATAATATCGAAACTTGATACAAAATCATTGTTCCCCAATTAAGGCTGAGAATGAAAATCATCATCACAATTTTAGAAATTGAAATATTTTTTGCTATTTTTTTTACAAAATCATTGTTCCCCAATTAAGGCTTAGAATGAAAATCATCATCACAATTTTAGAAATTGAAATATTTTTTGCTCCTCTAAAGATTATGACTGAGTCAAGACGTAGGCCTATAGGGATTACCGATTTGGCATAGAAAGAAACATAAACAGAATCGAGTAATGTCTATATCAAGATTCAGAAAGAGGACCAGTTCCTGGAGTAAAAATGAATAAATTATAATTCGTGACACCGAGATGATGAGTTTTCTCTGAAATTAGGAAAATGAATATTGTCATTATCGCCACGGTATTCGTCAAAATCTGGTTCCAGGGTTGTGGAGTCCTTCAACACAACGTTGGCAAACGTTGTCGGAAAGACGTCGTACATTTTAATTTGAAGTAAGTCATAATGTATATTCCCAAATGAAACCTCACCGTCATTCACCATTATCACAACCAGGCAAATATGATATTGACAACCATAGTGATACCATGTGTAATACTTCACTCACTCTTGCCATGCGTTTGGATCACTCTCGATCTGCCTCAGTATCTGCTGCATTGCGGGATCGTTCGTGATGGCCTTCACTTCGGAGCGGTTCATTGCACGCCTGCGAATCTCTTCGGGACTCTTGTCAATCGTATGCTGGCAGATCATCATCGCGTGCTTTGCTAACTAGAAAACGGACATTGAAAATAGTATGACAATCAGTGTACAGTGAAACCTCTATGCATCGTTTTTCAAGGGACCAGGAAAATAAAACTATCCATCCAGGAAAATTCAACATTGGTTATATGGGAGTGGGGTGAGGAAAAATAAATGATACAAGCAGGAAAACGATGGATCCGGGAACGATGAATAGAGGTTTCACTGTAGTCAATTGTTTCTAGCCAAGTACAGTATAACCTTCTCTTTGCTATTAATGGATATACGGATACCCTATGGGCATGGATGGCCAAAAATCATCAGTCGCTAGGCAAACGCAACGTATACACTGTAAGATGAGTGAGATATCTGAATAGAGTAGGCCCTAAAAACAAAAAGAGTGGGATGAGGTCTTTGCTATCGCTCTTCAACAATTATTCACAGTTTGAAAATTTTGACTAATGATTTTGTTTTCTTGCTTATCTCAACAGAATACAAAGAAGTAATGTTAAACTAGTAATTAGTAACTTTTTACGTTAATTTGTTCAAATGTTGAATGTTACTCCGTAAAAAATCATAATAGGCCTACATGTTCTGGACTTATCACATTCATTCTTGCATTTTCCATGTGATTGATGTTGATTGATAATTGTAGATTTTGATTAATATTAGATGTTCAAGTTTCAATATTCTTTGCAATTTTTATATTAAATGTCGACCTATTTGGAATTTTTAAAGTATTTGGAAGCCTATACTGTAGCTGACGAAATATCATTACATATTTGAATGCATTTTTTAAATACCATATTATCAGGTTCGATGTCCAAAACCTTCTGGTATTCAATGAGAGCATTGTCGGGCTGTTCAACCTCTTGGTAGATCTGCGCCTTCCTGAAATACGCCTTGATGAATCCGGCATTGAGCTCGATGCTACGTTCGCAGTCGTACATTGCGTTCTTGTACTCCCTCAGCTTGGTGAAGCAAGCGGCACGGTTGCTGAAGTACTTTGCCTCCATCGGGCTGTACGAAATGGCGGTCGTGTAGTTTTCAAGTGCCGACATGTAACGCCCTGGAAAATAATGCTCAGAAAATTATTGGATTCTAGCATTCTTTCATCATTTGTCCCAGATTAGTAGGGATTGTCCTGGTTTTGAGTAAACGTCCCGGGAAAAGTCGGCTGTGGCACACTATTGTCCTGTTTCATAAATTATTAATTGAAATAACAAAATGACAATTAATGCAAATTTGAAGAATAGGTCCACTAGACTTCATATTTTGAGAGATTGATTCTGTTGAGTATTTTTGAAAATGAAGTCCTGAATATACATTGTTCCAACTATAAAAAACTCCCTTAATTTCACTCACAGCTAGATAGCCTATCTCAACCTCAGCTTATATTGAAATCAGACCTGTTCTCTATGAAATGTCTTCCTAAACTAGACACTGTGAAGTAGAGAAATGAATTATATATATATATGTAGGGTACGGTATTTTACCTGGATGATGGTTTATTATTTGTACCCTGGGCCTAACACACGGCCTACTTTTCACACGTATTAGAAACGTATTGTATTCTAGTACTGAGAAGGGAAGTCAAGTGGTTAATACACTGAACCGTCATTCAAGGGTCCATGGTTAGATTCCCGCCATGTTCGACCATCTTGTCAGAGGATTCTAAATGGTTCCCCTCTGTTGTTCAGGTTCATACAGGGATGGTTCCTTGACAACAGGCCACGACAGTTTCTCTCCCACTTTCCAAAAACACATATAATAAATCCGTCTCATTCAATATTCACTGCTGCCAACAATTCTTAGTCATCAGTACAGAGTACAGTGGCCATTAAACCCGATATAAATGAATAAAATTATCAATTGAAAATTCATTCTAGATAAATAGCTTGTAGGCTACTTTCATTTTTTCATTTTTCTTTTGATTCTTGAGCCTGATATTTTTACTATTTTCCAACACACATCATTCACATTCTACTGTGTTCTCTCAGCAGAGTGACATGGATCTTAATTTAATATTCTCCATCTTACCGCTCGTGAAGTATTCGTTTGCCAGCGTATTGTGTTCCTCCGCCTTAATCGGGTCCGTTTCATCCAACATTCCCTCTTCGATGATATGCTTCTCCACTTCGGCCAACAAATCACGGGTCGCCTCGGTTTGATGCTCGGCCAAGGATTCCTCGTACGATACCTTTGCCTGTTGAAAATCCTACGGAAATAGTAGAAGGCATTATCAAGGTTTATTTTATTATGAAAACAGTTGAGTAATCACACGTGTATGCTCAAAATTACAGTGACTGAGAAGGCCTATTTGTTAATTCCTTGAAGGTCTAAACTTATTAATTACGACAATATATACGCATTTATTTTTATTATTATCACAACAGCTTACTTCATATTGTACAGTCTTTTTATTCCAGCTCTGAAGTTATTCATATTTCTGAATATATGAGGCTCTATATCTACTCTTATTCTATGTCACTCAACAATACCTTTTTCTACTAATGAATTTTGATGTTTTCTTCTATCAAAATGTGTTCTTACAATTTTTTGTGCATGATCTTTTCCTCCAATGTTCTTAGTCTTTTCAAATCGAGTACCTATTTACCGTATTTCCATGCAATTTTTCCTGAATAAGCATTGTACATGCATGTTAATGTATGTGGCTTCTCCTGCTGGGAACTTTGGATGTCTCCAACACTACTTTAAACTAGTAAAACGCAGCATATGCGTTGTAGGGTGGGTAATATTTTATATGGAATACACTGGAAAAAGTGGTAAAGGTGTACACACCTTGATTTTAGATCTATTATTTCACTGTCTACATGACAGAATCACTTCTTGACAATTTCAATCATTTCAAAAACTGAATGGTTCAGCCTTTTCTGATAGTTTTCTCAATATATTTTTCTTTCAAGTACAGGAAGTAAAATTGAGTCTTCGCTATGCTCATCCAGAAACAGCATTTCACGACAATAATTGCTCACAGGATTGTTTCGTAAGATCACAACATGCTCAGTATTATAATTCAGAGTAATGTAATCAAATGATTCAATATTGCAATAATTGCCTACCTAGATTCAATAATCATTGAAGTGAAATCTCTATCGTTTTTCAATGGACCAGGAAAACAAAACCATGGATGCTGCAAAATTTAGCATTTGCTATATTCAGAGTAGGTTGCGACAAAATACCTAGCTGTCGATAGAGGAATAAAAACGATGAACTGACGACTAGTGTTCGACCTGCCCACAAACGTCACAAAACAAAACATCCAATCAGATGGACTGTTTGTTATGTGGGTAATTTTACATTGGGCCTACCTATCAGATTATCTCTAAATGCCTTGATGAAGTATAGATCTAGGTGGCCCACCGATAAACCACGCCTATCACTAGTGGTCAATTCAGGAAGGCAGCACAGAGGTTTCACTGTATTATAAGTAAGTGCCTAATAAAATAATCGAGTAATTTTATCAAAATACAGTGGAACCTCTATACATCGTTCCCGGATCTATCGTTTTCCCGCTTGTACCATTCATTTTTCCACACCTCACTCCCATCTAATAGATGTTAAATTTTCCTGGATGGATGGTTTTCCTGCATAGATGGTTTTATTTTTCTTGTCCCTTGAAAAACGATGGATAGAGCTTTCACTGTACTCGAATTTATTATTATTGACAGTCGAACGTAAGTTATACAATCTTACTCTCAGCTTGACGTAGGCATTGCCGCGTCGCATCAGAGCCTTGGCGATCAGTTTGAAATCAGCTTGGTTTTCTCTTCCGGTTTCCACTGCCAAGTCGCACTGCTCGACGCATCGCAGATACTTCTTCTGCTCCAGATAAACGGCAGCGATGTTGTTCAGTAGGACGATGTTACCAGGATCTAATGCCAGAGCCTTCTCGTAGTGTTTCAAGGCGGTGGGAAAGTCACGTTTCTTGTAGGACTCGTTGCCGAGACGCTTCTCCGATGAGGCCTCGAACATTGATAGATTGAAAGATTATTCGGCCCATTCATTTTTTAATTATGTTTTCGATTAACGACTTGAAATGGGCGTGGCTTCACCAGTCAGTTTTCTAGATCTATATCACTTGAAGTCATTTAGAGACAACCTGATTGGATATTTGAATTTCATCTCAGTTCTAACAGCCCCATCGATTGGATGCTATGATTTGTGACGTGAATGCGTGTCATCAAATTGTTTATTATTTATTATTTTTAAAATTTTTTCAAGATTGATTTTTATGTTTCAAGATTGAAATTTTTGAAATGTAATTTTTTTCATGTCAGGTCTAGGCCTATATGTATGAATTTTATTCTTCTGGTTTTAAAGTCAATATTTTTTCAATACTTACCAAATTTTCAATTGAAAAAAAAACATTTTCAATTTTTATTCAAATTTTTGTGAATTCAAGTCTACATAGCATCTACTCCAAGTAGACCTATGGTAATACAACTGATATTTTTGTTTCATTTTTTTTCTCCAATAAAACTGATTGAACATTTGTATAGAATTAAACAATCAAATTTGAAGAAACCTATAGGTCTTTTTGCATTCAAAGACATTCGACCATGCAGTCACAAACTGCATGATACTGTACAGTAGAATGCTTTCAACAAGCCTGCTAGAAATGGTAGGCCCACCGATATCATGTTGGATGACAATGACCACAAAATATCGCAACCGTAAACCCAGCTTGATGCATCTTTGAAAATATTTTCCGGCACTATCATTTTGTCACACAATTCGACTATAATGGTTGATGGGTTCAAATATGATATAAGTCTTTGTCTTTGGACTGTACCACTCACCTCCTCCTCTATTTCCTCTAATGTCATTTGCTTTACTTCGCGCAACAATATAGTTGAATCCGACTGCGAGTTCACTTCGCCAATCTCACATCCGAATTGAATATCCATTTCAAGCAGAACGCTCAGCGTAGTTATTACAAGAGGATCGGACAAGTATTTGCTGCAATGTACAAAATTACCCTGTCATGATTAATTTTATGACATCACATTCTTTTCTATTTTTTCTATTTTTACACTTTCTCTTTTTCATTGCTTATTCAAACCTCAAATTGCTACCAGTATTCAAATTGTAACTTTTATTTCAAATTAAATAATACCATCGTTTGGAGATAAAGTTGGATTCTTTAATCCTGATTAAACCTCATTTTTAATCTTATCTTAAAAGTTATGTATTGACTTGGAGACACGTTACAGATGTCTCAAATAGATGATCAAAATTGCCAATATTATAGTTTTTACGCAACGATTGGGCATTCATACTTCTGTATTTGAATTGACATGCATTACGGAGGAAATGTAAACACAACAGGTAGTATCAGGAACAACAAAGGAGGAAGAAGCAGGATCATAGGATTAGCAGCAGCGACATTCATGTTGGTTTCTGTCGTCCAGGATGGATGTGTCGGTTGAGAGACGCTAGTCGTGTCTTTTTGATGTAACGTCATGCCCAGTCAGAGAACTCAGGTTACATCAATCAGACCAGTCAGACTAACAATCGGACTACAAATTTTGTATGTTAAGAAGAATATCAAAACTGCAAAGAAATTCTTCATCGGAATTGTCAAAGCCCACGTATCAATTAGACCTGCCTACGGGTAAAACAATCAAGCTCCAGATGTAATACGAACGAACATCGACTGTCAACAACAGTCTCCATTAACAAGATTAATCAAGAGTCTCTGTTAAAAAGATTGAGGAACGTTGAGCATGTCATCTCGTGCGTTTCAATTTGATTCCAACTACAAATCGGTTTCTCATTTCATGTTTAAGAACATAATTTTGTATATTATCAAAAGGCATAGGCCTACTTATTGAAAAGTAGCAATTAATAGAAGCTAGTTTTGATAATATTTCAGTTGTTCATCCTAGCAGAGCACGGTCAAATTTAATATACAAATACTGGTATGTACAAAATATACAAGTGAAACCTTTTATTCCAGAGGATGGGTAATTAATGTAGGCTGATTGAACTACAGTGAAACCCCTATGTATTGTTCCCTGATCCATTGCTATCTTGCTTGTCATTCATTTTTTCTCACCCAACTCCCATATAATCAATGTTAACTTTTCCTGCAAGGATGGTTTTATTTTCCTGGTCCCTTGAAAAACGATAGATAGGCCTAGAGGTTACACTGTAGGGTCTAAATCAATGCCTATAGTTAGTAAAAATACCATTCTAGCTTTCTCCAGTTACTCAGTCAACCAATGGGTTTCTCAAAATTACTGCAGGTGTAAGCATACGGTAATTGAATAAATTCACTATTGTTGAATTGATTTTTTCAAATATTATCACGTAGAAAATATGCATTTTGCCAATATTTATTTTAGATTTTATTCTGACTGTTTATGAAAATTTGCCTTGCAATTGATATTGAATTGGCAATTTATTCATCGCAAGAACCTAAATTAGGCCTACCTACTGTGACTGAGTTTTCAGATCAATCAAACCTTCATTTCCCAATTAGGCCTACTGGGATTAGTTTTTTATCTTTTTAGATTTTTTTTTTAATCCATCCAATTTTGAAAAATTTGATTTTGATTCAATTTTGATAATCTTCAGTGTTTATTTTGACATTTTGATGACCCAACTTCTAACTCAATCTGAAATATCATTAGGATTTCAATTCAATTGAATTTATTTCAATGCAACATCAAAAATAGTCGATCAATAGTCTCTCAGCTCGATCTCTAGGTCTATAGAGACAGCGATCAATCACATGGTAGAGGCCAATATTTTCATTTTATGATTGAAGTATGACGATATTATTGAATGATTTTATAATTATTATTATTCCAAACTGATTTTTTTATAAAACCGGTATCTTCAGCACAAGGAAATGCTATTAAATTATTGAAAAAAACCTTACTGATATGCTAGACATGCCCTTTGAATGCTTTTGTTAATTCACAGTTTGCGTGGATCTACAAATAATACACGTTGTGTACTGACCCGAATCCATCTGGGTCGGTTTTCAGGACATCCAGTAGCTCCAAGAACGACGGATCATGAATTAACTCCCGAGTCCTGGCGTCTTCTCTCAGCTTATCGAGCACATCCGGCTCAGCAAACGGATTGGCTACCGTTTTGGTTATCGACATTGGTCCTTCCTGAATGACCTGATTCATGTAGAAATACCGTTGTAAGATTAGTGGGCCTACGACGGACCGACTGTCGAAAAGGCCCAACTTCAAAAACCACCAAGTCAACCACTCATTATAAATAACAGGGTTGCCGTTCAGTTTCAATACTTATATATTTTCCATCGATTCAATATTTTGAGACTTCAATTCTATATTGGATCGGAATTTATTCACTACGCGTATTCTATAAATTCAATACCGGTATCAAAAAACTTATCAATATCGATTGGAACACCCGGTATTGTTGGCCTAATAAAGTAACTGAAATGGAAATGAAAGCTAAAAAAATAGTCCCCGAATCGATAAAGTAATACTCGAAGAGGTTTATCTTAGCTGGAAGTGTGAAATTATTGTGTACCATTGAAATGAACAAAATAGGTCTACTATCATGAAGTGTATCAACCAAGTGTCAACTCCATAATAGTAGCCTACATTGTCAATAGTTATGAACTGATATTTAATCTTGCATTTATTTTTGTATTCAATATTGTTTTAAAATTGAAACTTTCAATAACTTATTTAGATCAATATTCGATATAAAAGTTTTGATACCGTTTGTAATTTGTATACCGAACGGCAACTCCACTAAATAGCGAATTCGTGAAAGTTACTCATGATCATAAATCTACGAGCACATGGCCATGGAAATTTGATCATGCAACAAGACTTCATGGATCGAATATCTAATCTGGATTAAGTCGTGAAATATTCTAGGCCTAATATTCTAAACCCTATCAACCAAAAAATGCTTCAGAAAAAAAACTAGTAAAACTTAAAATTACACAGGTAGGCCTATAGACCTGATATGAAAGAATGAATAGATCAGAGAATTCAAGCAATAACATGAAACTTCGAGCAATTGATAAAAACTGAAGAGAAAAAAAGTCATAGAAATCTTGGGCCTGATAAATAGAAAGCAGAATTGAAAAAGAAATTGAGAAAATTAGCTGTAACTGGAATGTAATAACAATCCAAGAATTAGAATAATCAATGATGAATTGAGAAAAAATCAAAATTACTCCATGATGCAAAAATGATGTTACTAGGCAAACGCGTTATGTGTTGCCGCGTTGATGGATGAGCTGGAACATATCGACTTATCTTTGGATTGGTTATTATATATATATATATATATATATATATATATATATATATATATATATATATATATATATATATATATATATATATATATATATATATATATATATATATATACACCTTGAGATCCAAACCATTACATCACTGCCATCTTATTTTTCATTATTGATTTCTATCATATGAGGAAGGCTTTGTTTTAATCGTTTACAATCAAGAGGTGACACCTGTAGCTTGAATTTAATAGGTCCCAAAAATTACATTATATATTTTTTTACATCAAAACGGATGATCCGATTTAAATGAAAGTCAGGTACAAAGTGTATCATTATAAGATTGAAATTTCCTGAAAATTTGAATTCTTTCGGATGAAATATTTTTCATGAATTTTTTTCTCCGGGTTATTCTTATGGGATTTTTGATAACTTTGAAATGAGTTTTCTCAGAAGTGGTTCAACCGATCACGCCTCAAAACTATACAGTATCGAATTGGATAAGGATACTTGTGAGTACCAAGTTTCAACTGATTTTGAATTTTCGTCTGACCTGTGGAGCGCGAAAAAAAAGTACTTTTTTTCGGGTATTGAGTCTTTCCTTCGCTCATCCAATTAATTTAGGAACTGCTGCATTTCATTTTGCTCAGAACTAACAATGCATTGTTAAAGGACATCACAAGTCTGAAACTGGATTTTTACGAATACGCCCCTAATGACGAAATTTGTTTCCCTAATTTCAGAGAGAACAAGAGATCATTTCAATTCTGGAAGTTATAATTGATTTATTTGTCCTCCATAACTCGACACTTTTTGCAAATCGTGACGTAGACATTACTCGATTCTGTTTATGTTTCTATACAGAATCGGTAATGCTTACGTCATGATGACTCATGGTCTCTGGAAGACAAAAGCATGTGTGATAATTTCTGAAAAAGAGATGATAATTTCTAGTCTCCTGTGAAATCAGGGAAATAAATATCGTCACTATGCATTTAAACCTCGTTCCAGGGTTATTATGCTGTTTGTTGGGACAAACACCTCTAGTTTAGGTGCATATGCACCGAATGCACGGCGACACTAGCGCTTGAAAAATGTAGCGGAGATAATAGGCCCACAGGTGGTTGTGTACAGGTAGGCTTACAGCATCTTGGATTATTATACCGTAATGGCTATAACCCAAGAATAAGATATTATATTAATTGTATCGTCAAAGTGATATAAATTATTCACTGTGATGTATGAAAGAAATGCATCATGCCCCACCACCCTCCCACCCATGAATAAATTTTTTTCGATAATTGTGAAAATAATCCACCTTTCAATCTTGGACGCCATTCAGAGAAAACCAGAAATGCCACCAACATGAAAAAAATACAGTTATAACTCATAGGCCCAAGTTATTATAACTGAAAAAGAACTACATCATTACAAGAATATCATGACGTTACGTCTAGGTCAGTAGGCCTATAGGGCTAGGTCTGGGCCCTATGAAGACGCCGATCTCTGGATTCGGAACTAGCCCAATAGTTTGACTTGCAATAGACTACCGTACGGTAGTCTACTAGGCCTAGGCCAACTCATGTAATACATAGGACCTAGTAGGCCTAGGCCTAGTTTTATCAAGTTATAACAAAAGTATCAGATCTCCACCATAGACACGCTTATGCGATAGCCCTGGGCGTATGGCTGGCTGCCCTACGCAGCTAGGCCCTAGTCCTAGCCCCATGAATGCCATGACAATGTATAAACCTAGGCTAGGCCTAGGCCTAGCTAGGTCTAATCACGGCACATTTGCTTCCAAGGCAAGGAAATTGGAACATATTATATTCTAATAATTGCATTGACTTTATTCACAAGTCAAGTGACGTGTTGTAACTTACCGGGTCGGTATGCATCAATGATTGGTATAGATAACAATTGATGTTTGTCTCTGCGGCTTGTAGTGATTTACTTGACAGCACCAAACAGCGCCGTACAAGTGAAGAGTGAAGACTGACTGATGCCGCCGTGCAGTGTTGCCGAATGACGGAATAAGCATACATGGAAATCCCTCCACCATGATAAAAAAATCCCCTTTTATTCTCATTAATCCCTGCATATCTGTTTCTAGCTAATTCTTGATGCAAACTGACTGAAAGTGAAATTGAGGTTCGTATTTTTCATGTACCGCTTTGTACAAAGTCAAATGCTAAGTCAATGTATCTTTTCAGAATTTTGAGTTCATTTATAAGTTTCTTATTTAGGCCTTACTATTATTATTGTTTGCTTGATGACCCCACCAACAGCTAGGTTATACGGGGGTACGAATGATCAGGTTATGATGAAATGAGTGAAAGGCCGTCCACAAAATCCCATGCCTTACGCGGGACTCGAACCCACGCCCAACGGTAACTTCAGTTTCTGAAGCAGTGCCTCAGCTGCAGGATCGAGCTACCGAGGGCGGCTAATTTTTTTTTTTTTAATAACATCGAAACTTGATACAAAATCATTGTTCCCCAATTGCAAGGCTAAGGATGAAAGATAGGATCGTTTGGACGGGGCACCACAAGGGCGATCTTACCACAACAATTTTGAGTATTTAAAACTCATGAACTTCAACACCAGGACTGCGCTGTCTGTGACCATAATTTTTCGCCGTAGATAAAGTCTTTCAGTATAAACACACGAATGTTGATATCTTCCACTTTGAACTAAGTCTCTTGGGCAATGATCACTTCTTTCCATTGACAGCAGATGTAAAGTTTATCATTATACAAAATGGACAAATTAAATTAGTGATAGGCCTATAATGTTATAATTTGGCCTATCGCTCTACTAATTAATGGTCGTGGCCAATTAGTACTTCATCCAAGCATTTGCTTCGAGGACTGTGGGAAACCACGAAAAACCAAGTCAGGATGAAAAAAATATTTTAAAAAATATTCTGCTAATTAGGGACTAAAAATGATTATTATCAAGTAATTCATGAGACTACTGAGAATTGTATTATTACAAATGTAGGTCTATAGTTGTATTAATAAAATATAGAGAATCCCTGCATTCCCTCATATGAGCCATGAAATCCCTTGATCCCTTTCAATCTTGAAATCCTTGCATTCAGGGATAAATCCCTGCACCTGGCAACAATACCGCCGTGTTCTTTTGATGACTTTCGAGCTTCAACTTCCGATAAGTCGATTTTGATTATCGGTACGTCATCACTTCGTTGCTATAATTCATTATGATCGGACAAATTACTAGTATTTGCACCCTCTAATTGTCTCTGTGCTAGCCGTCGCATATTATTCTTGTAATTCTGTTTAATAGTTGTAACAATTAAAAATTATAACGAATAATAAATAAGGGGAACAAGACCTAGGAATCTCTTACACAGAACTTGTCTATATTATGAAATCTTTTCCAGGAAAAGAAGGGGAATATACAATTTCTCACGAGATATTCAAACACATTTATAGACCTAACAAAGATGCATCAATTAGGCCCGGTATTACCAAGTCTAGTTAGCCTTTATCTGGCAGTTCAAACTTGTTATCACCATGGTTACCTGTGGTATTTGTTTTCACCAACTCTCAGATAAATAGGCCTACTAACTGGACTTGGTAATACTGGGCCTTGGAGAAATTAGATCGAATTGAAATTCCAATAAATGTGTAATGAAGTACATCGACTCCAAAGCTGTATCTCTTCGCTCGGTAATCAAATACATACATTATTATTACTATTTTATTATTATTATATTATATTATATTATTATTTTATTTTATTATTACTATACTATTATTATTTTATGGTCACAGATAGCTCAGTCCTGGTGTTGAAAACCATTAGTTTTAAATAATCAAAATGGGGTGGTAAGATCGCCCTTGTGGTGCCCCGTCCAAACGATCCTATCGATCTAACAAAGATTTTGCATCAAGTTTCGATGTTATTAAAAAAAAAAAAAAAAACTATCCATTTATTTTGTAACGGTCACAGTGCAAAAGCACAATCCGCAGAAATTAAAAATCCACACGTCTTGTTATTCCCTACTGTCGTCGTTTTACACAGCACATTCCATCTAAAATACCTAACATAATATGTTAATTCTCAGAAAATATTACTGAAACTTGAACATTCTCTGAAGTTAGTGAATATTATCAAGAAAGAAAGATACAGAGATCTAGTTGCCGATGGTTTCAGTAGAACACTATATTTAATTGGCTCTCATGATGCTCGTTGGGAGGTCTTTAAAATACCCTCACCGCTCAGCGGATTGACAACTTTGTAGACACGCTTGTTTTTAACGTCATTATTAAAACAGCCAATTATATTATTATGTACGATAGCATAATAATAAAACACGCATT
This sequence comes from Brachyptera risi, assembly GCA_964007535.1. Lineage (NCBI taxonomy): Eukaryota > Metazoa > Arthropoda > Insecta > Plecoptera > Taeniopterygidae > Brachyptera > Brachyptera risi. Next base: position 48,852,704 of record OZ023328.1, read on the forward strand.
TTTCATTGAGTATAGTCCCGCGAGACAATAATTTAACACCGCATTATTATTGTTGGCCGGGGTTTGGGAGGGAGAGGAGAAAATAATTGGAGAATTGGTTTCGATTTACCCCTAAAACTAAAAGACCAGTTTATGTATAGATTTCTAATCAGATATTATTTCAATAGTGATCATAAAATAAAATGTGTATACATAGTGCTGACACCCGCCTTCAGCAGAGAACAACATACGTAAGTGCCACCCTTCATCAATAAATACGGTAAAAGAATGTCAAGTTTAGTTATACCATCTATATTTAATCAGTTGCCACTGAATCTTACTAGTTTATCTATACCTATCAAGAAGTAAAGAGAGTACTTCGAACTTGGCTCATCGATAGGTGATTATGTTTTTCTCAGAAACTCCGAATTTTCTCGAATTGAGTTTATTGTGTTTGTATATTTTTGTAGTAATTGATGGAATGTTTTTATTCAGAAATTTGAATCAAGTAAAGGAATTCCCGAATTATTCGTTTAGAATTAATCTTTTTATTATTATTTCAGTGTTATGTTACAATTCAAATCACGGGTAATATGTTTAATATTATTTGTGTGATATGTGGCACAATGGCACATGAAGTTACATCATGTTCACTGTATGTAGTATGTTAATACTTGCCTACAGACAAGTCTCATTGTAGGCTTTGTAGGATATTTAGTAGCAGAGTTCCTTATTTTATAATTTTTACTAAAAATGTGTGAATATGAAAAAAAAATCAAATTGGGCGATGATTATTGTTCGCTTAAAGCCTCCTCCCCCCCACTTACCTCCCCTCCACTCTTGAATTTTGTAATATTTTTTCTCGACGACTTTGAATGGGTCTATTACCATAAGAATCATGTTTGGAGGAATTGCGAAATAAATTCATCAACTATCGACATGATTGATGATTTTTGCACCTGTCTATATGTCACTATATAACTGAAAATAATGTATATAAATTCAGTGAAAAGATTGACAGTAATTGTTGACCATACACTCATTGGCTGGCTTCGATACAGCGAATAAAGAAGATGATAATTTTTTATATTGGGTCTAACGACGCAATGTACTGATGATTGAGATCTATTGGCGTCGGTGAATGATATATGTGATGATAAGATAGAAGGTTATTTTATTATGTGTTTTTGGATAGTGTGAAGGAGCCGATCGTGGCCTGTTGTTGAGTAACCATCCTAGTATTGACCTGATCGACATAGGAAAACCACGAAAAAAAAACTGTCCGGATGGGAATCGAACCCCGGTCTCCTGAATGACGGGTCAGTGTGCTAGTCACTCGATATCTTTTCTCAGTGTGAAATACGATTTTCAAGACAAATTATATTTACTAGGAAACCGCCATATATGCGTTGTTAGACGAGCGGATAGTGATAGTATCTCGACTTTTTTGCCAAACTTTTGCCTACATTTTTCAATTGGGTGACATTTAAGTTATAAATGGGTAAAAACTGCTTCGAGTGGTACCAATTTAGCACATTCTATGTTTTTTCTTCAAAATGACTGACCCGATCAAGCTGAAAGTTTTCAGAAATGTGTATCAAAATATAATTTAACTTCACGCCAAATTTTTTTTCTTTGTAAAATAAAAATATTTTCTTTTTTTTCCGCTGTGTTATTCTAATAAGTATTTTTGAAATTTCTAAAATTCATAAAAATAAAAGTCAACATTCGATAATGCCACAAAACTATACAGATTCAAGTTAGATGAGGAACCATAATGAAAAAAAGTTTGAAATCGATATCTGTAGCCGTTTGACCTGTGGAGAACCGAAAAAAACATGAAAAAAGAAAAAAAATTTTTTTTTCAGTATGACAAATTGAATCCTCGCTAAAGCGTATCTAATAACTTCATGAAATATTAATATATATAGTCAAGGTCAGGTTTGGGTATGAATTTTGATAGCTAAAAAGCAAATGGCATAATTAAAACTAATTTCGGAGACTATATATACTTCATATCCGCTCACTCTCAGATAATAAATATGCTCAACAATTCCTGCCAATCGTCACATTATGAGAACGAGATGAATATCATATTTCCAAAGAACTCCATATACTACAATTTTATCATGTCACTAAACTTTCGAATCAATATCTATACTATTCATATTTGTCTTTTGACAATATTTTCCCAACACTTCTTCTGCCACGAGCAGACGACTTCTGAGGTCAACAAATTGTTCGACAATCGTTCTTTACACAAAGAGTTTAGGAAATAATAAGTAGCATCATGCATCTATACACCCTGACTTCCTAATAAGGCGTCCTTACACGGTCAACTCACATATATGTTTAATTGACAAATAAACACACCTACGCGCACGCGCATTGGAGCCTGACAATATACACTTGACTTCATTGACAATTGGTGTTTTATGTCACGATCGTATGATATGACTGAAATAGTTTGAATAGTAGAAGAAATTGTGATGCCTTAAGAGTACACTGGATTGAATGATGATTTTTCACTATTTATTTATTTATTTATTCATTTAATTTTGTAAATAACAAATTTTGTAAATTCTTAGAGCTGGTAGTAATACGAACTGGCCAATAGATCGTAGTCATCAGTAGAGTGCGTTGTTAAACACAATATAAAAAAGTAGTACTATAGTACGAACCCGCCAATAGATCGTAGTCATCAGTAGAATCATAGAATGATTCGTTTTATAAACCCAATATTAAAACAAAGTAGTATATACGCACTCTTTATTGAGTAACTTTTGTAATAAAGTAACTGACATGGAGTACACAAATAATATTCTATTCTAGTACTGATTAGCTGATTATTACAGTTGAAAATTGGGTTTCGGAAATGAACATATGAGTTTGACCGAAAGTGATATGAAGTTAATGATCCATTCATTGATTGAGGAGGTTCCTGCAATATTTTCAATTTTCCAATACAATTTTTTTTAATCAATTTTTTTTTTTTAATAACATTGAAACTTGATACAAAAATAAAAAATCATTGTTCCCCATTAAAGGCAATGGACGAAAAATAGGATCGTAGGGCGGGGCACCACAAGGGCGATATTACAATGTTGAAACTTTTTTCGGACCTATTGTCTGAAACATGTTGAAAGAAGTTTTTCCGTTTTTCGAATAATATATGTTCGGGAGAAATTACAGAGAATTCTAAAAATTATATGAGCGAAGCGAAGACTTCCATTTCAACTATCGAAAAAAATCGGGCTTCGTTTTTTTTGTTGTTGTTGTGATTTAGTACGATGCAAACAAGTCAGGAGAGAATCAATCGACTCGAAACTTTCCCTGCAAATTGGTGTCACATTAGAATAAGTTGGGATTATTTTTAAGTGAGTTCGGTCGAACGAATTAACCGAAAAGAATGCGAAAGTTTGGAAAATCCGCATGAGAATAACCCGGTGGAAAAATGCTTGGGTAACAATTTTTATTCAGAACTCTGAAGTGTCTGACGTTGTCCTCGTGGTACGAAGATAGTACCTCAAAGTACATATAATTATAATTTGACGAAGTGTATGCTCATCTATAGTATTATGATGCCCTGTTAGAGCGGTTGATATTCAAAGCCTTTTGAGAGCAGATATTTCGACCATAAAGAGATAATTTTGTCAACTTTTGCTGTCTATTCTTGTACCCCTTATGGCAGTGGTCCTTAATCTTTTTCTATCCGCGGACCCATTTTGAAATTAATAATACTAGGAAAACGATATATACGCGTTGTTAGACGAGCGAAAAGAAATAGTATGTCGACTTCATTGCCAAACTTTTGCCTAAATTCGCCAATTGGGTAACATTTTAGTTATAAATGGGTAAAAACGGCTTCGAGTGGTACCAATTTAGCACATTTCATGTTTTTTTTTCAAAATGCCTGACCCGATCAAGCTGAGAATTTCCAGAAATGTGTATCAAGATGTTATTCAACTTCACACAGAATTTCATTTTTTTTTTGAAAATGAAAATTTTCCATTTTTTTCCGCCGTGTTATTCTAGTGGGTATTTTTGAAATTTCTGAAATTCATAAAATAAAGTTGATATCCGATAATGCCACAAACTATACAGATCTAAGTTACATGAGGAACCATGATGAAAAAAAGTTTGAAATTGATAGCTGTAGCCGTTTGACCTGTGGAGAACCGACAAAAAAACATGAAAAAAAAAACATAAAAACGAACACCAATTTTTTCAGTATGTCAAATTGAATCCTCGCTAAAGCTCGTCTAACAATCAAGTATCCCTCAGTCCCCCCTCTCCGAAATGCATAAACATAGATGCAATTATTGTTATGTTTATAATATATACATCATCTATTTTTATATTTCAATGAAATAACATTTGATGGAGCTTACCATTAATGAGATGGTCGAGCCGGGTTATTTTCTGGAGAAAACACGGAATACGACTAGACTCGGCAAAAAACCGAACAGAACTGATATATTTTGCAAAAGTTGACTTATGACTGCCAATATAGAGAGAGAATTCAAAGACTCTGTGAAACTCCAGGAATAAGGGTTGATAATCATGCTAGTAAAGAACGTTAATGGCACAACCCCATCTCATGTTGACCATTATTTGCTTCTTGGAAAAAAAGGCATTGGCATCTGTGTAGAAGAATCACCATTGAAGAAAACGAAGTTAAGCTATTATAGATGCATTGATGTCAACAAGTGAGATGGCGGTGGCCGTGTGGCTCATTCATTATACTACAAGTTGGACCTATTGCTATTACTTTCAAAGAAACTAGCATAGCTAAATGAGCTATCCAGCTAAAATATTGAATCGGTACTTTGTCTCTTGTTTGAAACAGACAATAAGTTTGAAATACAATTATTCTTAATATTTTAGCAACCTTCCGCGGATCCCTTAGAATGGTTTTAATCAGATGAGCGTAAGCGAAGATTCCAGTCCACTCTAATAGGGCTTGTCCGTGTGATTTTTTTTTTGTTTTTTTTTTGTGGGCACTTGCACAGGTTGCAGAGGTTGACTGATCAACATGAATTTTTTTTTTGTACACGCAAACTTATCCAACTCAGAACTGTATAGTTTTTGGAAAAGATTGGTCGGACCGATTTTGAAAAATATCAACTCAAATTTTCTAAAAACCCCATAAGATTAGGCAGGGCAAGAAGATTTGGAAAATACTCTCTAAATGGAATACAATTTTCTGTGGATGTGTGAACATGGATGATACACATTATCACGATTTTGTATGCATTTCGAACCAACCGTTGGAAGAAAAAAAATAAATTAACTGATTCTAGTGGTTCTGATTCTAGTGATTCGAGTGATAGTAGTGATTCTAGTATCAAATATCATAGATTAATATACATAATATCATAATATAATACATATCATAATGCTAGAGGAGCATCACACTTCGTCATATTAGAATTATATCCACGTAGAGGTTCGAATTTCATACCATAAGGAGTAGAGAAATGGACTGCAAAAGGTGAATAAATCAACTCTTCATGGTCGAAATATCTACTCTCAAGGGTTGAAATATCAACCAATCTGACAGAGCAGCATAATGCTAGAGAAGCATTGCACTTCGTCATATTAGAATTAAATCCATGTAGAGGTTCGAATTTCATACCATAAGGGGTAGAGAAATAGACTGCAAAAGGTGATAAGTCAACTCTTTCAGGTCGAAATATCCACTCTCAAGGGTTGAAATATCAACCAATCTAACAGAGCAGCATAATGCTAGAGGAGCATCACACTTCGTCATATTAGAATTATATCCACGTGGAGGTTCGAATTTCATACCATAAGGAGTAGAGAAATAGACTGCAAAAGGTGAATAAATCAACTCTTTCAGGTCGAAATATCTACTCTCAAGGGTTGAAATATCAACCAATCTAACAGAGCAGCATAATGCTAGAGGAGCATCACACTTCGTCATATTAGAATTATATCCACGTGGAGGTTCGAATTTCATACCATAAGGAGTAGAGAAATAGACTGCAAAAGGTGAATAAATCAACTCTTTCAGGTCGAAATATCTACTCTCAAGGGTTGAAATATCAACCAATCTAACAGAGCAGCATAATGCTAGAGGAGCATCACACTTCGTCATATTAGAATTATATCCACGTGGAGGTTCGAATTTCATACCATAAGGAGTAGAGAAATAGACTGCAAAAGGTGAATAAATCAACTCTTTCAGGTCGAAATATCTACTCTCAAGGGTTGAAATATCAACCAATCTAACAGAGCAGCATAATGCTAGAGGAGCATCACACTTCGTCATATTAGAATTATATCCACGTGGAGGTTCGAATTTCATACCATAAGGAGTAGAGAAATAGACTGCAAGAGGTGAATAAATCAACTCTTTTATGTCGAAATATCTACACTCAAGGGTTGAAATATCAACTAATCTAACAGAGCATCATAATGCTAGAGGAGCATCACACTTCGTCATATTAGAATTATATCCACGTGGAGGTTTGAATTTCAAACCATAAGGAGTAGAGAAATAGACTGCGAAAGGTGAATAAATCAACTCTTTTAGGTCGAAATTTCTACTCTCAAGGGTTGAAATATCAACCAATCTGACAGAGCAGCATAATGCTAGAGGAGCATCACACTTCGTCATATTAGAATTATATCCACGTAGAGGTTCGAATTTCATACCATAAGAAGTAGAGCAATAGACTGCTAAAGGTGAATAAATCAACTCTTTTAGGTCGAAATATCTACTCTCAAGGGTTGAAATATCAACCAATCAAACAGAGCATCATTATAGTGGAAAAGCATCACATTTCATTGAAATTTAATTATATATACGTTGAGGTTCGAATTTTTTACCATAATGGGTGGAAGAATTGACAGCAAAAGGTAGCAAAATCAACTCTTAAATAGGAAACATGATGAAGATGTGTAAACCGAGTCAAATATAAAATAAGGAATGATAGTAATAATTCATAGTATAATAATAATAATATAATGTAGTAATGATGAAACTCATAAAATAAATGAAAATATCTTTGGTATGCTAATAATGTGTAGAAGTGGTAAGATCATAGCCGGACTATATACTATAGCACCGAGACGCGTGGCCGAGTGTTGACACACTGAACCGTCATTCGGGAGACCGGGTTTGATTCCCGCCACGGTCGACCATCCTGACAGGGGTTTTTCGTGGTTCCCCTCTGTCATTCAGGTTGATACTGAGATGGTTCCTTAACAACAGGCCACGACCGACTCCTTCACACTATCCAAAACACCTAATACAATAACCTTTCATCTCAACATCCCATCATCTCATTCATCATCTACCGACGCCAATATATCGTAGCCATCAGTATATTACGTCGTTAAAACCCAATATAAAAAAAATAAAAATATATACTATAGTAACGTTAAGACCATTCAGTGCTCTGTTGACATGCATAGTATTTTGCTAGGTGCATAAGACATGGTTTGTGCATTATAAAACACCACTCCAACCTATTCTTTGCTGATTATATTCACAACTAACAACATAAGCTTTTGATCACACATTTTAAATTGTCCAAAATACATGCAAAAGTACACTCTTATCTTATTTTGTTTTTGTAATTTGTAAGTGGTTCTTTGTAAAAAAAAACTGGTATACAAACTGGTATTTCAAATGAAGCTGCACTCAAGTTCAAGTGGCAATCCAACATTATCAAGTGAATTCCAATCAATTAGTTCGTCTAATTTTCATGATGGAATGAATATGTATTGTGAATTATGCTTCAAAAAGATGTAAATTTATTCTACTTTGTATTATGCATCGATAATTTATATCAGTTCTTACACTTGTGTAAGGCATCTATTTCAAAGCAATAATATTTTTATGAAATTAACTAATTATGACATATTTTTCTTCCTCCTGGCTACAGTGAACGTGTACCCGAAGAATTTAAAACTTCTGTAATTGGTGTACACTTCGAAAAAAATCACTCGAAAAAAAAAATAATAAAAGTCACCGACAAAAAAATCAAATAAAATCAAGAAAAAAAATAAATTATGACTTGATTTCAAAAAAGTCATTCGTGATTCCGGAATAAATATCAAGTGAACATCAAAATATCAAATTGTCACCCGTCGACTGTACCAACTTCCTGACGGACATAAAAAAATACCCCCCCCCCACCACCACCCCCTCCACCCCCACCCCCCGCCATTCCCCGCGTGCGTGTCGAATCTCACAAATTCTCTGTGACAATTTATTTATAAACTCACAAAGCATTTAGTTATTCAAATAAACCTACCGAATGAACTACACTGACCGCTCTCCCCCCTCCCCCTTCCCCCCTCCTCCTCACACTATTTCTTATACTGGTATAGTGATTTGTCAAAGAACACTTTTGTCTCAGACTAATTTCACAGTTTCTAGAGCGGAATTTGTTTCCCAATTCGTGTCGGTTCGACCCTTGACCTGGTTCACACCCCCGGCAATCAGTTGAGGGTATATTTCACCCTGTATGATAATCACGGGGGGTTGGATACATGTTTCCGTGAGCAGATGGCGCTTGCGACCGTGTGGCAGTTAAGTTATGCATGATACGTAAACACGATGGCTCTCTCCAAATATGGCAGTGTCATGTGGTTAAAAACTGACTAGAGAAGTTTTATTATACTATTTTATATGATTATACTTGACTTCTACGTAACGAACAATATGAATGTTTAGAAAATATTTCTTTCATATTTTATATTATATGATGATATTTTTTTTATGTGAATTCTCCTTTCTATAAAATTATTGAGCATAAAATATTCAACATCAATGGTGAATTATTTGTTATTGTGATATGGGAATTAATTTTTGATCCTTTAAGGACTACTATAGCTATCAATCTAAAGGGTTAAATGACATCTCACAATGCCGCCGTCCCAAGTTTTTTCTCAACTTATCGGTACATCTGTTTTTAAGATTTTTTTTTTCAAATTCTGATATTATTATTATTGTGTTTTACTCTCATTTACATAACAATTGTATGACAAAAGTTATGAGAAAGAATCTTGGTCATACGATATTGTTTAATTTTTTTTTTTTGGCAGAAAAGGCGATAATGAAATTACATTTTAATAAAATAAAATAGACGTGATGAACAGATGAAAATCATCTTCATGCCGATCTTTGATCTATGACTTTTCTTTTTTGCCCACTTTTGCCTTCTTGGGCTTAGATATAACAAAATGAGCGCCCGAACAGGGACTCGAACCCTGGACCCTTAGGTTAAAAGCCTAATGCTCTACCGACTGAGCTATCCGGGCTCATATAAATTAATTTAATGCTGTCTCACCTTATAGTATTTATTATTACGAGCGTTGCAGATTCTATTTATACTTGGGCCTATGTAAGACCAGTTCATATCGAAGTCGTGCACGCGCTATGATAGAACTCAAGTGACCACACGACAATTATTCAATGGTGACATTTTTACTGTTCTAGGGAAACGTCATATCTGCGCACAATGTAGGGTGAGAGAGTGAAGTACGAGTATGATGACGATTTCTGAACGCCTATTTTTATATCGTCGGAGAGATAATGATTTAACAATTTGTATCGTGTATATTATTAGTATATATATATATTTTTATTTGGTGAGGTTTCGTCTCTGAAATATCGAGATTCACACTAATATCATTCATATTTCATTTGCGTGGATTCAAACCGAAAATATCGTATACCGAAAATGTGTACTAAAAATATTATAAACCGAAAATTGCTTGGATCAAAAATTTGTACAACGAAAACGTTTTTTTTTGCAGAGTGACGTCACTATAGGTAGCACAACTTGAGTGGAAGAACGAATTAAGGTGGAATCACGGTATTGTAATCATATTTATAGTTCACTTTCAACAAAATAATATAGGGAGCTACTATCATGTATGAACTTATCGTTCTTTTCGCTGTACGATATTTTCTGTTGGGTTTGATCAGTTTAGGTTAGGTCAAGTAGGGTCACCTGAACCGAAGATATCTCACACCGAAAAGAACGGAATTTCCATACATGATATAGTATATTATTTTGGTGAATGGGGAATAAGAAGAATAGTCCCAAACTATTAGAATACAATAGTAGAATATAAATTTTCGGTGCACAAGAGTTTCGGTGTGAGAGATTTTCGGTGTACGATATTTTCGATGTACGATATTTCCGATTTACGATATTTTCGGTGTACGATATTTTCGGTGTACGATATTCTCGGAGTACGATATTTCCGATGTACGATATTTTCGGTGTACGATATTTCCGATGTACGATACTTTCTATGTACGATATTTTCTATGTACGATATTTCCAATGTACGATATTTTTGATGTACGATATTTTCGATGTACAATGTTTTTGATGTATCAGAGGCAACCCCCTCGTGGGCTATACTGTCAAACTTTTCAATCATTTCTTTAATAGCGTCTTTAGAGTTTTCCTAGAATTAATCAGTCATTACCCTGATTATATTGAACCGATTAGTAGCTATGATAAGATTTGATGTCTGTCAAAGATGCCCAACAAAACGGCGAAAAAATTTCTTCTCTGAAAGCAATTTCGCATTAATTGAAATACAGAATGAGGCGTAAATGAAGCGTGAGCTCAAAGTATAAATGAAGGCTTACTCAGGCTTGTATGTAACAAAATGAGCGCCCGAACAGGGACTCGAACCCTGGACCCTTAGGTTAAAAGCCTAATGCTCTACCGACTGAGCTATCCGGGCTCATGTAATGAATTGATATACTGTGTGATTACAACTATTGCAATGGCATGCAAGGTCAGTTCATACCATACTCGTGCACGATATTGCAGAACTGAAATAAATATGATAACACGACAATTATAATAATGACGACATTATGGCTACTGTTTTAGGAAAATGCTACATTTACACAAAAACCAGGGTGAGAGAGTGAAGTGTACGAGTGAGATAACGATTTCTGAAAGTTTATTTTCAAATCATCAAAAAACCGATTCAACAATAATTTGTATCATTGATATATTTTTTTCTAGAGAAGGTTTTGTCTCTGAAATATCAAAATTTACACTCATACTATTCACAATTTATTTGAGTGGATCTAATTGAAGATTATAATCAATAGCATAAATACAATGATTCCGTGATTTTAATTACAATTTATTTGCCCGTAAAAGTACCTAGAGAATGCGCTAGTGTCGAATGTCCGAATGCGATGAGAAGTGAAAAAATTAATTAAAACCTTTGCAATGATTTTAATTGAATCAGTATTTAAAAACAATACTTATAGCTACAGCCTTTGCGATGATTAAAATTGAATCAATTGGTATTTTAAAATAATACTTATAGCCACAGGTGTGTGACCCATCAACTAGTAGGGTTTCAATTAACAGAATATATACCTGCTGCACAATATTATATACTTTACCTGGACAACTGTAATCAATTACCTGTATTATGCTCGCGTGGTATACATACCCTCTTCTTTGCGTTGTTCATAATTGTCTCGCGGCTGAATTATAATAAATTGAAATTTAAGTTATGGGGTAATAAAGTTATGGCGTTTATGCTGTGAGTGCTGCCAGAAATACTATATCTGCAGTGAGTTATTGAACATATGTATATCAATATATGTATATGTATCATATGTATATGTATCTGAAACTATGTCTAACAGAGATTCAATTTTGGATATCAATCTCTCTATTATCCTCAAGAATATAATAATAATCATATTAATAATATATAATATCAATAATGACGGTCATTTTTTTTCATAAACTTATTTTCATCCAATAAATGTACATTATTACGACATTTTTCACTTTTGAGTGTCCACAAAACCCATTTAGGGTTCAATGATGATTATGATAATGATAATAATAATATCTATTTTTGGTCCAGAAGTGATCATTTACATGATATTGGATAGGTCAAATAGATATGCAATTATAAACCGCTGAATATGCATTAGCAATTATGCATATGAAATACCGATTTATTGCATTATTGCAATAAAGAAGCTGTCCAAGTATGCACTAAAAACCATGCAAACAACAAAGAGTTAAATACGCACTATAAAAGTTTGAATTCATATTTACTTGGAATAGACCATATAGGTTGTTGTTGCTGAAAATTTGGAGCAAGCTTCTGTTGTGCCATCGATTAGATTTATTCATGAACATGCATTAGAAACATGTTCAGGTGCCATAAAATACTGCTGCTCGCTTAACTTTGACTTCTAGTATACTCATTCGTGATGAATAAATTATCAAATTGTTTCCTAAAAAAATGACGATATGTACAATAACATATGCATCCATTTTGAGAAATTTTATATATCAATTATTTTTTATATTAATTATTTTATATTTATATTAAATATTTTATATAACAAAATTTATGAAAACAATGCATTATTTTTAAAAAATAAGAGAATTAAACGTTGAAAAAATATAAAAGATACATTATTTTAAAAAACTTTTCGTGATAAAAAAAATTGAGTATCAAGAGTTATAAATGAAAAAATGTATTTGAGAAAAAAAAATGGAATGGAAATAAGGGTGAGTTTGTAAAACAAAAGAACAAACGCGAATGTAAATTAACACTGAAGTAAGAATAGGAAATTAAATGAGAAGTTGGCCGTATGAATTATTTCTTAAAATGGCAATTGATCCTCTCAAAGCCAATAAACCTAAAATCATTCATATGGCACATACATTCCGGAGTATTTGGTTCTTCTTCGTCGTGGTGTTTCAATTGATGCAAAAACAACCAATTGGATGAGCGTAGCGAAGACTCAATTACACTGTACTTGAAAAATCGAAGGTGTTTTTTTTTTTTTTTTTTTTTTTTTTTTTTTTGTTCGCGCTCTACAGGTCAAACAAAAATTCAGATCATGATGAAACTTGGCACACACATGAAACCCTATCTGAATTGATGCTGTATAGTTTTGAGGCAAAATCGGTTAAACAATTTTTGAGATAAATCATTTTGAAGTTTTCAAAAAACCCATATGAATAAGCCAGGCGGAAAAAATGACAAAGTGAATGTTCTCCGAAATTTTTCAAATTTTCACAGAACTCGAACAACATAATAATACACATTATTCCGAACTTTTACTCAAATCGGATCAGCCGTTTTGATGTAAAAGAATATATAATGTTATTTGTGTCAATTATTCAAAGCTCTTAAGATACCTATTAAATCAAAGCAACAAGTGTCACCACTTGATTAAAAACGATTAAAACAAAGCCTTCTTTATTATCACATAAATTATTAGAGGAAAATAAGATGGCAGTGATGTAATGGTTTGGATCTCAAGGTGTATATATATATAATAACCAATCCAAAGATAAGTTGATATGTTCCAGCTCATCCATCAACGCGGAAACACATAACGCGTTTGCCTAGTTAATGAAATAATTATACAAATGACGAAATAATATTACTTCGTGAATTCATCACACAATATATTTTTCTTACGCAATCTTTCAATCATATTCACGTTCGACTCAGACATGCACATGAGGCCCCGCATCAAAACCTGGAGCCAGGTGTTCGCAGGTTCGAGACCCGCTGCAAATTCATGCGTTTTTGTAAACGTCCTCTCATCTATCATCACTTCACCGATTCATTATCACCTGCTCATAAGCACACCTCTATATAACATATGTTGGTTGGGTCGTTAAGCTACACTTAGAAAAAAACACAAAAAAATAATAAACATTTATATTCACTCACCGACGAATACACAATACTATTTCAGAGTGGCTATTTGCTCAGCAAGAAGTGCGTTTTGGATTGATTTTAGTTGATTTGGATTAAATTAATATTGCATTTTCATTTAGTTAGGTTAGTTATTTTAGTTTAGTTTGATTAGTTGGATTGATTGAGTTACTTGGATTGGAGTATTTAAGTTAGTTCATAGACTGCGCAGAACAACAACAACAACAACAACAACAACAACAACAACAACAACAACAACGTCTGCATGTGGTGACAGAGAAAGATGGCCGGATGAATAGCGGCTGTCAGCTACTATTTTCGCAGTGATCGCTTGCACTTTCAATAACGAAACAAATTGCCTTCCCTCCTTAAATAGCAATATGAATAATGATTTCATTATTGACTTATTGCCGTCTACAGGTGTGTCTCTAAACTCTCTCTGGTGGCAACGATCTTTCAAAACGAAGGTAAATGCATTGTTGTTGCGTGTGGGTGTTTTAGGAGGTCGCTTTATACTATTGGGTGTAGTCACTGTGACTTGGACTGACTGACCACTGCCTTGTGTATAATATTATAAACACTGGCATTCCATATTTAAAATAGTCGAATCATGCTGCTGCACACGGCCATCTGGTTTATTACAAACATGGAGACAAACTTGTACGAGGTTTTGTCAATTAAATCAGTTTATGAGTTTTTCTTATCAAATAGGAAGATGTTTGAAGTGTTTGTGGCTGGGTCCCAGGACATATAGTTGGGCTCAGAGACACTTAGCCTATATCAAACTGGAATAAATATTATATAGGGAGATTTTATAAGCCATTAGGTTTGTACCAAATGCATAACGGTAGTTTATGTGCATGATGTTCAACTTTTATTTCATTTTTATTTCATCCGTTTTGTACGAAGGTTATAAAGTATACGAGAAAAATGAAATAATTCGAATATACAATTATTTGACATTTTTGATTCCAAGTTATACTCGTCAAAATGATAACAATATTTTGTGTATGACAAGAATTGAAATGGGTGAATGAAATCAACTGACTTTTTCATAAAAAAAACTTGCTCGCCGTCCTTTACCATGTATTCTATACTATTATTATCTTGAGTAACTATACGGTTATACCGTACCGATTCCAATAAGAAATAGCTAGTCTACTGGCCAGAAATTCATCATGTTTGATGTAATTCTGAAGGCATATGGTATACGATACGGTATATATATCTATAGGTCCATCTTCTGAGAGTTAGTGAAACAAATAGCGTAGGTAACCATAGTGATAACAACACTTAACACGCCGGTTAGTGCTACTCTTATGTCTCTTAATAGGTCCACTATGTGGAATTTTTCACTTTGACCAAGCTTGACAAACCACTTGGAAATAATCATTTTTGTCCTCAATATGATTATAATGTTGATTGTCAATTCTGGCCGTATATAACCGTATATACCTTTTATGAATAGGTTTCACACCAATATATGGTTCTATACACAATATATATAGATGGATGAAATTTTATTCGACACAATTTTAAAAATTTAATCAATAATTATTAAAAGTGAAATTAATTATTGATTAACTTTGAATCTCTATTCCTATAGTCATGATCTTCTATACTAGGCCTATACACTCATATATTCAAGGAATCGCCACATGCATTCAAATTTTACCCTACACCATTTGTGAAAAAAACAGTTGAAAATTATAAGTTACATGAGTAACAGCTGTATGTTAACCATAACTTTAACTTTATTTTGCTTATTCTAAACTATGATTATATTTCACTCTTTGAGTTCGAACTACCTGCACTTGGTGATAAATTGAATGTTGCTAATAAGTGTTATAGGCCTACGCAAACAAATGTTCATTTTTTTAATGTGTCATTATAATTATTGCTCTATATACTGTAACTGTACACTCAATGATTATAACATTCATCAAACTTTATTTTTTAATGATACTAACTAATTATAGCGCGATCAATTAGCAATTGAATATCTTTTTAGTGTATGCATATAAGCAGTAAACTTTTATAATATACTTCCATCCAATTTGACGCAACCTGTATTTAAATTTCGTCCTACACCCTCGGTAAACGAAAGAGTTAAAAGTGTAATAATATTGTGTTGAAACGGGTAATGCTGTAAACAAGCACTTAACTCGGGTTAAAAGCCGTCGTTAGCACGTGATAATCCGCCCCAAACTAAACTATAATTGCGTTGATGAACCTGTTGCTTCGAACCGAGATGATGATTCTATCTAAAAGGTAATAAAAAATATGTAATTAAAAAACGATTAAGGATTAAAAAGTACATAAATTTGAAGTTAAGTAAATTAATAATTGTTTTAAACTTTATTCCTTGAATCTATTAAGCATTCTAATCCTTTCTACACTGTCACAGATTCTGATTTATGTTTTCTACTATCAGAGGGATCAAGGGTTTATTTCACAACGTGTGTAGCGTCGTTTTCAATATGGAGTCTCATTAATTTTTCATGGCCTACATCTACTACTTGATGAATGTTTTACCTGATGCTCAGTCCTTGAAATTCATATTCTGCATTTACACTTTGTGTTATCATTCAAGCAATTTTTTTAAAAGTGCTTTATTTAGAGTATACAATGTTCATAATTGACGCGATAAATAATTCCCACAAAGCCAGAGGCTCATCTGTGGAACATAGGCCTACATATTAAATACAAATAAAACAGACGTGTCAATTCAAAGAAAGGTATACATTATTATTTGAAACATTGTTATATGTATTGTTATTCATCATCCATCGACGCCAATAGATCGTAACCATTAGTATAGTGCGTCGTTAAAACTCAATATAAAAAAATAATAAAAAAAAAAAAAAAAAAGTTTAATTATTCATATTTGTATAAAATCACTCTGGCAGGCAATTTTTTACCTCCACAATAAGAGATACTGTCGTCTAAAAATTATTCTTTGTTCATTACAAGGAAAAAAATAGATGGAACTGCAACACCAAGTATACATAACTCAAGTGCAAAAATGAAACATAAAACATAAACACAGAACATTATTATTTGGAGATTCTATAGCAACTATACATAAACTGTTGTCGTAGGTGATAACTTTAAAAAAGCTTATATTGTAACCAAAACTACGACTGTAAAAATATATTCATAAAAACTTTGTTATTATTTAATGGATGACGCTATAAGAGTACTTCACTTTTGACGCTTTCGATTGACCGTCTTTTCTACACACTATCACTAACGGCCAGACGTCTCGAAACACCAACACTCTTCGTAAGTATACTTCAAATATATTCACTAGTTTAGTAAAACACGTTTTTAAACGCGGTTTGGTATTTAATTGGCAGTTAAATGAGTGTCTTTTAGTCTCAATTTACGATCACTCAACATGTATTAAACGTCTCTGAGACGCACGGTTATAATGGTGTCCACGAGGAAATAAGATGTCTTGAAAGTCTAAGATTACATCATGAAGTTGTTAAATGTACAAGACATGATATTAGTTCTCTACTGACAATGGTGTGACTGGACTATATACAATGTCGAACGTAGCAAAAACTAAATGATTCATGTTGTATTTTTCGCTATATGAACTTTTATACTACGGCGGATATCTTTATTCAGACTCTGTCTTACATTAAAAGATTGCAAAAACACAGAATAAAAATCAATTAATTAAAATATAAAACAAATTATCAATAACAACATTTTAGAGAATACAAAATATATATAATTTGACTAGGTTTGAATAAGAAAATGTAGAAAAAAGAAATAATTAAATGATGATAACATAATGATAATTAAAAATTAAAAAGGGGAAAAAAATATTAAGTCCTTTGATGAGCTTTCTTTCTATTGGTGCTTGATGATCCCACCAACTATAGGTTATATTGGGGTACGGATGAGTGGAGGTTAGTGTTATACTTTGTTAATTCCAATTTTTCTGATTGCTATGGTAACCGCGGTACGCATGGTTTATCTTTGTATATCCAAGTTGTTGGACTTCGGGAATATAATCTTTCCGTGATAAATACTAGGAAAACGCAACAAAAGCGTTGTAAGATGAGCGATAAGGATGCGATGAAAAGCTGTAATCACAATTTGTTTTTGAATCTATCAGATCACGGTCTTCGTGTTCTAATTGCTGATGATTTCTTGAAAACATTTCACGATCTAATTGGTTTTACCAGAGTCGATAAATTAGAACTGTAGACAATGAAGAAGTGTAACTGCTTTATTGACTCTGGTTTTGATTTTTGCATGTTCTTGATAACTTTTAAATATTTTTCTGAACCGAAAAACTAAAAATAAGCGTGGAACAATATTAAATTTTTTTTACATCAAAACGGCTGATTTGATTTGAGTGGAAGTTCGGAATAACGTGTATCATTATCATATTGGAATTCCCTGAGAATTTGAAGTCTCTCGCAGATAATATTTTTGAAGAATTTTTCCTCTGGGTTATTCTCATCGGATTTGTGAAAATGTTGAAATGAGTTTTCTCAGAAGTGATCAAACCGATTGCGCCTCAGAATTATACAGTATTGAATTGGATGAGGATACTTGTGTATGCCAAGTTTCATGCCAATTTCCAATTCCGTTTATCCTGTGGAGCGCTAACAAAAAAAAATAAAAAAGACACTTTTTTCGAGTATGATGAAATTGATAATTCGTTTCGCTCATCCAAATATGCATCATTGTATGCATCTTGTGAAAATTTGAATCCATTCGGAGATTTCTGGGGATTTTTGAAATTATTGTTTCATCCAAATTGGATATAATTGGTGAAATATCAATTTTTTGATCACGTATATTCGAACAGTATGGGATATCTGATATCTGATAAGGAAGGACACAGTCCAATACGTTCCATCTGATGAGAAACAATATTCAAACCGTGGATTCCAACATTTTCCCACGCAAGGTTCACAGCTTGAAAATTTGTTTTTTTAATATGTATATAAATGTAAAAGTGATGTAAGATAAGATGATCGGTTCTCACTTATACCATCTAGGAAGTATTGAAATTTCAAAATATCCCCATTTTTCCCGAAAAACGTTTTCGATATATATAATATGCTGTTCAAAATTCACACTCCAAAAATGAAATTCCAATAAATCAACTCCCGTGTGCTCCAAAACTCCTTCGCCACACAAACGTGCTCTAAACACTGTTTGATCGACGTGTCTCTCATTATGTGTTCGTTCACCTTCTTCTGTCTCACAAACTGTTGTGGATAGAGCTTGTCATCTTAGAGGAGATAATCCTCACAAACCTGTGTCTATCTGAGTGTTCAATCTCTCATGCAGTATATAAACACTGGGTATTATAATATATAGGAAAAGAAAATAGAATAATATCTCTGATTTATCATGAATATATTATATATAGTATATGAATATATATATATATATATATGTATATATATATATATATATATATATATATATATATATATATATATATATATATATATATATATATATATCGAACATATGTACATATATATATATCTATATATATATCTATATATATATATATATATATATATATATATATATATATATATATATATACATATATATATATATATATATATATATATATATATATATATATATATATATATGTATATATATATATATATATATATATATATATATATATATATATATATACATATATGGTAGTGCAAATTTCGCGGTAATTCCACTCTGTTCAGACTCTGTTCAGAACAGAGCGGCATCACCGCAAAATTTGTACTACCAACAATACCATCGACCACGAGAACCTATACGTAAGTATTTATATATATATATATATATATATATATATATATATATATATATATATATATATATATATATATATATATATATAATACATATATGTGATTTTCATTTTTTTTGTGGGGGAGGAGGGGGAAATCTTGCATGAGACCCCCACAAGTTCAATCGCGGGAAGTGTTGGATTCTCACCGACTAAAACCCTCCTCTTTTTGGGTGACCCCGACAGTTATATGTGATACACATATTTTCTCTACAGTCCACACGGTGTAAATAATACTCACACTCACGATTATGTAAGCAGCTGTTTCATTGTATGAAAGGTTTTCCGTTCAATCCCGTGATTTTCCATAGTTCTTTAATAAGGTGCGTGAACTTGCATGTCACCGCCCATAAAAGCGACCGAGCTCAAATTTGACAAATATTTGTGCTGAACTTGTTGTAATTAGTACCATCTTCCACATGTCTAGTTCCGATTCGAAATTGATGGAGGTTTTTGTCCATGGTTCACACTGTCAACGAAAGCAATCAGGCTCAAATTTGGGAAATATTCAGTGCTGAATTACATTTGAATCAAAAATGCCGTGAACTGAATGATTTTTGAGCCCTTATAATTCAAGATTCATAATGGTAAAATATTTTTATACATTCATTATCCATTATTCAATTCATTGACCATAGTTTATTTACATATGAGTCAGTGTCATAATCTCATAAAATAATGTCATCAAATTTGGTAATTTCGTTGCAATATTGAATATTGAATATTTCAAAAATACAATATCGGTAACAGAGATTGATATCGATTCAGTATTGCGTATTGTACAGAAACTAAAGTCAAATGAGACACAGTATGGAAAATGTATACCTTTATATGCAGCTGTGTATAAGGAGAAATCCATGTGCCCGCTTGTTTTTATCGATTTTGTTTTTATCGATTTATCGAATTCTTATCGATTTTATTCAACAGTTTTGATATATTTCGTTCGGCATGTAGCTAAATTGCTAACGCGCTCGCCTCGCGTGATACCCAGGAGGTGAGGGGCATATCGGACCTGTAGTTTGATCCCCGCCACCGTCCATCCTTATACGAGTTTTTCGTGGTTTCCTTCTGTAGTTCAAGCTGATGCTGGGACGGTTCCACAATATAGACCACGACCGCTTCCTTCCCCCTGTTCTACTCATCACCTAAGAAAACTTCATTTCATCATCCCAACAATCATTCATCCAACGCCAATATATTTCGGTTATCATTACAGTGCGTCGTTGAAAACAATAAGAAAATTATATATTTCGATCCAAATTCCACACCTTATTTAAATTTCTCGTTTGTAATTGTTCCATCGGCCGGTAGCACAATATTGTATCGAAGCTTCCACATACAAGGTATTCAATTACAAGACCACATTTCAACTCTATTCCCATTTTCGTTTCATTACCATTTCATCTTTTATTCTCACCGCAACTGCCACTAAAAAAAAAACGACTTTGTTTCTGTATGACAGCATGTCTAGTTTATGTGTATTTCGGTAATTTAATTATTGCTAAAGCACAAAACTTTGGCCTACATGCTTGCGAGGTGGTCCACGGAATATGTCGACTCGATTATTATTGAGCCAAAGACACCAAGACAGAAACTCATTTCGAAATTCAAGAAAAAAATATCATGAGAACAACCTAGCAGTGAAAAAATTTTGTAAAATTATTTTCACGGAATATATTCAAATTTGAATTGAATTATGCTTCACATCATTCCAAACTCTCACATGAATCTAATAAGCTCTTTTGATGGAAAAATATTCATTCTAATCATTTTACATCAACTGAAGCTATTAAGAAATCCATTAGAAATATATAAGCGACCAATTACATTTCAGAACGATCAAAATGAGAAATGAATAAAACAGCCGGAAGGTAGTGACATAATAGTTTTGAACTAACGGTGCACATATAGCTTATCATCACATAAATCAATATAAATATAAATATGTTTCATATAAATATGCCTAGATCGCTCATCCAATAACGCATATGTTGCGTTTTCCCAGTTATATTGTAACTATGGGTATTTCATCATACCAATAGTCCTTTGGCCACACTGGATCTAGCTACAGGGTCTAGAACATTATTACAGGGTTCCTGACCCACCCATAAGTAGGCCTAATACAGAACCATTTATTTGTCATCCTAATTGGTTAAACATATAGATCATGTTTTCCTTTTCCTATTGACCAATACTTAAACGTAATTGAACATCGCTCAATAATATTCCTCCATTCAAGCTACCATTGATCTAGTTTACTACTTATCATCATCTATACACACAAACTTGAATAGACAAGAGATGAAAGTTCGAACCACCCGTACGTTAGTTGGTATTAGATAAGGGAACTGTCGTTCGGAACCTTATTTCTGACATGGATAAAAGTACAACTCCCTCAAGGGCTGATGCCTTGTCGGAATTACATCCAATCCGATGACTGGCAGTTTTATACTGATCTTAAAAACCTACAAGACTTGATTGATTTATATTTGATTATAATATTTTTATCTCTATACACAGTATACATTTAACAAATCCAGCTTGATCAGTGTTATACCAACTGAGCTGGAGGCTGTTGTAAAGTTGGTAATAGTCTGGGCGGGACGAGGTTTTATTTGTGCAAGAAATCTATAATAAAAAAGTTACCCCGCGGGTTCCGATAGAATTAGTAATACCCCGTGGGTTCCGATTTGCATGCCGTTGGAGATAAATGGTTATTTCATGTAGGTACTTATTATGCGATATTAACAATGTTTTTTTTTGCGGTGTCATGTTGGTAACAAGAGTGTGATCGACTGTGTGAATAATAAAATGGCGTGAGGGTGATAGAATAGAGAAAACAGCGCAAATATTAATTGGGAAGATCTATGGTGAGAAATATTTTAGTACGTCGTTATGCCGTGTAGGCATATAGGAGCCATAAGCTCTGAACATTATTTCGTATGGGATAATGTTCGAAGCAGATTTGTTTCTATTCATGACTTTCGAAGGCGGTGTTATAGAATAATTGGATAATATAATTTGATATTTTTCGAATAGGTTGTTATAGTCTGCCGACAGAAAACTTTAGAAAACATTATGCATAAGACATAAAAAATGATGGTGAAAATTAGTCAAGAATTACGATCAACAAAGTGAAAATTCATCCATTCATCTTTCAATTTTCAATGTTGCTGTGTATAGAAACGATGCATGATAAAAGTCAGGTATTTTTGTTTGTTATAATCATTTCCGTGAAAAGTGTTCATATGATGCAGTTTAATTCTCATTGTAGAATTGATATTCATTGATTTTAATAAATACTCAACTATGAGACGACAGGTGTCCGTGGATATTTCTTCGAATTAATTACGTACTGTCAGATGTCTAGAAATATACTGACGAACATCTTAAATATATTAATTCAACATATTTATTGAATACAATATTTCAATTTTCGATCTTATATAATTATATTCATCATTAAAATGAAAAGTTTTGATGAAATGACCACTCTGTCGGTGTCATCCATAGAAATGATATATATTTCATGGATATATTTTCAACATTTTTTCTCATATATCTGGAAATTTTCACCAAGATTCACTAACTTATAATTCATAAGATTTGGTAAACATTCTGTGATCCAATGTCATAGTGATTCTATAAAATTTGCACATCTCATTCTAAAACCGACCCTCTAGCCGTCAGATACTTTTAACGCTCACGATTCAATCATCGACACAACCACAAAGAGCGTTTTCCTCAAATTTCCTCGCGTCTCGGTTTGATTGCTATCTTTATGGGTTGAAAGTATAGGCGGCATGAATTTAACCATGACAACGTCAATTCCGTTTACATTGTAATTTTCACATTTACATCCCTGCACCACTATTAAACCATCGCGTCACTAATTCATGGAGGTCAATTAAATACTTTCAAAGGTGGTCCAGAAATAGTTGTGGTTACATTTTAATAAATCACACATTTTAAGAGTACATAAGAGTGCACAAAGAAAAGATATTCCTTCGAGTTTCGACTGATGACGTTCTTTGTTGTTCGACTTTAATTAAGATATATTACTTTTCCAAGTTCAAAACTCAAACCGACCCCTTCTCCCCCCTTTCCTCCCTAATCGAACCGACCACAGACCCTCCTTGTTCACCCAAATGTCGTTTTAATACCTTAAAACCTGTGTTTCCGGTAAGGTGTAGTCTCTGTGGTATAGTTTATGCGTTTCCGGTGTTCGATTACAATATCTTGATTCTAATTCGTATCAATATTTCAGAATATAAGTTCATATGAATTGAACTGTTCAACTTTGAAATGTTTCTCCAAATTGCAACGATTTTGATCGAATTAACGTTTCAATCATTTCATGATATGTCTTATAGAACTAGATTATACAGTATGGGACAGACACACCATGCAGGCATGGATGTACAAGTAATTAAAATTTCACTCCATATGGGGACGAAATATATACTTTGTAAATGTCTCATCTGGACCCCTATTCCTGAGATAAATGAGATGTGAGAAAAATAAAAGTGAGTGAGAAAACGATTATCTCACTTAAAATCGGCCATTTTAAGTGAGATAATCGTTTTCTCACTCATTTTTATTTTTCACACATCTCATTTATCTCAGGAATAGGGGTCCAGATGGTTCATATTGACGTGCCGTATTATAATAAAACGACGTAATGATCACGCATTGCACGGCTGCTTCTGATGTCTTCTGTCAACAATAATTCACTCAATTCAACGAGTCTGTATTTATAATAACTCACGCGGAGATCAATACCGTAGTTAATCAATTGCCACGGTGGCTATTCCAAAAATCTACTCCCAACTTCACTGATTTATTTGATATAATAAAAGGATTATAAAATACATTTTCAAAATAAATATTCACAATATCTCATGAATGCCTGAAAAATAGTCAATATATAACAATTCTACCTTCATGCTTCATCTTGTTTGTCCATTTCCGTATTATAATGTTTCGAGGGCACTTCGTTGGAGCTGTTGGCGTTCACCAAGCCTCCGCGACGAGTGCTCAATCGGTGTCTGCTCGGACCTTGCGCGTCCATGTGGTCGTCGAAGGAATTCTTCAAATAGTCGTTAACGACGTCATTCCGGTCGTCAAGCTCGAGTTTCTGTTCGTAAAGCGTGACTATCTTGTTGTCGTCGTCGTCCATGTTCGACTCGTCGTCATCCTCGTTCGACTTGTCGCCCGACGTGACGGACCCGTCGGCAGCGCTGCTCGTTCCGGTGCGATTCGATCGAACACCACTTCGGCTCGATCCATCGCTTTCGTCTCCCGATCGCACGCTGGGCGAGCTCGATCGTGAACCACGTCTGCTCGGCTCCTCCTTCACCGAATTCGATCGACCACTTCGACTCGAGTGAGCGCTACGGCTGGAGCGACCGCTACGGCTGGAACGACCGCTACGGCTAGAATGAGCGCTACGACTCGAATAACCGCTACCGCTCGAATGAGCGCTACGGCTAGAACGACCGCTACGGCTCGAGCGTTCCGTCGTTCCGCTCGTTCTGTCACTGGAGGTAGATCGATCTCTTTGTCTGCTCGATTGGCTGCGAGAAGAGAAGTCGGTGTTCGATGACGAGCTGCTCGCAATGCTCTCACACTTCCGTTTCTTTGGCGCCACTGCTCTGGTTGTCTTGGGCGCCAGGCGCTTGCGTCCCCTCGAGGATGGCGTTGAGCGTCTCTGCACTTGCTTCTGCGAGCCTCGAATTGCCTGGAAGAGCAGAATTATTCCGACTTTCAACTTTCAAGTTTTCACATAACTACTTGCGGTTCCATTGAATGATAGCTATAATGCATCAAATAGTTGTCACTCTTTGGTTATGTATGTTAGGCCCGGTATTACCAAGTCCAGTTAGCCTTTATCTGAAAGTTCAAACTTGTTATCACCATGGTTACCTATGCTATTTGTTTTCATCAACTCTCAGATAACTGCTAACTAGACTTGGTAATCCCGGACCTTATTCTCGTACCCTAACTATCAGTTAGCTAATTGACACTTGGCTAAGATTTCGTCAAACCGGCTCTTGTCTCAATAGCCTGAAAAATACCATCGAGTTTAAATTGCTCCTGCGTACTTCACAAATAGGGAGACAAAATTCTCGCCGTAGATCTAGAACGTTCTGTCATCGTTTTGGTCGGCCTGGGTCAGTCTAGGGTTCTTAGACAGAAGTAACGAGAAGTCGTGGACAATAATAAAACTGAACAATCGATCTCATTAGTGATATGAGTTCGTCAACCGTGGTTGAATGAATTCAATGATTTGTCTGTATAAATTTGGTGATTATCAGTCAGTGTTGTAATTATTACAAATGAATATCGAATTGTACCACCGATTCAAGAACAATTACGACGTCAGTCAGTACCAGTCCAGTATACCGAATAATCGCGAACAACAATCTGTGTAGTTTACATCGTGTTGAATGAGGTTGAGGGTTGGGAGTTATTGGAGCAGGATTTGGATAGGATAGTAGAATGAGTGAATTTTATTAGAATGGCATTGAATGTAACGAAGTGAAAAGTGGTCAAATCGGGGAGTGGAGAGGGAGAGGGGAATAATGGAAATATGACGTATATGCTTGTTGACGAAGAGGTGGAGATAGTAAACACAATACACAGTCATATTCGAGAGCATTATTTCTTTCGAGAGCAAGTTAACAGGGTTGCAGGGAGAGCAATTGTTGCAATAAATTTCGTGATGAGACAATTAAAAGAACTAGCAATATATATATATTCGAAACAGAGGTTATCTCAATTTCAGTTTAATGAGACCAATTTAAGAATATGGATCGTCGGTTTGGGATCCACTCGGAACAGGCGAGATAAAGAGTATGGGAATGGTGCAGACTGCAGATGATTGGTTGCCAGGTCACGAGAAGAGTTCGACGGTGGAGAAATGTGAGAAACAATCAGAGAGAGTTCGAAAGAAGAGTAGTGAAGTCGTCTGAAATGGTGAGAGAATTGAAGAGGATGATACTGGAAGGTAGAAGGGTGGACCGGCTGATCAACTTTTTCAGAGCTCGTCAAAGCGAAGGGAGTTCAGGGTGGAGCTGGGAGAACCGACCAAGTGAAGTTGAGATCTGAATCACGCCGTATGCAGTATATATAGTGAAAGCGTGACATTTACAGGGTCCACAGGAAAGATGGATGAAAGTACTCTTTCCTACCTCGAAATGGTAAAGATTGGAATACCCACAGATTGTGAAGGGGGACTGGACGATGAAGAATAATTAAAATTATAGTAGTGCAGAATAAAATGTTCAGAGAGGGATATTTATGAGTTTCTGTTGGTTGTTTTTTGTTAATTAGTATTCATTCTCATTCTCATTATTTTCACTTCAAGTTTCGATCATTATTCAGTTTGAAGTTTTGCCACCACTCTTTATTGTGTAACTGTGAGTGTATAATGAAGATATCAATAAAATGAAACAATAGGATGGGATGTATTGGATGAGATAATAGAAACGTTTGTGGCCTGTTATAGAGTGACATATTATTCTAGTTCTACTATTCATTCTCTAACGAACTCAACATATATTTCTGTCGAGATGATCGATCAAGGCAGAAATCGAATGCCGGCACTATGATAGTGCCTGTACTACGATATTTTGTCCCTTTTTCATATCATTTCAGTGTTATCCAATACTTCTGAAAGCATGACCAAACTTACCTTCTTGTTGGCAACTCCGGGTTTCGCTTTCTTCTGGATATTACCCTTGCACTTCTTTATATTTGCAGCCGCTTTTTTCTTCATGTTTGGCACTGACGCCACTAGTTTCTTGTTCCAGGTGACGCTCTTCTTGCGTCGCGGCGAAGATTTCGCACGTCGTTTTTTTCCTACTCGCTTACATTTGGACTGCTTCTTCAACGCGCTTTTTCTTGGCAGTTCCATCGATCCTACCAGATTTTTAAATTTCATCGGCTTCGGCTCTTTCTTGATCGACTTCAACTTCCGCTGTGCCATCGCTCTTGCCGTCGGTCTCGATGTAGACTGAGATTTTTTCTCTTTCTTGATCGGCTTCATTTTTCGCATTGCCATCAATTTTGCTTTTGTTTTCGCCTTCAAGCACTGTGCTTTAGTCTGTTTCTTCACCGTGCTCTTATTCCGCATTACCTTCAATCTTGCCTTCTTAGCCATCACAGACGCCGCTTTTCTTTGTCTCTTTGGCGCGCTTTTCTTCCGCAATACCTTTGTATTCTTACCTTTTTTCAATTTGGCAGATTTGGCAGTTTTCTTCGTAGCTTTTGAAGTTTTCAAACGCATCGCCATTGTATGAGTAGGCCTACTTTCGGCCATTACGACCTCAGCAATCTTCTTCTTGGTTTTTCTCCGTCTAGGGACAGGTCGTCCTAGCGGGATGACTGTGATGATTGGCTTGGGTTTGCGTTCCCGCAACAGGTATCCATGAGTCGGTAGAGGTAGGCCTATACTAGGAGGTTCGTAGGTAGTTTCTATGTTGTTCAACTGAAAGCATAAAAGTTATAATCAATTAATTATTCGTATTTTATCATCCTATGCCCAAGTGGCATCTGTGATTGGAGACATAATATTAGTCTATTCAATTCATTTTAATTGAATGGTTGCTTTACAAGTATGAATGCATGGACATTTCAATTTAGAACCACTGTAGGCCTGTATACATTTGAATGACTATTTTTCATTATTTCCATTTATATTTCATTATTTCATTCGAGTGTGAATGTAATAATTGAAGAATCTGTCATGTCTGTAATTTTGTTAACAAGTGTTCTTTTTAAATGATGAATGTTCAATGTTCAATACTCGAAATATCTTCAAAATTGAGAAGTCTCGAACGTTATTGAATTCTTATGGGTCTTGAATCAGTTATGATCAATTATTATCAAAAAGCGTATGTCTACAAAATAGGATCCATCAATCAGTCATCGGACAGTGCGCCTTTGAACTAAATACAAATAAATCAATTGGAATTGATTCGTTATTATCACTCATCTGTACTAATTTCTATAAGATTTCGTGCTTACCACTCCTTCCATGGTCCTAGTCCTAGTTGTGAAGTATTTGCGGAGAATATCAATGGCTGATCTAGGGGCGGCCAAAAGGCACGGCAATTATTCTTAATAAACACTTATAAAGTTGGCCTCGATGACTATTCCTTATTCACTCCAGGTTTACTGGAAATATTCAGAATCTACTTTTGATAATAAACTAAAAAAACACATCATTCAATTAAATTACTGGTAAAACAGAAAAGTCATGACAGATATCAACAACGAGATTCAAACAATCGAGATCATTGCCCATTAGATTACTAGTTGCGATTTAGGCAACCAAGGTCATTATATAATCCAATATTACGATTCATCAGGGCAGTGAATCAATTCAATTTCAATATCAGTTATTGTAAGAATGCAAATAATGTTTCTATTATTCATTTTTTTCACAAAATGCATTTTTCTACGTCTGAAACAATTCTTTTTTTCAAACAGCATAATCGTATACAATATGTTTCGAATTATTCCATATACCCCCTCTATAACTATATCAAATATAAGCTATATAATACAATACACAAAAATCATATAACAATATAAATAATGAATGTTATCTGTGGGTGTTTATACCTAGTTCACATTACAGAATTTAACTACAGTTAAGTAGATACCGTAAGTTAAGTTCAGATACCTTACTGTACGGATGACAGAGTCCGGGGTTCAAATCCTACCGCACGTAGCTTTTTCATTATCAAAAAATTATTCATAAATGCGTTCGGCCACAGTTCATGGCATGGATGAGGTGGTCTCTAGATAGGCAATGCCGTATGATAGAAACCTATGCTCACAAACAATCAAAAAGTTGGATGATCACAGCACTCCTAGCAGCATTCACTCGCAACAGTGCTCTTGCAAATGACATTTTATTGGTGACCACAGCGCTCCTAGCAGGATTATCATGCGTAACACTACCAAAGTGTGTAGACTGGTCGACCAGGGCTTTGCCACTCTATTCCGTGAGGATATTTATTCATCAATAGTTATGGGGGATGAATTTTTTCCTCATCAACCGACATTGGAATTATTTTTAATCACTTCTCTGCTAGTCTCAAATTGGTTCTTAGCCTTCCAGAATCTGCTACTGTTCCACGATTGGCTAATTTTTCAAAACAGCGCGGAAGCGACGTAGTCGAAAACCACTTCTTTTTAACATCCCCAACATCGATTCAGTGGGCCGTGATCTAGAGTAACACCAAAGCGTGTGAACTGCGCTGAACTCATTTGAATACGAGACGAGCTAGAATCTAGAAGGCAGTGATGATAACATGGAAACACCCATGGTCTCGAAACAACAGCGCGATTATGTTGGAGATAGGGTGAACAGCTGATCGTTGCGTCATCAGAAGTGCATTGTAATATTAGGGTGTCTCCGTACCCGATATGGATTAACATAGTAAGATCTCGGATGAATTGAAGGGGTGGCGCGCGCATAGAATTAACCCGATCATAATAGAGTGAAGGTGTTAAACACAGCTTTTATATATAATTTTATGCGTTTTATTGGGACATGTAAATAGTTTCTTATATACATGTAGATACATGAGATAGGAGGCATGAAACAAGAAAAAAGTTTAATTATTTTAGGGTGTTTAGCTATTGAAATGGTGGGTGTTTTTTACTGGTTTATCAAGTGAAATGGAATATTTTCTCACCACTTATATCACTCCATTGTGGTGCAGGAAATAGAAGTGTACTGGGAAAAAAGAAGTACATTTTCAATTTTCATTTGAAGAACAGACTGTGATGACGAGTGAAATTAAAGTCTGATTTGGATTGATTGTTCAAATCTCAGTTGACCAATCAGTATTCGGTCAGTCTCAATATTATCTAGAGGCTGGACATAAATTTAACCCGTTCTGATTGGGATCTGCAATTTCTGAGTTGATATATATATATATATATATATATATATATATATATATATATATATATATATATATATATATATATATATATATATATATATATATATATATATATATATTTACCATTAAATAAAATTCAAAAATTCATATCAGATATTGAATAATTTTTTTTTTTGATCAAAACGGCTGCTCCGATTCATGTGACAAAATTTGGAATAAAGTGTATCAATATTATATTGAAATTCCACGAGAATTTTGATCCATTAGAAATATTTTTTCGGAATTTTCTCTTCTAGGTAATTCTTATGCGTTTTTTTTCAAACTCCACAATGGGTTTTCTCAGAAGTGGTGCAACCGATTGCGTCTTAAAACTGTACAGTATTGAATGAGACAATGACAAATGGGCCGTATGTAATGTATGCTAAGTTTAGACTTAATTTGTACTTTTGTTTGACCTATATGGAGCGCGAAAACAATCATGTTTGTTTCTTAGAGTGCGGTGAAATTGAGTCTTCGCTATACAATAAGAACAAATATGAAAGTCATAATTCATTTTACCAGCAAAATGGAAAAATGTACTGCAAAATATGAAACATTTATGAAATAATGTTGCATTTTTATAATGATGATATCGTTTTTTTACTGCGTTTGCCCATCATGATCATCGATCATCATGGATATTTCATCAATTCAATACTTTTACATCTGAAAAAGTAGTTCCGAATGAGAAAATCAAACGAACACAACTATTTTCACCTCATTTGATGGTTATATTGACAAGAAATAGGCCTACTATGAATAAGATATACTTACAAATCATATTTCAAGGCTAAATAAATGACTAACTATTATTTCTACAACTACAATCAATTAATCAAAGCCTCATCATGGGCGTAGTGGATCTTTACATTCGCATTAACTGAAATAACATTAATTGTTTACATTTTTCCACCTTGTAAAGTTCCATTTGATTTCTAATCGGAAATACCAAACTATAGAACTTGAATCAACTGAAGAAGTTTTCACCTTTCAAATAACTCAGAGAGAGAGAACATTCAGAAAATCATTTTCAACTTCACTTCAAACATTATACCCTTATCAGAATCTTTTGTTTCTTTCAAGGGTTGTATAATTGGTATTACGTGCACATGTGCATTGTTCTGCCATTGTTGTATAAGCTGGATAGAAAATAATGTTCCAAACAGTCATCGTAATCCCAGGGGCGTTTCCCATGTTAAAATACAGAGCATTCCATACACCTTGTGCGGTGAATATCTCGTCGCACGTTCCGAATGAGACGGACGGGGGTGTCGAGTAGCCACGGGTCCCGCCAGCTCTGACTCGCGCGGGTCTGGCAAGCTCACACGGGGTGTTGTCTAAATAACAGCCCCTTGGCCCGCGGCATTCTACACGCATGCGTACAAAAGCCGGCAAGGCGCACATTTATTTGTAAGATGAGAGATAGATGTATTAACTTATACGGTTTTATCACTTATATATCTACGTGGCTTTGGTTTGGTTGTATTCAACTACTGTCGAGTGGGTATAGCCTACACTTGCGGTCACATAAAGTGGTTGATGAAGTCACACTAAAATGAATCTTGAAAAAAAAAATCTGTACAAAATAAAACTAGTAGACAATGCATTATGCGCACTTCGAGTACAGTCAGTCTATGAAAAAATTAACTCAACTATATGCGGATATTTTATT
The DNA here is from genome assembly GCA_964007535.1 of Brachyptera risi. NCBI lineage: Eukaryota > Metazoa > Arthropoda > Insecta > Plecoptera > Taeniopterygidae > Brachyptera > Brachyptera risi. Next base: position 48,884,886 of record OZ023328.1, read on the forward strand.
CAAATTTGAATTTTTATTTCAGTAAAAAAAAATGTGAGCGTAAGTCTGTACGTATCTTTGTTCATCATTCACGTTGGCTCTGTGAAGTGGCACACAAAAAACTATAGATTCACTGAAAATATACATTATTTTTCAAAGTGGCTCTTTATTGACATTAAATGTATAAAATGGTGACTCATTTTTGTAGAATTTACTCCAGCTTACTGTACTGATAATTGGAAATGAAGAAAAAATGTACTGTTTTCTCATGAAAGGGAACAACGAATTTTAAATTCTCATCTCTCAAAATTCGGAGCATTATTAATAGGGCCCAATAATACATTTTTTTGTGCTCCTTAATTTTGAAATTTTCTAAAGTAATTAATAACATTTTAGATGTGTACACGGAAGCAACTCATAGATATCAGCAGCGCATTCATACATAATGGAATAATGGATGCATTCTCTGGAATAATACCGCAATTATTGGTACCTCGGGTCCATCTTTGTTTTTACATGTACTCCACAGGTCGCAACGCAATTCTACCACGATTCACATGAATTTTTTCAAGGAATATCACTATCATATGTCTTCATCATCATCATACCACTGGGAAATACCACACTCTAATGACATTATTTTTTTCCAATTCGAACAAACTTCTTTTGGGTAACAATCGGTCAAGTAGTTTTGAGAAGTTATGATTTCAATTTTCAAAAATGACATACAAAATCAATAACATGAACAGCAATTACTAAATATGCTATCCGCCCCCCAAAAAATGAGATGTAGGCTCAAGGGCAACATCGATCGACTTATTCGATGAGTTTTATGAAAACTGTGTTAGCAGATTTCAGAATAAATTCCTTTCACACTTCACTATAAATATTTCGCTCACTTCACGACGCAATAACTGCGTTTTATTGTTGAATAATTGTGCAGTCCACCGGATAAAAAAATCATCTACCAACTAAATACAAGTAGAAAATTCGGTCATTCCACAAAAATTCACTGCAAATTCGAATATTAAACATTTTTGAATGAAGTAGCTTTGTTTCTGATTTCAAATCTCGTCCAGAAATATATGTGACTGAAAATTCCACAGTTATGACAATATGACGGTGATATTCATATTTGAAATATTGGTAGTCAAAATCCGAGTGTATTCAACTATATAATAAACTATAGGATAGCGCAAAGAATAAGCGTTGAAAAATGATCGAGCGAGATATTCACAAGTAATGTGATGGAAAGCTACGGCCAACACACACCTTGATTTTGAAACCACCAATTCACTGCCTGCCTGTTTGTCTACAATTAATTCACGGTTCAGTTCTACCTGTTGATCTTCTTCAAATCTTTGAGTGAAGTAAAAAATGGCATCATAATTTCTTTTCATCAAAACGGCTGATCCAATAGTTTCTTAAACTTTGGAATAATGTATATCGTTCGTGAGTTTGAATTTCGTGAAAACTTGAATTCATAAAAATAAAAAAAAATTCTCCAAATTACCCGTTCTGGGTTATTCTTATGGGAGTTTTCGAAATTTCGAAACGCTGTTCCTCAAAAGTGGTTCAACCGATTGCGCCCCTAAAGAACAGAGAGAAGATTTATTAATCAGATGATAACATATGTACATACCAAATTCCAAGGAGTAAGCAACTAGTAAATTTGGTATACATCTGATTTCAAATTTCAAAGGATTTCAGGGATATTTCACGGGATTTCGAGAATATTTCAAGGAATTTCCAGAATATTTCGAAGGCATTCAGGAAGACTTTCATCACAGATAATCGAGATTATCTGTGCTTTCATGACAATCAAGTGTACACCAGATTTTAAGAGCTGTTGACCCCTCGTCAAGTTTGATCAAATTTGTGTTTCCATTCGACCTGTAGAGCACATAAAAAAAAATAAAAAAATACTCCAAGTACTGTAAAATTTAATCTCCGCTCATACTCATCCTAAAATGCACTATTCGACACGTGCGTGCGCAGTATCCGTTACCAGAAAGTGAATCTGACGAGGCTCGTCTTCTGACGGCGTGCCAGCCTCGTTGGGGGTCGCCGTTGTTTGTCCACGGGCCGTCCCCCGATCCTATTCGTCTACTGTCGGCAGCTCGCTTCGCCTGATTAGCTAATGAATCAAGCGAAGAAGAAGAAGAAGATCGGCGAGCCGGAGGAATGCGAAGTGTTTACGAGCAGTTGTGGCCAAGTCGATGGAATAGGAAAGTAGTGTATTGGGCAAGAGAGTTGTTGGTGGTTACGAGCGAACGTTTCTACTACGTGACAATGTTATAGATCGGGCGTTTCCAGCCGTTAATTCTTGTGTCAGGACTGATGGGGAGATATTGTCTGACTCCAGAGTTGACAAGAGTTGTTGGTGGTTACGAGCGAACGTTTCTACTACGTGATAGTGTTATAGTTCGGGTGTTTCGAGCCGTCAACTCTTGTCTCAGGAGGCGCGATATTGTGTCTGACTCAGAAATGGCGCGAAGGACGGGGATGCCATTGTGTTATTGTTCGATCGAATGGAGGTGACTGAAAGCGAATACAATGGAGTGCTAAAAGTCAAATAATTAACTGAATAGGCATTAAGCTTGGTTAGATTAACTGGTATTTGGTTACGAATAGAAAACCATCATGAAGCTTTCCGGCAATCTCAGAATTGAAATAGATATTTTTATGTCTCTCTTTGTCGGAAAATTTCAACGACAAAAAATTCAACGATGAATATCTTTTTTTAAAAAACTAATTCAGATAATTTTGTATTTTTATGATTCAATAAAGTTGAATTCAGAATGAAATCAACTGATTCGAATTAGTTCACACAATTCCATCACACTCGATCACTTTCTCAGGCTAAAGTGCAAAAGCATTGAATTCAAGAATTAATTCAAGAAGGAGTTTATTAAATATGCCGAGGAAAATTATTGATGAATTAGGTATCGTTATACTATTGTTATTGTATTGTTGTATTTGTATATTGATTGTATCGTTCTGTGTGGCAATCGTTCATGGAAGTGTGATTGGACGAGCGAAAGAGATTCAATTTAATCATACTCGAAAAACCGAACGTTTTTTTCTCTTTCACGTTCTACAGGTCAAACGAGAGAGATGATTTGCATGAAACTTGGCATACACATGTGTCATAGTCTAACTCGATACTGAAAAGTTTTAATTCCCAATCGATTGTACACTTTTGAGAAAAATAATTTTGAAATTTTGAAAATCTTCACGACAATAACCCAGAGGGAAAAATATGGAGAAAATATCCACCACGAAGAAATCAAAATTTCAACGGAATCTAAGTTAAATGAATGATATACATCATTTTCAAGATTTCACTCATCGGATGAGATATTTTGGAGAGAAAAATTAATAAGTGTTCTTCAATTAAATTGAGAGACTCATTATTGGATGATCAACAGGTTGACAAATTAGTTCATGAAATGATTGATATGATCAAGAAATGAATAATTTAGGTAATTATAGTGAATAGATTCAAATCAATCACATCACCATTTTCTCCAGTATATTTTATACAAACTATCGCTAATCCTACATTTCACACGCAGCGTTTTCCCAGTATCAATATCACACGTGTCAGTTGGAGAAACCTCTGTTTACCAGTGGCCGTGATAAACCTAGACACACTCACTCAGACTCACAGTGGCGGTGATGAAACTGATCCACGATATATGCTACAACAATGGTGTCCCAATGACTCGGCTGTTTCCCCCCTAGATCTATAGACATATCATCCCTCTCACACGTAGGTTTATGTTACAACAAATAAGGGTTGCCACTTATTTATTACGATTGACGTCTATATGAGATGTGTGATTTGTAAAGCTACACGTCCTCCTGTTTACCATGATATCTTTTACGGACAATATTCCCACCCTCCATTCTTCTTGTAGAAATGCTTCACTGTTGGGATACACTCAGTGGTACCAGTGTATAGAGAGGTTCATGAACGGACCGATTGAGACAGTAAATGATCAAGTTTGGGTGATAATAAGCTCGGTGACCATGGTGATCACTGTAGAGCAAAAAAATTAATGGCACATCTTTAGTAAAAAAAAATAAAAATGATGAAATGAAGTTTGAAATGAACTAAAAGAAATTTACCCGCATGCGTTTCTCAATATACAATATAAAAAATCATCAGACCATAGTATCATTTTTTCTCCCACAGACAAGTCTTTCTTAGAGACTTGGTGGATTTCATTTTACTGTTCAGTGTATTTATTATTCATGTATAAAATTGATAACAATAAATACAAAAAAAAATATGAGAGACAGTGATCGAATCGAATGTTCAATTTCGATGAGGAATTATTCAGGTACATTTTTGACTTATGCAGAATTTTGAATTCTGAAAAAAAATCAGAATTTTAAAGAAGAAGATAAGAGGAAGAAGAAGAAGAAGAAGAAGAAGAAGAAGAAGAAGAGGAAGAATATCAAGATGATAAGAGGACTCAAGCAATCTCCTTCTCAATGTGAATGTTTGAATTTTTTCGTAATCCTGACAGTTTTACCTCAGGATTAATTGTTTGTTAAATGAGTCATCTCATTTTCAATTATTCTTTGTGGTGGTTAGAAATCGCCTCTGTGGTGCCCCGTTCAAACGATTCTATTTTTTATCCTTTGCTTTAATTGAAGAACAATGATTTTGTATCAAGTTTCGATGTCATTAAAAAAAAAAAGTTGTGCTGTTGAACGTTTATATCGGTCACTGCCAGTACGCCGCTGTATCACATCAAACTGATTGACTGATCCACCGAGTAATCAGGTGAATCGCTTCGGAGGGAAATTACCACGCTTCAACAAATCGAATTAGTTTGAAATATGTTATTGTGAATATAATGTGACGGCACTGCGACCTCACGTTGTTGTAGAAGTCAAATATGGTCAAATTATGCAAGTCACTTATGGAATATTAAACATTATTGTTAGTTCGTCTAGACATATCTAAACATCACAAATTAAAATGTGATCATCTGCTTTTCTATTGGTCCGCATAGAAACGACATAATTGCTCGATTTATTTGTCAATACATTATAGAATAATATGTATTTTAATTGATGAGCGTAGCGAAGTCTCCATCCCACTCTTATAGGGCTTTGTCTGTGTGTTTTTTTTTTTTTTTTTTTTTTTGTAAGCACTCCACAGGTCGCAAGGGTTGACTGATCAACATGAAACTTTTTTTGTACACGCAAACTCATCTAACTTAGAACTGTATAGTTTTTGGGATGAATCGGTCGGACCGATTTTGAGAATCATCATCTCAAAGTTTCTAAAAACCCCATAAGATTTGGCTGGGCGGAAAATGTTGAAAAATAAAATATCTCCAAATGGAATGAAATTTTCTCTAAATGTGTATACATGGATTTTACACATTATCACGATTTTTTAAGTAATTCTGATCAGTCGTTTTGGAGAAAAAAAATAAAATGACTGATAATATTCATAAAATATATCATAAAAATTATGACAGAATTAAGTTGTCGAGATTCACTGCTTTCTAGATTCAAGAGTTGACCAACAATGAAGTATTTTTTATATGCGTCAAGGTGTGTAGAATACCAGAGTCAATGAAGTGGCAAGAGTAGAACTACTTTAACGACTTTTATAGCTTATTCAGATATCAAGGTGTGTAGAATACCAGAGTCGATAAAGTAGCAAGGGTAGAACTACTTCAAGGACTTTTATACCTTATTCAGAAATCTCGCTCATCTTACAACGCATATTTCGCGTTTGACTAGTTTAAAAATTGATTCTTATTTTGAAAAGTTGTGTGTGATGTATAGGCCCACTGGTGATGGAAAAACGCAGCATATGCGTTGTAAGATGAGCGCGATTTTATGTGGAATTGTATTGAAAAGCTATAATCACACCTTGATTTTGAATCTATTCAACTCACTGCCTTCCTGATTCATCTGTTGATTGTTTCTATTGTTTCATGATCTGATTGGTTTCACTTGCTGATCTTCCTGATTTCTTCCTCAATGGCTTGCATTATCTGATGTTCAAAATAATACAAACAATGTTCAACTTTTCAATACAGCTCATTCGATTGTTGTAAAACTTTGGAATGATGAGTATTTTTCATGCTATCAGATTCCGTATAGGTATTCGAATTTATTCGGAGATTTTTTTCCATATTTTCTCTCCCGCGTTATTATTTTGGGGGAGGGGGAGGGGGGTGAGGTGTAATCAAGAGATTATGTTTCTGTAGTAAGTGGTTTGACTGATTCCGTCATGAATGTCTTTCCATAGAGAAGTCTACCAATTAATGGTCTACCAATAATTTGTTGTATTCCAGTGAATAAAATGAAATCAACACTGAGACATATTTTCTATTATTGAATTTCACTTCATGATATCATATTGGTTTAGTTATACCTTAAAACGCAACATTTTTATATCTCTTCTGTTTCTTATTTTCAACATTATTGAGAATGAAAAATAATTAGACGAGCTTTAGCGAGGATTCAATTTGACATACTGAAAAAAATTGGTGTTCGTTTTTATGTTTTTTTTTTTTTTTAATGTTTTTTTGTCGGTTCTCCACAGGTCAAACGGCTACAGCTATCAACTTCAAACTTTTTTTCTTCATGGTTCCTCATCTAGCTTAGATCTGTATAGTTTTGTGGCATTATCGGGTGGTAACTTTTATTTTTATGAATTTTAGAAATTTCAAAAATACCCATTAGAATAACACGGCGGAGAAAAAAATTTAAAAATTTAATTTTCAAAAACATTGAAATTCTGTGTGAAGTTGAATAACATCTTGATACACATTTCTGGAAATTCTCAGCTTGATCGGGTCAGCCATTTTGAAGAAAAAACATGAAATGTACTAAATTGGCACCACTCGAAGCAGTTTTTACCCATTTATAACTAAAATGTTACCCAATTGGCGAATTTAGGCAAAAGTTTGGCAATGAAGTCGACATACTATTACTTTCCGCTCGTCTAACAACGCGTATATAACGTTTTCCTAGTAAAATGGTAAGACGAACTACAATCGTCATCCACGACAATCGTCTCATCGTGAAGGTCTATTTGTTGATATATATTTCCATATTCACAGCTTTGGATCTCGATTTGGTTGTAGAAGAACATCTAATCGCAGCGGAGGCGTTAGTTTATATATTGTTACACTATTTCGAATCTGAACACCAGCTGATACACTGATTAAATCCAATTTATTGTATCCAAGAATTCCAACTCATTACAATACTACTACAGTTCAAATCACACACACACAAAAAACTTTTTTTTTTCTCCAAATCACCTTTATCGAGCTGCCTCGACCCGTCATCTAATCTCTTGTTTTATGACGATAACCTCGTGTCGAGACAGCTCTGACATCACGCCTTGTTTTAGTGCAGTCGGTCAAGTCGGTGACTGTAATAAAGCCCTGTGCGTAGTGTCGACCACCCTAGCCGGGTGGAAAAGATGAGGCCTAAGGGCGTGTGAATGTTTTGTATTGTGAGCACGCGGGCGGGGAATGAGACACTTGTCAGATTTGTGGTTACTATTCACACGGAAATCTAGGGTTTGATTCGGGGAAACGTTGAAAGTGTGGGTGAATAATCGATCTGTATTTTTGTTTGAAGGTACGAACTCTTAATTAAGCATTAATTTCTCAAGTAATTCATTTTAAGTAAGAAACTGATGAAATAAATTATACAAAGAAGTTAATTTGCGAAGAGCCAGTTTTACCAACTGTTAGCTGGTGAATTAGACGATGATTAGCGGGTTGACTTTTCATCACTTTTGGTTACGTATGTCTTTTTCGTACCTCAAATAATGATACAAATAATTATTGTCCAATTATGAGTTCGTAAAGTCGGCTCAAATTATTTTTGCTATTATTCAGTTTGTATACAATTATCTCTGAACAATATTGTTAGAAAAAATATCAAGATTTTCTTGTAATAATTTTTGGTACAATCTTATTCAACTAGTTTCTTAATATAGGTTTTTTGAATCGCCAACTATAATCTATTACTGTAAGGCACGGTATTATCAAGTCCAGTTAGCCTTTATCTGACAGTTTAAACTTGTTATCACCATGGTTACCCATGCTATTTGTTCTAAAAAACTCTCAGATAAATATTAACTGGACTTGGTAATACAAGGCCTAAATTATATATAAATGTATAGATTTTAGTTCAATGGAAATAACAAATAGGATCGTTTCAAATGAAACGGAAATTAATGTATTTTCTATGATCTGTATTTATAATATACACAGTCTTCCAAGTATTTAGTATATCATAATATGTATAATTTTAACGTGTAATTGTATTCATATTTTTAATTTCCTCAACGCAGATGCCTGTGATACATAAACAAATGCTTGTAAGTAAACATTAGCGAATGGCACACCCGCAAAAGCAAACCAGTTTCTACATACAACGTCCATAATAATAATATGAACGATGAAACAAACCATGATTGTGATATTGAGACAGAGGTTCAACCACAACAATCGCATTTCCAACATGTGAAAAAATTAACACGGATGAGCATTTTTCTTCGTCAATTACATGGATGATTCTCTTTCCAGAAATTATGATAATTTCGACAAATAATGAATAATGTTTTCAATGTATAATTGATTGTCATTCAATTGCTATTTATATATTATATTATATTTATATTATATTATTATATTATATATATTATATTATATTATATTATAATATTTATCATATTATATTTTATATATATTTATATATTAATATATATTTAAATATATGTATATAGGGTATACTCACCATTGTACTACATTATACTTGACAGATCCAGGTTTAATATATAAAAAAAAAAAAATGATCTACATAATCTTGAATTTCTTTTGTTCACATGTGAATAATTTCTCCATTCTTTCTTCAATATAGCCATGTGGTCAACAATCTGTACCTGGGTTCGATCCCCGTATACCAATCAACGACCACCCTAGCGCGTGGTCACAAAAGGGCGTGCTCTCACATGTAAGCGAGGGCGTACGCCGACACCCCATAAGATTTGTGGCTTTCAGCTTTTAAAATACAGCTCTACATAGATTACAACCCTTAAACCAGGCAGCTGGGCACGAATACTAATGACTTTCTACTATAAGTATGTCCCATAAAAGTGAGAGAGACAATTTTATGACTATTCCATCTCTTAGCAACGTTGTGAGACAGTAGAAAGACATGGAGAATGTTTTTAATGATTCGATCAAATCGATATAAAAGTAGTTTTTATGTTGGAACATTTTGATTATAAAGACGTTCATCCAAGCAATACCTTTGTGATGTCAAGAATATGTTCATATATTCTAATCCAAATACATAAAACAGTAATCATTACAAAACTGACAAAGAAGTCGGTGACATTATTAGATACTAATTCTAGTTGTACGTTCGAATTGTTTTTACTGCCAGATCTGAGTTCGAATCACATTCGTTTGAACTTGTATTCACACGTGAAGAAAGACGCCCACCATCTAAATAATTGTGGAACTTTTTCTCAATACACAATCTTGCTGTCATGATTTCAAGAGAATACAGTTTTTTTGAGGATCTAGCCGCATTTCTTATTGTAGACCTCGTCCAGAAAAAGCAGAACAACTTGAAAATATCACACATATGAAAATATATCGGTGATTTTTGTGTTTGCTATGGTGGTATGTGACTTTCTTCCGCAGTCACACATACAATTGGATATTACATTTTATTGTGATTCTCGTCAAGTCAATAGAGAGCATTAACTCGGGAAATAATATCTCAATGAAAAAATCGTGGAAACTGGCATACATAATATGCTAATATTATCTATCTCGTACTATGAAGAAGTTTTAAAACTCTATTCGACCAATCACGACCATTTTAAAACGAATTTCGTACAAAAATTATTATTCCACATACAATTTATGACATTAATTTTTCAAGTACGGATAGCAAAATGAGAATGATATTTGTTAAATAAAGCTCCTCAATACGTCACTCTGAAAATTGCTCAACCGCTACATTAATTTTCTTGCCTCAAGTCTACATGAAGAAGTATTAAATCTTCCTGAAATTTTCATAAATCTTCAACATTCAAATACTCTCATCTCCTCCACAGATGGACTGCATTGTCTCTTGTTGGCGGGTGGTTTTCATGTAGCCGGAGGGTCAACAGGTTAAGGGCTGGACACCTTCGAGGGTTGTTAAAGTTATAAATGAGTTGGGAAGGGGGTAGTTAAAGAAAGGGTTGAACCACAAATCTAGTGGGTGTCAAATAACGCCCTTACTTACACGAGAGATGACGCCCTTTACAACATGTGGGGGTTTCGATGATCGACACTCTCGACTGTTAGAGCTGATGGATAGGGAGGACGGTCGATCGGAACCGTGGAATAATTTCACCGATGTATTAGGACGCTATTTTAGGGTTATGGTTGGAAGTATAACAAGAGAAAGCTCTTATCCGGTATTTATCAGAGATATTTTCAATGCTGTGCCGTCTAATAAAATGTAATGTTGTGAACTAGAATTTTTAAATATATAGTTTATTTTTTAATAAAGAATACAAGGACCGTCAAATGAAGTGTTTTTGTTGTCAACATAGATAAAAAATATCAAAATCATTCTTGGGTGAAAAATATACCTGGCTAAACCTAATAATTGCTGGATAGAAAACTTGTGAACTAAATTTAGTTACTGGTGAACAAATTCAGAGCATAACATAGATTATTGAGTTATAGGCTTATACTGAGTGAAAAAACGCCATACTTTATGTTATCGATCGAACAATATTATTCAAACTCAATCTCGAGCAGAATAGCATTCTGAGAAATAACTGATTCCATGTAAATACCTTGATTATTAAATTATTGATGTCTAACACCAATGAGAACTATTTTGTTAACTGAAAGTCATATAAAAGAATGAAATACATTTTCATTTCTGACCAAATATGATATTCATCTTTTTGCTGAATGTCAATCAATAACAACCAATTTCCAGTTATTATTGTCTATTGTTGAATTTGAATATTAATGCAATTGAGTTTTTCCTCAGAAATGATGAATTATCAAGTGATTTGTGGTATAGATGACAAATTCTTTCCGCATTATTTGTTACCAACATCGTGCATATACCATTTCAATTAAAAGAGGCCCATTTTGGGTGGAAGTAAACCACTCACCTAAAAATCGTGTCTTACGAAATATTCGTAATCTGAGCATTTTTTGTTTCCAAATGACGATTTTTCTCATCTTTATCCCATTCTTTCCAAAGACTCTTTCCAAGGCTCATTCTTTGCCCCCTATTGTATGTCTATAATAAACGGCTCGTAATTAAGATGCGCGTATTGTGTTATACTTATTGATCTGTATCGATTTCAATGATCAGACCATAATTGTGTACCTTATGAGTTAACTCTTCGTTACTGGCTCTGTGGCACGTTCGTGACAGTGTTATGTTGAACCAATTGTGCGACTAGACAGAGCTCTGCTGACCCGTCGAAAGAAACCACTTGTTGCTCGAATCTATGTTCGCGTGCAAAAAGAGCTTCACTAACTCGACATGAACGTCCGTGTCTCTTAGATGTCAACAACATTCAGCGACTAGTCTCATTTTTTGATTACATATATTTTATTTATATTGAGTTCAACGACGCACTGTATTGGTGACTACGATCTATTGGCGTCGGTGAATGATATATGAGATGATGAGGTAATGAGATGAGAGGTTATTTTATCGTTTTATTTGTACATTGGAAAGGATTCGGTCGTGGCTTGTGGTTAAGGAACCATTCCAGGATTGACCTGAATGACAGAGGTGAACCACGAAAGAACCCGAAAAAACGACCATGGTGGGAATCCAACCCCGGTCTCATGAATGACGGTTCAGTGTATTAACCACTCGGCTAAGCCTCTTAATTTTTTTTACAATCGAGAGGTGTTGAAATGTAAAATATTGAGACGTTGGTCGCAGACGTTGAACCTTTTCTGAAGGGACCGGGGTTCGATTCACCCCCCGCAATTCGGCCATTCAGACAGAAGTTTTTCGTTGTTTTCCAATTTATCTTCAAAGTGAATACTGCATGAGTTGTTTCCTTGACAATAGACTATATATATATTTTTCAATCTTCAAAAAAGCCTAATGGAATAACTCTTCATATCATCGTCCAAATCATTCACCGACGCCAATAGATCTTACAGTTCTGATTGATCCAAAGAGGAAAAATGTAGAAATTTATGTATATCAGGAAGTATTCAGTAACTTTTTCTGTTGGAAACAGAATATTTCCATTATTGTTGTATCAATTTTACTTCATCATGAAGGCTAGCTCATTTTAAGCGATGCCACAGATGCCTGTAATGAGGTGACAATCATGTCCCTCAAATTCCTGAAATCACAACTCGGTAATGTTTTGTTTTCCTCTAACATTTCTTGTTATGATAACTCGACAAACATGCTCTCTTTTATAGGCTTTTTCCACGTAACAAATGAGAAACAATAGTTACCATAGCAACACAGCGAACTGGTGGACTACCAAATATTCTGGTTGGTCAATTCCAACTGGTGGACATTGTTGTCTCAACTTGTCTGTCTCTTGCAACAATGAGTGACGTCACTTGACAGAAGCCTATATACTCCGTTGTCAATTTACTACACATTGTTGTGATAACTTGACGAAAAAAACCCTAAAATTGTGTTCTCCAATCAAAACTTCAGCTTTAGTTTGTTTGCTTCCAATTTCTCCAGTTGTTATGGTAACCTGACAAGAATGCTATACTCCAGAGTCAATAAACCTCTCAAATTGGTGACAGCCAGACTGAAGATAAGACTCTATCCCTCATTTTCTTGATACTAATTACACACTGTTGCTAAAATATCTCCACCTCTACAATTATCTAACAACCAACTAACCAGAAACATACATGTGCCTTGTACCTAAACACCCTCATCCCTCAAATTAAAATTATCCACTAAATCAGTCAGATATTTTATATTGTGTCTGCCCTCCGATGGGATATTTGTTCCTTTAATACTAGCCTTAAAAACTAGCAATACATCATATACAACACGACACATACAATCGTCCTTCTCTCATATACCTCAGTACTGCAGGTCGGTGGTGTCGATGAGTTATCTCAGTCTTTTATACCTGTAGCTTGTATGTCGTTTATCAAGAAGAGCCTGGCTCATTAGGCAATACGCCATACGTCACAGTTACCTCCCTCAATGGCTATTGTATGCTATATCACAATGTAGCATGAGCTATCAACACTTTAATACAGGTAATTATTTATCTAAGAGACTGTAAATGTAGAGTCCGAGTAGTGGGGTAAGCAAAGAGGGGAGTTTAATAATAGTGGGATAAGATTACTGAAGATGCATGGAGATTACGAAAGAAATAGACATTATAAATTATAAATACTGATATATATATTTACTGTGGAACTATTAGGCAACAGCATTGAGTGAACTAATTTCTGATAAATCAATAATTATTAGCTATCGATATTGATGATATATATATATATATATATATATATATATATATATATATATATATATATATATATATATATATATATATATATAAACAGTATTGTCAAATCATGAAAATGTGATCATTCTGGGATTTGAACCCAGGACCTCTTGGTTCTCTTGGTTCTCATGGGTTTTGGAATCCATGAAGAAATAGTGTACAATAAATATATATACACACACACACATATATATATATATATATATATATATATATATATATATATATATATATAAATATATATATACATATATATATATATATATATATATATATATATATATATATATAAATCTATCTATCTATATATATATATATATATATATATATATATATATATATATATATATATATATATATATATATATTCATATATATATATATACAATTAATGAATGGAGTATATGAACCATCATTGTAAATTTGAATATTCTCTTATTAAACATTGTTCATTTTCAGCTATCACGAATACAATAACATATCATGAAATAACACCTCTGTGCGAATATATTACACATATTTCAGTAATGAAGGTCTTTCAAGTTACGATATACCACCACCAGTAAATCACCCCATTCAACCCTTAACCCGGCCTCTCACACGGACCTGTGTTATCACCATAAATAAGGTAGACCCATTACTGTCAGTCAAGAAATGGACGAATAGAAAAAGTATTAAACTACGTATTATAATTGCCCTATAGCTATGCGATCTTGGAAAGAAAAACGCTATCCATGGTCCAGTTGATGGATGAGTCATTGTACCGATGGCAGACTGGTTGAAGCATATAATATAAAAGATCAGAGTCCATAGATTCACAAAATGTCATAATTTGATCCGGCTTAAATTTACGTCAATTTCTATTGATAATACCTTATTTGATCTATTATTTTCGATTTTCATTTTTATTTAATTTAATTTTTTAATTTAATTTTAATTGATATAGATTGATGATGATAATGGATTTGATCAGAAATTGGGATTGAAAAAAAAATGGATCAAATGTGGTATTATCTCTAGATATTGTCGTAACTTTGAGCCTGATCAAAGTTATGACCTTTTGTGAATCTGGGCCCTGTAGCTGAAGTGATGAATAAAGTTCCGTTCATATTGGGGTGTCAATTTAATTTGAACAGATTCATCTATGTAATGTATTTGTCTTATGCATTACCATGACTACGCAGACTCACCCCATAATATTCTTCACGCAATGCAAATAATTACTTTAACGGCAGTTATTGTCTATGAGTCACCTCTAATTCTTCTGCAGACAGTCTGGAAACTAGCTTACATGAGAAAGCAATCTGTGCTTGATGAAACATGTACATATAAACTATTAATGCCACTGGCAAGGATAATTGTATTAGTGTTTCAGATTCAATCAAGACAAATAAGTGGAATAGATGACCAATCAAAAACATGAAGCGAAATATGTGATTGAAGAGGAAGAATTTATTCCAATCAACGTTTTACTTTTGATAATTCATCAAACAGTTCAAAATACCTATACGCAAGGTTAAAACTTCACATTTTCAATTTGAAATTCGAAGGTATTTCTTCTATGATATTTCAATTTCTTGAATTTAATAATCAAAATGGGATGGTAAGATCGCCCTTGTGGTGCCCCGTCCAAACGATCCTATCTTTCATCCACAGCCTTAATTGGGAAACAGTGATTTTGTATCAAGTTTCGATGTTATGAAAAAAAAAAAAAAAAAAAAAAATTCTTGATATATCCCACAATTTTATTGCGGATACAATGTGAACAATTTGGACAGTTGCTGAACATTTAAACACTTCAAATTATATTCAGAAATTTGAATTAGGAAATGGATGAATGTAATGAAATTCAAATATTCAATGCACGTTCATTCATCAGAATATCATTCATACAGTAATTATAAACGATTTTCAATTGGAACAGTTACGTGAATCACTGAAAAGTTTAAAGTACAGAAGAACAAAATTGTATCCGTTCTGAATAACTTTTCTTGCTGTTGCGTATAACGCCACAGCCTCACAAGTAGGTGTATATAGCGTTTAGTTTCGGCTTTAATCATCAGTTTGTTTAACCGAAGTCTGCGTGTGAGCGTGTTAACCAAGGGGTTGGTTCCACATGCATATTCAGAGCAATAAAAAACCGGAGTAAAAATCACTTACATGGCTAATTTAATTTTAATGTTCATAATTTGAAACCGTGCTGGTCGCACTTATTCGTGTTACAGACGTGAGATAATATTTCAGTTCAATAATAATATTTGTTTGACCAATTGCCATTTACCAATATATACAAATATTGATAGTGTAGAATTACGTTCTTTGTGCTACGTGTCTTGGGTTTTCAGGTCGATTAACATCAATACAACTACACATTGAGATAGAAACTATAATATAAATAATTTTGCTTTTTGCTTTTTAAGAAGCAATGCACAAATTCTTATCGTGTAGACTCAGGACGGAATCGGTCGTGGCCTGATGTAATGGGAAACCAATCCAGGATTCGACTGGGGTAAACGGGATCAATCTCAATAAGAATGAACGACCGGCGGGAATCGAACCCACGTCTCCTGAATGACGTGATCCAGTAACGGATCAACTTCTCTCAGTACAAAAAAGTTCTATATTTAAGCTCATGTATATAATATATTCAAAAATTCTAATACAAGTCAGCCAAAGAATTATCGTTATCAATTAATTTCGTTTCCCCGCACCCTTAATGTCACAACGCATAACATGACATCCAATCAAGGGGTCTGTTCGAACTGTGGTATAATTCGGAAATTCAATCAAAGGATCTTTAATGACCACAATTGATACGGATCGAACTGGCTAATTGGTAAGCTACGCCTATAAATAGTTGTTAATTACTCCAAATACAACTACATTGTACATACATCAAAATTGTAATCACTTCAATTTCTGAAGTAAACGATATTTCCGAATTGGATTGAAGTTAAATTCAGACTGAATATTCATTTTAGTCACTTGATCCAATCCAGACAACTCGATATTGACAATAGACTAAAACAAAACAATTTCTAGCAACATTCGCCAAGAACTAAGAACTGAAAATAGACTAAATCTATCCTTCTCGATATGTTTATATAATCAATTGATTCAAGTTATTAGTCTTCTATATCCTACATCCAGGCACTCAACGATTGACAAGACTCCTCCCACTTATTTACACCACGTGACAGACATACCACGTGATTACTACGAGCGATCTCATGTGAAGGTAGACAAGATAGAAACACGCGCGCGATAACGAAGTTTGTTATGAAGAAAAGACGGGCGGAGAATCAAGCGTGGGCTAAGTTGCCCCGACTTTGATTTCCTGATTTCAGTGTACGTTTGACGGTTGACGACGCAGCATCTACATATACTCGATAGCGCTGTCGAATATATTATATCACGTAATATCCCCACACACGTGTTCATCAATAAAATAGATAATATATCCGATTTTTTGATTATGTGTTTAATTTCAAGTGAATAATATATAAATCAATCATGGCTAAATACATATTATTTTTGATTTTTTTTCTGAGTTTGGATTCATGTTTTTGTGCTATATCTTCACCATCTGCTCGAAGATCGGTTCGTAATCGCAAACTACGTCAATTGAGCAACGGAATCACACGCTGTAACAATCACAACATCAACAATGAAGTGAATAAACAGTTGCTCGAAAAACATTTGCAACAATCGGAGTTTGTATTCACAGGAAAAGTGACGAGTGAATTCGACTTGCAGCGTGATTCTACAAACGTGAATGCCATCTACGGTAACAACAAGATTAAGGGTGAATATCGCGGGTTTTTGATCAAGGTGAAACGTGTGCTGAAGGGTGATATGTACAAGCGTGGTAAAGTGACACACGTGCAGTTGTTGGTGGGGAAAAGTGGTGAGACGGAGGGTGATAAATATTCACACGTCTGTTATTCGATCATACGTATACATCACACTGCGATATTCTTGGCGAAACGATCGAGTTATGTCGATAATACGACCACTTCGATATCTCTCGAATCGACTGCTGACCCACTGCCGATCACGCTGAGGAATCTGGACCAGGTCAACGCGTATGTCAAAGGTAAGAGAGACGAAGTCAGCAGTCAAAGTCAGTAGTCAGCGAGAATAATTGATACCATTATTTCGGTTTGTTATGTTTGTTCAAAGACGGTAATATGGTATTTAAGAAAAAAATGAGGAAGGAGATTTCCTTTTTGTATCTCTCTACCAGTCAACCGATGATGAAGTTTTGAAACTGAAAGTATTGTCATTTTGCGGTTTATTTCTCATTTTTCCTGTTTCATTTTTTGACAATTTTTTTTTTCAGGTTAATGTGTATTTTATTCTCGATTTTCGGTATATATTTCATATATTTTTATCTTCTATATTCATAGAATATCGTGTAGGTCTATATCAAGTTCAATGCTGGATTTATTATGATAAATCATTTTTTATAATGTTCTTACACTATTTTCAATGTCATTTCAGCGTTATTGTCAAGGTCTCATAATTTTTTCGAATCCACGTTCAACAAGAAATTGTGTGTGTAGCCCATAGTCGTTATTTGAACTGTATCCGAGTTCTCAGGTTTGAGAATAGAGAAAGAGGCAGAGTAAATCTAAAACGAGTTGGGTCCGGTTTTACGAATAATACATGTGTTGATTAAACGATGATTAGTGGATCAGCTTGTTATTACCCTCGGTTACCAATGGTATTGTTGTACCTTAATTAATGAATTAGTTCAATTAACACATTTTCATTGTTGGTAATATGGGGTCTTGGTGCAATAATGTCGAGGGGTTAACATCTCCTGAAATCTGGTGTAGACACTTGTTATGAAATCTTCCTGAAATCCTTTGAAATATTCTTGAAATCCAGTGAAATCTTCTTGAAATCCCTTGAAATCTTCTTGACATCCCGTGAAAATCTTGAATCCTTTGAAATATTCCTGAAATCCCTTGAAATGTTCCTGGAATCCAATGAAATCTTCTTGCATCCCGTGAAATCTTCTTGAAATCCCGTGAAATCTTCTTGAAATCTCGTGAAATCTTCTTGAAATCTCGTGAAATCTTCTTGAAATCCCGTGAAATCTCCTTTAAATCTGAAATCAGGTGTAGGCCGTACACCAAATTTACCAGTATTATCACCATAATTTACCTCGATTATTGTCAGTACTAAACTTCTGACTATTATTTTGCCTGAATTTGGTATGTTCTGTCATGTTATTCAGGTTATTAAATTACCTTATCACATTCACAGAATATATATATATATATATATATATATATATATATATATATATATATATATATATATAAATATATATATATATATATATATATATATATATATATATATATATATATATATATATATATATATATATATATATATATATATATATACATGATGGCAAACCATGCAGGCAGAAATCAAATCCTGAAATTCTGAAAGACGTAATTCAGCGTGTATAGTAACGGAAATACCTTATCCTTCCACCTTATTCACATTTGATCATCCAAATAAATGAACATTCCAGCACTAGTTCGTCTTATGACACCAACCGCTTCGTTGATCCGTGATAGAGATGTTGTTAAATGTTCCAAGCTATATATAACCCGATGCATTGTTGCTGGACAGTTATAATGCTTGCCCGAAGGCATCGCGTGCGATATGAGGATCATAAATAACTGACTATAAATTACAGGGAAACGCCATATCGTCGTTTACGAGTGAGTGATTTGATTGTGATTGAAAGTCAGGGACGCCGGATGAGATGGTGGTCATGACCATTGACCGCTCTGTCTCATGTTCGTGTACCAAATTGGGGAAAGTAGGATACGTGTTGTGAGTGGTGCAAGATATTTTCATGATATGTACGGTTCACTTGGAATCCATAAAATCATTGATTTCGAAACTATTAATTGTACATCACGTCACTGTTATAGGCTTGTTATATACTGTTGCACTGTTATATGTTTGTGTAAAGGCATTTCCAATTTAACTAACATCGTTTTTTCAACCTTCATGCAGATTTTTAATTGATTTTTGAATGAATCATTTTCTTGAAAAGTTTGAACCGAACTTCTTTGAACCTGTAAGACTTATGTATCTTAGTATTCTATGGTCAAGTAGGCCTACTTACTCCTGGTGGAAACTATCTTATATCAGAAGTGCAAACTCATAAATTCACGTTTTCGTATCTTGAATTCTACTTTTCATCTTTGAGCTCTAAATTCGGAATGATGTCAATTTGTATTGGGTGCTAGCATAGAATAGGCCTACTTTATTCTATGGTGCTAGTATTGGACAGTATATTTCGGAACCACGATATGACAATTTGAGTCGTTGAAATGATCAGTGGACTAATTATCGAAAAACGTATTCAATTGACCGATGTAGATGGGCGTGACTTATACGAAGTAGGGGAAATTTTAGATACCTTGATTGGTTACTTCCCTATTTTCCCCTGCTTCACTGTCCACTTGATTGATTTTTATATTTTGTGACATCACGAGGGCGGACGATCTACAATGGTCAATTGTGTTCAATCATTGAATTATTTGTTTGAGAAACAAAGAGTTCAAAATACGAGATTGTCTTCATTGTGGCACCTTGGAATGATTGTTTTCAATATTGGGGTGGTCTATAATGCAACTTTCTGAAAAATATATCCCAATATATAGTAACTGAAAGAATCAATCAATGAATCAATCGAGGCAATGAATCAAAATCAACCAAACACAAAACAACAATACGTCATTCACAATTTTAGATTTGTATTACGTCACTTGAAATAAACAAAAACATTTGTCAATATAGGCCTACTATTCATCTTTGAATATATTTCATGCTTTGAATATCGACAGTACAAATCTCGTAGGCATTCTATGATATTATGTAGGTCTATATATAGGTATATTATACATTTCTCAAAAGTGAAATCGATAGTTTCAGACGAAGGCATGTAGCACAACGTTGAAGTGATGTTTTTCGATCATGGAAGATCAATATCTAAAATCTCATCGGGCCAAATGATAATCTAACGGCTGGAACTTGCATAAGAGGGATGCGAGATCGAATCTCGAAAAATGTTGAAAACGGACAAAAATAGTCCGGTCGCAGGGACTTGGCGCACGCGAGTGGCTACTCTCTGGGTAGCTTAAATCTCGATTGACGCAAAAAAGTTTGTAAATATCTCGATTTGTAAATTTTTTTTCTCGATTTCTCAAAAGTGAAATCGATAGTTTCAGACGAAGGCATGTAGCACAACGTTGAAGTGATGTTTTTCGATCATGGAAGATCAATATCTAAAATCTCATCGGGCCAAATGATAATCTAACGGCTGGAACTTGCATAAGAGGGATGCGAGATCGAATCTCGAAAAATGTTGAAAACTGACAAAAATAGTCCGGTCGCCGGGACTTGCCGGATGCAAGCGGCTAATCTCTGGGTAGCTAAAATCTCGATTGCCGCAAAAAAGTTTGTAAAAATCTCTATTTGAATTTTTTTTCTTGATTTCTCAAAAGTGAAATCGATAGTTTCGGACGAAGGTGTGTGGCACAACGTTGAAATTATATTTTTCGATCATGGAACATCAATATCTGAAATATTTGTGATGCACATCTATGCCAAGTCATCTGCAACCAGAGATATGACCGCGAGTTCGAACCTCGAAAAATGGTAAAATCGGAAAAAATAGTGCGGTCGCGCCGAAACTTGCCCGGCGAGAGAGGTGACTCGGCCGTGATCGCAAAAACCGATCCTCGGAAAAAAAATTCTTCGACACGAAGTAGCCCAAAACCCAAGTAAACTTATCGAGTTTTCTTTGCTAAAACTGGACATTGCCAATGTTATGTGTGTGAAAAAAATATTTTTCGAAAAAGTTTGATTTTTTTTTTCGATTCCGAGCAAAGTTCAAATCGATACCCACTGACAGGGGCATGTTTCACGGGGCTGAAGTAAGGTTTTTCGGGCCTATATATATATATATATATATATATATATATATATATATATATATATATATATATATATATATATATATATATATATATATAATTCAAACAGTACAATATAACCTTGCTTTCGATTGGTTTGAATAAATCACTAGTACTCCCACCCGATTGGCTACCTTGATTTATTTGAGAAGTGTATGCAACCTCCTTAACTATATATGTCAGACAAAACGTCTTGGTCGTAAATAGTGGTCATAAATATTGATTGGAAATACATGTTAAGTTTTGTGGAGGATTCTATTGGATCACGACAGAGAGTATAACTGTGTTTCACAGAACATATTATTAAGACTTGAGAGTAGGTATACGGAACTTTGACCACCGACGTTCATGGGTTTTCGGGATATGCATCATACTATTCCGTGATTCACTCGATTTTCCCACACAGTTAAATATTTATTTCCGAATCAATATACCGGGGTTCGATTCTAGTCATGATTGATTATATTGAAAGTGTTTTTCCTCGTTTCTCTCTGTCAGTAATGGTTAATACTGAGATGGTTACTTAGAACAACAGGCCACGAACCTTAATCTTATTATTGTCGCTTCTATCTTTCACCAGTGCAATCATTGAAATGCGTCGTTGAACCCAATCTAGATGAATAATAATGATAATATGCACTACATACCTATTATACGAGTTAAAAATGTTGAGGAATATATTTATTCCAATGAGCTGACGAGGTATACAGCTCGAATGAGAAGCAAAAGTCCGTATTTTATTTATCTGAATCGGTCTACCGTGTGATATTCCATATGATTTAACAGGTAGCAGACGAAGAGATAACGAAATTCAATTTTTGGTTCAAGTTTCATCATACAGCCTTTCCTGCTTATGATGTGAATTATTTTTGAATAATTAAAATGGGGTAAAATTTATATATATATATATATATATATATATATATATATATATATATATATATATATATATATATATATATATATACACACATATATATATAATTTTTTTCTCTCAAGTTTTATTCCACAACAACATGAATGTAACCGTTCAATTCAATCGTTATACTGACGCACGGTTTCTTTATAGCTGTGTTAGTGACGACAATATTAGCCCGACGTGTCTATCCTTAAAACCATGTGGACGGCAATGGCTCGACTGTATCACAACATGACATTGTCGTCAGTCTGTTTCTCTCTTGTCGGACTTGAATGGGATTATCTGGTGTTCTAACGTCGCGTAGCAACGTGTCAATTCGAAATGGATCCGAGCACAATAAAAGAGATGCATTTTACAGACTCTGTTTGAGTTTGACGGGAACATTTCAATATGTCTGTATCCATAGTAACCGATAGCTATTCTCACGACAGAGTGTGATATATGGAGTTAACTTGTTGGCTCGAGAAGAGTGTTGTCCAAGAAGATCAAATGACTTGTTCCATAAAAATCAGCTGATATGTTTTTTTGCTACATTTTAAGTGACAGAAATAAAACTCCACTCGAATCTTGATGACTTCTGTTTCTGTATGGTTGAATGTATAGCCGAATTAGACAAATATGGATATATAAATCGAGAGCTCACACACAATAGTTCAAAGCTTATCATAAATATATGGTAACTGAAATTGGAATTTCACGAGGCCTATACAGACGATTAAAGCAATGTGATTTTAGGATATGTTATAACTGTTGGAATTTGGAATACACATTTTTTCTGGCTACATCTGTAGATGGGATATCAAGATCAGCCTTGTGGTGCCCAAACGATCCTACTCTCATCCACCAAGCCTTAATTGAGGAACAATAATTTTGGATCAAGTTTCGATGGAAATAATAAAATAAACATTTGTCAGTCCCACTCATCACTCCTATCAATCATGATGATTTCTTTTAAATTATCATTTTTTGAGTGTGTAGCTCTAGCTCAAAAAATAAATTAATAAACAATTCTAATAGCTGTTATCATAGAAATTACGATGCACAATGAAATAGTCCAGTTAGAGTGTTTCTATAATTTCAAAAGTTCACACCTTCCCTAAGACGATAATTATATATATATATATATATATATATATATATATATATATATATATATATATATATATATATATATATATATATATATATATACACGTTATATTACCGGTTATGAATACATACATTTTGATTCCAACATTCCACTCTATTTATCTATCATTATAATTCCAATCTGAAACCGTAATAAAGTACTTACACACACCGAGCTGGGTTGAGTATCGCTTGAAGGTACGCATTTACCAATTTGCACGGCGGTTTAACAGATCGCGCCTTCCTCACGCTCAAACAGTGCAGACAACTTAATCTTGACCACGGAGTACCAACTTACGAATACACGTAGAAATAATGATAGTGACTATCATTAAAAATGATTATTATTAGAACATATGTTTTATTAAACGATTAGGCATGCAGCTAAACTCACTTCCACGAAAGATGATGAAGCGTAGGTAATGCGCAGGGTTAGTTGGGAACGGTCAATAGAAACCCTTCGTGGGAATGAGAGAAGAAAAAGAGAGTAAAAAATTGCGAAGAAGAAATTAATATCTATATTTCACGCTTTCGTTTCGTTTTCGACGATCGTGGAAAAAAAAATCACCCAGTAGTTAGGGCTGTACAGTGTATACAGTCAACAGTACAGCAGTCAACAGTTTACAGAAAAGATGTTATAACAGATATATCTCTGAAACTGTATAGTCTATATTTTTAGCATCTTGTGTGTATACTGGTTCATATACATATATATATATACGATGTCATGAGATGGGTCAGCATGTAATATATTGTTAAAAATATAATATTCAGAACATATCCATATAGTATTGATTCAAATACTCGAGCCAGAATGTGAGAAACGTGTACATAAAGTATACACAGCACTTTGAGATACTTCAGTCAGAATATGATATATAAAATACAGTACATTAATCAGTAGAGAATAAAATAGACTCTCACAAAATCAAAACATACATTTAAAAGGTATTGTTTCAGTTCCCTCTCAAATGATGACCCGACTAACAACGGCCACCTACTTGAAGTTCAAGCGATGGTTCATATAGTGAGGCATTTTACATCGTAGTATACCATCATCAGATCGGTCCTTTTGTAAACATTGTAAGGTTGTGAGTGATCATTATCAAGCCCTTCTTGGCACGTGTATTGTGATTGTGCAATATCTTATATAAATATATATATATATATATATATATATATATATATATATATATATATATATATATATTCTAGAGATATATTCTATGGAGTTCTCGCAGGTCAGAAACTATTGAGCTTTTCCATCTTCATAAAGATAGTCCCTCTGATGAATTCGAGGTAGCCTGATGTAATATAAGCCTCATACCTGTCCACTATTTGTTTTCATCACCTAATAACTGTTGGGCAGTTTTCAATTCGTTTCAACCACACGAGCTTATACATGATGGTATGTTCAGTTCTGGGGAATTCTTTTACGTTTTGTAGGGAGTATTTATATTATTTCACGCAATTAATTATACCATCCTGATCATCTTTATGATGATGCGGTTTCTTCTAGCTGTCCGTTTCTGGCAAGTTCCGGGAACGTGTAACGCAGTATACGTGAATAGTTCGGCAACATTTCGACGGCCGGCCATTAAATCATTGTTAGTCATTTGTTTGTTTCAAGAATGTATGGGAGTTGATTTAACAAAATTCAGTTTTTGGTGATGACGTTTGAACGGTATCAGATATCAAAATTGCGGTACTAGAGAATCACAGATTTGTTAAATACTTACGATAAAAATAATAATGATAATGTATATATAATATATAATATATAATATATATATAAATATATATATATATATAGTATATAATATATAATATATATGTATATATAATAAATAATAATGATAATAATGAACTTAATCGACTCCCCGAGTGTTCAGAACATCAATAATGGATTATAACAATGCAGCAATGTTGATACTTTGAAAAAAAGTTTTCTCCATTGTTATATGTTTTTTTTGTTATGCTTCAGGTTAGGCGTATTTTATTTCAAAATGATAACATTCCTTATAAATCATTAAAATTACTCCAACAGTTTTATGTAGGCCTTCTATTCAAATACAAAATTATCTATCAAATGTTTTAATATGCTCTAGGTTGGTATGGTCTGTGGTATTATATGAACAGTGACAATGATAGATAAATTATTGTTACTTTATTTATCCCCAAGTCAAACTAAAATAATATGTTAATTATATTTAAATCTGGAGTTGTGAATAAATATACCTATATAGGATAGTCCTCTACGTATGATTCTATTCAAATAATATATATTCCAATTTTTTTTTTCATATATAAAAGTGTCACATATATTCACTATTCAAGTGAGTCATAAATTAAATTATCTGAACTGTTAGCTTTTCCTCTCTGAGAAACTCCATATCGTCTATGATGTTGTGCCATGTGACCCACTCTTAGCTGACGCCTACTCTAGATGCACTAACTGGGCGTAACTCGTGAGGGCACCCGTGTAATGCATGTGAATGTTCGGAATACCCGATCGTTATAGGTATTATATACGCGAGACGGGCGGGCGATGCATCATGTTGGAATGTAGCGCATTCCAACGAGACTGTCAAGACTAGATTGCACTGAAGTGCATCAGAGAATCGTGTATTTATGTTCAATTTTAATTTTAAATGTATATATCATTTTATTCTTGTTATGTGATCAAATATTGATTATTTATAAGTTATGCATAAATTATAAATATACATAGTTCTATGAAAATATGATAAAAATAAATTAATAATTCATTGAAGCAATATCTCAACTCTATGAATATATATATTAATCAGAAGTGTACTGTTCAATATTTTCTTTTTCAGGATCTATTGGATCAACACATATTTTTTGGAAACAGAATGAAGGAACTATTTCTTACGTCATTGAAATATTGACGGAGTCTTGAATTTTTATTAAAATGTATATCAAATAATGCTATCGGAACATAGTTGATCCATAAAAATAGTTTATGAGTTACGTATATCAATTGTTTTTCAAAAATTCAAATTTTCGAAAAGGAGAAGATGATTTGGAGAAAATAGTGGACAGATGTGTTGAGAATATTTTTATGAAATGCGAATCACTCAAACTTGTTCATGCCTCATGTTTATTATATACGTTTATTTACACAGTGAGTTTAAAAAGTAAATACAAATATAGCAATGTGAAGAATTATTATTTTTATGCATGGGCATTTAGTTTGTTGACGTTTAGTATCATTGAGAGATGTTTGTTCGACTGAATTCTGCGAAAAGTAAATTCTACTTCAATATTATACAATATACATGCTGGAATAAAGTTAATTTTCTCATAACTCTTCTCTTTTCGTAAAAATGCACGACCTGTAACAATGTAATGAAAAATGAAAAGGAGCTCAAAGGAAGAAACAGTCAATGAACATGGTTGATTGTGAATATCTTTCTCGATTCATTTAGATCTATATAGCATCGATTGATCGAAAAATTCTACAGAAAAATGTATAATTTTGATGTCCTTGGCTCAAAGGCTTTAAAAAACGATAACATTGGAGAAACGAGTTGAAATATAATGTGAATGTATCATTTCATTATCTATCTGAAAAACATTTAAATTCAATTTCAAATTCATTTTCCATACTTTCGATCATATTTTAAAACAATGCACCGTCATATTTCTCAACATATGTGGGCCCACACATTTAGTATCGACCGTCTCATGAAACACAAAAATAAAATAGAAGTCACCTCTAAAAAAAAAAACGATTCCAAGACCACATACAACGTTTTCCCTTCAAAATAAATAACAGTTAGAATATACTGATATCCACGAGAAATGGATGTTCCGATCGACCCACACCACTAGCACACGGCTGGTTCACGCCTTCATCTCGCGTGGATAATAGTATATAGATTTACAATGAGGCAAGGCGTCTATCGGAACGATTTTATCTTTGTTTTCCACACCAAGTTAAATCATTGAACCATGCTCGGGGTGAATCCTAACACGGTAACGCGGTCGCCGATGTTTCGATAATAAACAAGTTTCATCCCAATAAAAGCCCCCCCCCCCCTCTTTCCATTTGGCTGTCATGATTCCTTGTATTGATTTTGAAAAAAGAAAAGATTGACACAAGATAATTCGTCCACCTTTTATATAAGCTCAAAACGCCAAGAATGTGAAAACTTTTAAAAACCCATCTAGTCGTCGATCTTTTATACATTCTTCTATGCCATTGCGTACGTTCGTTTACTAATCGGTTTAAAATGTTAATATTCACGTTTCACGTGTTTCTAGTGATATGCCGCGCAAACGAACCGAACGGTTTGACGGCAGGCAGGCAACTGTCAGATAAATGTCGCTTATAAAACACTGAGTTTATCTCGTCGTTGACACGTAACGATTATACGAAACGAGGGTTGGCAATTGTCCATCAACAGAACAAACTGAAATATATTTACTCATGTGACTTTTATTGTTTTCTTTTTCATTTAATTTTATTGGGTATGATTTTTTTTTGGTTATTTGAGATGTTCAGGTTGCAATATAGTTGGAATCATTTTAACGGACTTTTTTTCGTAATGAGGAAGCTCAGTTTTCACAAAACATCTGTGTTCCAATTATTGTTGTTTTATAGATTTACTCTCTCGGTTGATGAATACTTGAACCAATAACATCAATAAATCAAGTATAAATTCTACTTTTTCAAGATTGCATTTACTCTATGTGTATTTCAATCTACAAGAAAGTTGTATGGGCTCTATAATTATATGATGGATGTAGATATTTTTATTCGAAATAATACTCTTTATTCTGCTATCATGATACTCTATCATGAATTGATTGTGCCTGTGAGACTCAATTCCTCATAAATCAGTGTTCACACTCAAGTAAGCCTTTTAATAATAAATATGATAATTGTAATTATACATTCTGAAACTCAATTGCGAGAAGATCGCAGAAATTATCTTTGACTTAATTATATATTCATATATATATTTGTGTTGTCCATTTATTATGCTTTCTAGTTCTACATGGTTGAAAACCGCAATTGTAAAATGCCGCCATCGGTATTTACAAACAGAACTTCTACTAGACAAAACACGATCTCAAAGGTTTTATTATAAACCGATACACGCAAAGAGGAGTCAAATGGTATTTTAATCGTATGGTTGTTTAATATACGTGTTGAAAAAAAATATTCTCAGTACTCGTTACTTCATATTATTTCTTCCAGATTATTTGCGATCCTATCTCCAGCTTTTTTCATTCCTCCAGAATGTTACGTTCCTATATTTCAGTTTTGAGGTCGACTACCCCCTGTAGCAGGCTTTTTCCTGACCATATGTTCACTTCTTGGACATGTCTTGTGTGGATCCTTCAGTCATTGTGTAAGTCTTGGCTTGGATAAAGTTACACATGGAGTCAGTTAGACTAGAATCTTCCTTTAGAAAGACAACACCCTAGAAACAGGTAACATACTAATGTGAGGCGCCCTCTAGTAGGTTTCATTTAGGACAGGGGTGACCACATGTGTTTACACACGCTTATATATACTTAATTATCTCCGGGTTACTATAAGTAGGTTTTATTTAAAAAGTCAACAACTATGAATAGAGCATATAAGATGTTTTTACTTTTATTGCATTGATAATTGACGAGGGTTTTTTCTTTAGCATTATACTCAAATGATTTCAGTGGTTGTTTTTGAAAATTTTGATGTTCATTCGAGCAGATAAGAATTTGACCATGACATTTGCATAGTTCAATATAATTCCACTTTTTTTCGAATTTCATGAAAATTGTAACAGCAGTTCAAGTATATGGAAAAGGTATTGGATTATATATATGAACATACTTCTCGAATGAGATTGAAATTTGATGTTTATTAGGACACATTTGAGTAAGACTAATGAATGTGAGATTTTCTTCCCTAATAGATCTCACATATATTTCCGAGCACATTATACAATATTATTATGTGCCTTCGGTAATCATATATATTATTGCAGAGTTTGGCCTCCAATGAAATTTAATAAATATTCATATAGACTTTTTTATATTTTTGAAAAGTAGATGTAAAATAATGTGGACCTGTATTTACCCTTTGTCGGAATAGATTTGTGGAACGAATCTAGGTACAGTACCTGATATCCCGAATGTGATCTTTCTCACAACTGAAATGTAATTCTTCTCGATAAAATTTGTCCACAAAATATAATCATCTTGATATACAATTCAGATTATATAATTAGATATGCTCTACTATAATATATTTACGTTCCCAGCAGAAATAACATCTTCTCTTTCGTCGATCGTTCATATTTTATCGGCGCGTACGAGCTGTTATCTGATACAATATCCTCATATTGGTCACCCCTGTGGTTTCTAAGGGCTTGAGGGGTGTTCAACTGATTATACTGCATTAGTTCTTAATCATCGGAACGACTCACTCTGTAATTAATATTTAGGCGGTGGCGCTTATTGGCTCAATAATTACATTAATATTGCATAATTAATAATATTGTTGACTGACAGTTGGGAAGATTATACGAATAACTTGAGTTGTGTGTTAATTAATTACAGTTCACATATCTTCATTCAACTTGCTACAGTTTCAGTTTGCTAATTGGTTTTGTCTACGTGTAAATGATTTCTCAACTCGAGAACTTGTTTTGTTAAATACAGTTTAGCGTGTCGAAATAGAAAGTATAAATGAACTGAAGAATATCAAACCTATTCATATATAGGGTCTATATGTACTCTTGAGAAAAAAATCTCTGACTTATTTTTTCTCAGGTTGGGTTTAGCGACGCTATATGATTCCGCATATATATTATGAGGTTGTTTGTTACATTCATGAAAAGCACGATTTTCGATTTTTTTTCTCGATTTTCGGAGTTTGATTCCCCGATCAGGTGGTATTTTTCGGTGATATCAATATCTATCCTATCAACATCATCATCTGTACGTTTAATCGGAAAGCCAATTACTCATATATATATATATATATATATATATATATATATATATATATATATATATATATATATATATATATATATATATATATATCTATATATCTATATATATATATATATATATATAAATTAATAGTATGAATGCGATATTTGTTAGGCACACAGTCTTTCAGCATATTCAAGTACCGGTATCCCACGTAAGCGGAAGATTCAGTGGTAATTTTCACTGAAATGACAATCATTTCCAGTATCTCATATCAATCTATCATATATACATACTCTATTAGTGAAATAAAGTCTCTGCCATACAAAAGGTTGCCCATCAGACACAGAAAAATATGTATGATGTGACTTTTACAACTGAATTCATTTTTTTCAACCAGTTTCCATGCTTTCTCATCCCCACAAGATCTATCTAGTTCGCAACATGTTTTGATTATTGCTAAATGTTTCTACAAGTCTCGCTAGGACTTCTGTTCAAGTATCCAACACAGGTTCCGAGGTGTTTAATTTGGCGTTGCCATGCAACTGTGAAGCGACCAGAAAAACAAGTTTGTTCCAGCCTCTGCTGTTATTTGCCTGATGAACGACGAAAAGTATTGTCAACAGTTTGTCTTTAGGTGACATAATTACTACCAGTATGGTAATAGCAAAATAGCGATAGTTTGGTCACAGACCATGGTTCGGTGATATATCGTCATTGGTTATCTTCTGAGTGTTATTTTTTTGAACAGTCCAATTAGAGACTCTGTATATGAATGGCTGTTGCCGACGCAGTAGCACTGTTGTGGCAGGGGCACGTATTGTGTAGGCATGTTAGAAGCCACGAGATGTGAAGTGAGAGAAATGGACGAAATTAATTATAAATGACAAATTAGTTGTACCGGTATTTTAAAAGTTCAAGCGAGTCGATTCGACTGAGTGTCAGTTTTTTGATGATGAAAAAACTGTAAGAAACATTGATATTTTCGATAACTTCAAGAGTTGAACTAGTAAATTCAGATTTCAAGGGATTTCAGGGAGATTTCACGGGATTTCAAGAAGATTTCACAGGATTTCACGGGATTACAAGAAGATTTCAAGGGATTTCAGGAAGATTTCATGACAAGTGTACACCAGATTTAAAGAGTTGTAACCCATCCAGTATACGTGAAAACATTATTCAACTTTTATCCCATAATTTTCAAAAGTATACAGGTGTTTTTTTTACTGTATATCTGAGATGTTGAAATCCAAAATAATGTTATTTGACATCATCTCAAAGGTATTGATCATTGAATAGATCTGTGTTTTTTCCGCATTAGAATTTTGAAGTCTTATAACGTTCAAAATTATCATGAAAAATCTGATATTCCGGTAAATCGACTTCTATATGTATACGTACCACGTTCATCAAGTAAATTTCTAGTCGTGATATGGAGGTATAGGACGTATGCCAAGTGATAAATGTATGTTTTTCAGTTCATTGTGCACTGTTTTAGCCGTCTCAGTTTGTAATCATTGTTTGATGGACGATCCCACCAACAGCTAGTTTATTCGTGGGTGAATATGAGCGGATAGTTAAAATGTTCACAAGAACGCATGCCTTATGCGGGACTCGAACCCACGCCCGACATGATTTCAAAAGCGGGAACAGTGGCATAACTGATCAAGCCATTCAAGTAATAATACAGGAATGGATACAAACTTCATTCTCCGCATTTTGATTCATCCATATATATGTATCATTCTCAACCGATGTCAATTTCTGTTCGGTTCATTTTTTAAACTTTGAGTCTATATTTATTTTATAGCTCCGACGTTTTCCATCTTATATATTATTTTTGTTATCATTCTATAATTTTATTTTTCTTCATTTGATTCATTCAACTTTTCATAAAGTGTAAATCCGATTTGGCCTCAACTGCTCTCTGTTTCTTTCTTTTTTTTCAAAAAATCAGGCCTATTCAACTATGATGACAATAATTCAATGGAACAATCTAATTATACAAACGGTAACACTATATTTTCACCTGTCGCTCATTCCATCAACGCGAGAAATGAAAAGGTATCAATGAAATCACATTTCACCCCCCCCCCTTCTTTATTAGCTGATGCGAGCATCGGGCGCTAGAGAACAGCACTTCATGATTTCGCCTGCAACGAACTGACTCGATAGTCCCGCATTACACGAGTCGAGACAGTAATTCGGTCATATTATTTTGTTCAACATGATTCTTAATCTTACAATTGGATATACTCTCCTCAGCGAGACCGGATGCCTTAGCCATTCATTCACCCCCTTACAATACATTTGATTATTTTGGGACCCTATTTTATTCGACCTTGTTATGCATATTTCTGTTTCAATCATTGCATCATACAATATTCTTTCCATTAGTTTTCTATATTTAATCCACAGTCAAGCTCTTTGGGGCTTTGTGGACATCACGTGACTGTTCATATGTATTGTTTCATATGTATTCATATGTATGTAAAACTATAAAAAAAAAGGAAACGCAAAGTATTTATTTGTTCGTTGATAATTCGCATATCATCAGGACGGAATTATAGGAATCACATTGAATAGAAGACAAAACTATTCACATACATTCTTCGAATTATTTCACACTGGTCGTTTGATGCCACATTATTTTTACCAAAGCCTGACACTATACATCCAATTCATGATTGTACAGTTCTTGATACACGCTGATTAAAATTGAATACGGAATAATCCATCTTCGATGTCTCTCATTTGATAAGACAGAAAATAAGTTGTATCTCCATAATCAGGCTTAACACAGTCTTTGGTGATAGTTACCGAAAATATACTTATTCTTCTCTACCATTATTCTAATCTCAGGTCTACTTAAATTTTTACTCGATTGGTACTCATGAAAACCATATACCCGGATCACGATGTCTTACATTCACTAAATAACTGACCAGAAAACTGATTGAAAAATCATCGTAAAAGTACTACTTTTGCTAGAGAAAAAAACTACAAATGATTTCAGAAACAAATTCCACTTTTTATAAAATAGTAAACTCAAGATCTGTCTTATATCAATCAAAAATCCATGATAATTGCACTGGAAAACTCACATGACTGTTTTCACCAATGAAATAAGTATAATCTTCTATCTAAGAGTTCAATAAACGTCAAAATTCGAGTTTTTTTCCATAACTCGTGGTTTTATCGTTTCTCATGTTTTGTGATATTCTCATAATTTATGTCGCCAATAAATTTTCTAGGCTCTGCTTATTCAACAAAATGAGAATACAAAAATATATAATCATGTATTTTTTCATATCAACACTCGTAGCATCCATTTCACACCGCAATTCGCAGTCTCTTGGATATGTGTACCACACAACATTATCAATTCTTCATATACACAACTGTAAGTTTTTTATCTGGTTTCTTCTTTCCAACTTTCTCCTTCACTTCTTTTCTTCGAATGGATTCACACGTATCGTAGCTGTGTTTACATGTTAAATCTACAACCTCGTTTCCCTTCTCTTCCACCTCCCTCTCGCCTTCCAAAGAGTATTTCCCTACAATCATGTGATTTTCCTCATCGGTGGGCCACGGTTCATTAATCTGATCGATCACCAAGGATATCTGCTCGATGGTGTCGCCCAAGTATTCATACACTCTAGAGTACAACGACTCATTGTATAGCTTTTTAACACTCGGAAACTCATAGATGGTTTGACTTGACTCTATTCTGACAGTACTTGCCGATATCACCGACGGATATCTCGTCAATTCGAGAATGGGAATGTGGTCGGATTTCGATAATATAGGATTGGAACTATTCGCACCTTTTGGTTTGATAGTGGCGACTCCGCCGTCAGAACGATTCCGTTTACCTTTGCTTTCGGTTTTTTTTTTCTCGTGAACAACCGAAGTCTTTCTCTTAGGTGGTTCATCCTCAGGTGTTTCTGATGGTAAGTCCGTCACACTCCTCATTCCCAATTTCACCTGAAGAACAATCGATGTTTCCTCAATTTTATCGGCAAGATCTCCCAATAAGTTATTGATAATTTTGTGTTTCAATAGTTCTTCGTGTGAGGTTCGGAATTTAGCCACGACGTTCATACCGTCTTGACCAGCACCCGGGTCTTCCGCGTTATACAAATTTCGAATTCTATCCTCGAAATCGTCGTCGTAATCCTTTGCCGGGTTGACATAACAGTACTTTTGATCGGCACATGGGACTTCCGGTGGTAATCTACTTGGAACTGCGGTTGCCAGTAGATTCTGGCACTCGTCACGAACCACAGTTTCGATAACACGCCGCTTTATGTATTTCTCGATCCTGATTGGTCTCTGGCGTTTCTCGAGCGCTCTGTAGTTGTTCGGTGCTATGCGGGCTTCGGTAACTCGAGCCCATAGATGTATATTGATGGGTTTGCCATCAAGTAACAGCTTGGGCACGGTTTCCAACACCCAGGATTCTTCGTGGATGCCGACATTTTTTGTGCAGAAGAATAAAGGTATATTAATAACCTGTCCAGGAAGAATAATATCTTCATTTTTATTGA
Source organism: Brachyptera risi (assembly GCA_964007535.1). Taxonomy (NCBI): domain Eukaryota; kingdom Metazoa; phylum Arthropoda; class Insecta; order Plecoptera; family Taeniopterygidae; genus Brachyptera; species Brachyptera risi. The sequence continues at coordinate 48,919,986 of OZ023328.1, forward strand.
AATGAAAGTATGAATTTTGGTAGACTCCAATCAAATTGATACCAGAACTTATTTTCTTCCACGAATACGTGATTTTCACACTACACAAATTCTCTAGACGTAAATATTCCGTACTTCTTCCACCCACCGACGTGTAAAACCTCTTTCTAAAGCCGCTATTACCACGATCTTCATCACTCATTGTTGATATTTCAAGATCAGGGGGCTGTTGTTCGGGGACTTTATTTGAACTTGCCAGTGAGGTCCAATACAGTTTCACATCATCGAGTTGTAAGCAAACATATTGACTATAGACACAAGGTGGAATCAAGGGATCTAGCGACGCATTGTTCTTATCTGTATTGGCGTGCTCTCTGTGGTCGGATACCGACAGAACGGGAATATCCATTTTAGAATATGCCTCATTAAATGTGGATATATTACGACCTAACACAATCAAATTACTCATTTTCGGTATATGTGACTCCAGTTCTGGTAAAATATCTTTTATATCTTCTTCTTTCTTCTTTAAATGGTAGTTGGAACGCCATAGTTCAATCGGAGTGAAGTGATCTCGCGTACCAAATACCTCCTTTTCCTTTTTCACGTAGGTCGGTACTCCGACATATGTCATGGGCGGAATCAGTCCCCGATCAGCTTGTGATAGTTGGAGATAGACCGGAGGGTCATCAAGGCAGCCGTGTTTTGAAAGCGGTTCGGGTAACTTCCAGAAGTTTTGACCTCCGTCGGGTTCTCGTTGGATGTTTACCCTTTCGAGTACGGTTTTTCGTTCGTTGATGACGCGAGTGTCTTCGATACTGTTCATGCACAACGAGGGTGTGTTTCTTTTGACGATCGGGCCGAAGTAGTTGTGTTGACGTTTGCGATCTGCTAGCCATGTGTCCCAGTGTACGAGACGGTGATCGGGTATACGTTCGTCGTGGTTCTCTTCTGGTTTTGTATTAATTATCTCTTGAATTAAGATGCGGTCGGTCGCTAAGAGGTTGTTCAGTTTCTCTTCGTAGTTTGCACTTTTTAGACTGAAAAGACTTTTAACTTTTGACGACATTGTGCGATTTGTCAAACGAATTCAATTCTATCAAATATTCCTTCTATGAAAGTTATTTCGCCTATTCAAGTGAATACGTGAATATTCCCTTAAATCACTCAAGATCTAGTTTCACGAATTGTAAAATGAGTTTTGACGTTGCGATGTTTCCAGTCAAAAATTGTGGGATATTTCTCTGTGATATTATTTGTTGCTATGTGATTGATATTCCCATTGAATGCTTTGATATAAATTCAGTTCGATTGTGATCTCCATCAATTGTTGCAATATTGACGACTTATTCAAAACTACATTCTTGTTCTGAATAATAAATAATAATAATACATATTCACATTAGTTTTATTGGAAATGAGAACGGTAGTTCATTATTATAACAGTATCCCTCCGCAGCACAGTCAACTAATTCACCGCTCCAGAAACTTGGATGATCGTTGGGCTTGGGTTCGAGTCCCGCATAAGACATGGTTTTTTGGAAATATATTCTAATCATCCGCTCATATTCACCTACGAATAAACTAGCTATTCAAGGCTAGTGTTTTCTCGATTCTTATGGTGTTCTGAATTGAGATAGTTAGTTAGGTAAGGTTTATGTGGAATGGAAATCAGATCGTCAGTTCAGGGTTCAAATCTCACGCGCGTACCCTGACTAAATCGAACAGTCATTCACCTCAACTAAATTAACCACGAAACAGATCGATTCTGATTTGTGTCTTTCATATTATTGGCTCGCAAACTATTTCTATTTTAATAGCATCTATAGCATCGAGATTAGTCACCAACCCTATTCATCATAGTGTCAAATATAGGCCCTGGTTAGCGTTAATATGTTAACTATGTGTTGGCTAAACTTATTTGTACCTTACGTTTTAGACAATGCTGACTCAACTTTTGATTCACAAATTAATATCTTCATCCTTACTTATAATATTTTTCCATGTATATTAACCTCAAACGGAAACAAAAAATGGATATATTCAATAGAGAGAAATTCAGATTATTACAAGACTTCTGGTTTTTCTTTGATACTATAACTATATGAGCAGCTGGTCGAACTAAATCGATGTCGCGTAGGTCGACCAGTATCTGACAGAGCTCGCTAGTATATATTATGATCATCTATGGCATGAAACCGTGGCACAGACTTGTTTCGTACCATTTTTCATGTATTCCAACATTGATGATTGTTTGTTTTAGAACCACATTAACATGTAGATTATTGAAGAGTACGAAGCAGTGATGTTCAAAAAAATTAATCTTTTGTGTCAGACTCGAACCCTCGCCCCACCTGGAACGGTTATTAAAGCACAGCCTTCGCTGACTGAGCTTTGAAGTCAGCTTTATTCATTCAGTCAAAATTCCGTTATACCATTTCTGAATAATAATAAGAATCTGAATGAATGATGGTTGAAATTTCACCAAGTTTTGAAATCGAAACTAGAAATTATGATATATTGATAATGTCACTAACTAAGTGCGATCTACGAATAACCTGACGAACTATTATTCAAACTGACAACCTTTGTAGAATATTGTGAACTTTTCTGTCTAATCTTGAATTGACAAATAAAAGTCTTGAAAAAAAAAAGTGATAATTACAGTCATTAAATATAATTTTCATCGTTATGCTATTACTTTTACGATTATTTTCATTCAAAAAAAAATTGATTTCATTGTTGGGTCATTTAGTGTTGTTCATTTATATTGTGAACGCTTTAAAAGTTACAATTATTTCATAGTTTTGGTGCCCAAAGTTATGGTTATGGTGCTCATAATATACTTCCACCAATTAAATAGTATATCGATGTGTGCTCAATTATTGATATGGACCAATATTATGTATAATAGACCTATATTTGTATTTTTGTTCCAATAGTACCTATTTGTAAATTGTTTCCTTTTTTAATGTACTTGAAATATAAAACACTATTAATAATAGCAATGAATACCATATTCCGATTAATAATTAATATATTGCATTCACATTTTCCATTACATATCATCATTTATTCATATTTCCCTTTTCATCTGTGAGCTAGTTCATATTCTATTCTATCATATTTCTAAGGTGGATGTTGTTGCTATAGAAGGCACTGATGTTACTTTCAACTATACAACAATGAATATAACGGATCGTCTACACTACAGTGCCATAAGACGTCATACATATAGCTACCTTACAGCATAACTACTTCAAACTAGATCATGAAAATTTAATATACACCTCTTCATTATTATTATCATTATTATTATTATTATAGGATCTTTTTTGCTGGCAAAATTCGGCAGATCCATTCTCACATTGAATCAGTTCAAAACATAATTCACATAAATTTCAGAAACACAAATAAATACACAGAAATTACAAAAAAATACAGAAGGATACATAAATACATACAGTTGTACACACAGAGATATATTATAAACATTATGTAAACGTACAACAAATTCACTGTAACAATATAATTATAAGTATAACAACATATTTGCAGTAATTTTACCACCATTTTTTTTCGATAACCTTATCAGTTTGTTACATTTGTTTTTTCACAACAAATTGAATGAGCAAGGATAATAATTCACTATTGAATCATCAATTTCATTATCATTTATCAGTTTTGTTACAAAGTTATAAGAAGTGACACGTGACCTAATTGCACCGCATAGTTGCTACTGTTAAACTAGGCGACGGTGCTGCTCTCTGTCCTATTGATTGTTGAATGCGACACTAATGACCACATGAATCTCAACCAATAGCCAACCGGAAGTTGAGAACGGTAATTAACTGCAACCTGTGAAGAACTAGGATAGTAACACTTGGAGTTTGCGAAGTTCGGTTGCACAATACAACACAAACATTTGTGTAACCGATTCCCAAAACGAAGAAAGAGATGGTTTAGATGGAGATAGGTGTGAATACTCACTTTTATATGTACAAACGTGTGAAGAACAAAGTGTTCAAATCGTTTAAACTTTCAACGTATTTGAATTAACGATTTTCCCTTGGATTGTGTTGAATTAATTATCAATTTTTCGCACTGAAATCGTTAATCTACGACGAGTATTTGCGGAATTTTACGTAGTTCACATTTTTTCCACGTGGATTCCGATATTGCAATTAGTCAAAATTATATACTGTAGATACACAGGAAAGACAGACAGTAAGAAAAAAAAAACGACGGAGAATGAAAAAGCAATGAGAAAAAAATAGCAAAAAATATAGTACCGGTATTAAGTTTTGATCAAATGAACAAACTAATTCATTCGATTTGACGCTAAAAAGAAGAATGAAGAAGCAAACAGGACTGATATTAACTGCATTCTAAAGAATACAACAAAAATAATTGAATAAATTATTTACTTCACGATATCTCAATTTCAAGCTTGTACCTAGCACCTAAGCAGCAAGTCTCAAGCTTGTACTTGTTCCTTTCAGGATCGCATACACAACGTACCTGCATACTATCAAATATTGAAATAACCGTCAATTTTTGTCATTTATTTTCCACAAGGAGCTATATTCAAACGTAATTATTTCATTCTCATACAATCCTTCGAAGTAAATATTAAAGAGACATTAAAGTTGGATCATCACTTCGTAACTTCATACACGGTCTAGAAATAGCTAACATAAAGTAAAGAAACACAATGGTTGTACTGTTTGCCAGTTCCTAACAGAACGAAATAAATAATACACGAGGTGTAGTCGTATTGTAGGTAACTATAACACTATTGTACACTCACGCCATCTTTTGTGTGCCAAGTGCTAAGTACTCGTATGGTAACGCCTTACAAGTGATTTATGATTACGATAATAGGTAGCGCTGGTGTGTGGATAAATCGTTGGTGATTTTCATTACATTGGTGCCAGGACGGTGGGATATGGGTAGGTGGGTACGGAGAGGGGAGGGAGGGTCGTAATCTTGATATAACGTGAAAAACAGTCGTTTGGAAAAATCTAATAGCCTTTTATTACTTTGGGGAAAAGTCGGAAATGTATAATAAATTTAACGTAATTTTCTTCCCCACAGATTATACAGGTGGTGCTGGTATAGGTAGTCGACATACAATAAAATTGAAATAAAAAAAATGTATTCACATTGATAACGTTGAAGTATAAATGAGAGTATATATGGCTTCGGAAAGTGTGAAGTTAGGAACACGAACTCCTTTGTTTTTCATGAGGGAATTATTCAGGTGTTGGGATAACAACTACCTGACATTTATTTATGAATGTATAATGCTGTGTTTTGGTGTTGCTTTACTGGAGTCAGGCAATGATTATGATTTACATTCATATCATTAACGGACTACCGGTTTTTTATTTATGAATTTGAGATGGTGGTTGTGATAAAAGTGATCCATTTAATTCAGTGTTCATAAATATTATCGTGATTTATTGCCAAGCTCTTCATTTTTCATTCATTCATCTCCTCAAAATTTGATGGTGGAATTGGTCCCCGATAATATAAATGATAAACGAGAATTGTTCGACCAATATGTCACGAAACACGCATTGTGTTACCCGCACAGTGAAGTATGATATTCTACAAGCGACTAATTTGTATCAAATTCTTTGCCATTCACGTGTGATACGTATCGTGAAAGTAGATTTTAATAATGTAATTAATGTAATTGTGATGTTATTTCGATCCACTGCTGTTATTCTTTTATTGATTGATTATTGTTTGTTCACTCAATGACCCCACCAACAGCTAGATTACACGGGGCTACGAATGAGCACATAGTTATGTAACTTTGATGTGATGAAAAGTGAAAGAAAGTTCACAAAAACCCATGACCTATGCGGGACGCAAACCAACGCCCAACGGTGATTTCAGTTTCTAAAGCGTTGCCTAAGCTGACCGAGCTACCGAGGGTGACGTTTCACACATTCTGTCAAGGATACAGATCACGTGACACAATATAAAGGAATATAATGATAATTGTTAGTTCCATGGTATATTATTGTTATACAAAATATAATCGTACATTTTGATATGGAGACATATTTTGTTATTCTGTGATGGGAATAGTTTGGGATCAATGTTGCTCTGACGACAAGAGTTTGTTATCTTTGATTCGGGAAGGTGAACTCAGCTCATATAAGATTAACGTCTGCGAAATCTCAATTTCAATTAAAAAGAAATGTGCATGCTTGCCGGGTATAACGGAGAAACCAATCAACTTCAAACTTTGCCTCAAGTCTTGAACGAAATAGCGACGTTTGAATGCTTTGAAAGTCATGTTTGGAATGAGTGAATTAACAAACGAACCAACCAGAATATACCTGTATATGAATCAGCTGAAACGATTCCAAATGTAAATATTTATTGGAACATTATAGAACATTTTCTAATTCGATTTGTTAACAATTTAAAAAAATATCTGTTCTGAAAATAATATATATATATATATATATATATATATATATATATATATATATATATATATATATATATATATATAAATGAATCCATCACACCACAACACGGACGGCGATTTCTTGGAATCAATTTGTTTTCATTCGATGACAAAACCATCTGTCTTATCAAACCTAGAGGTTCCGCTTTAAAACCGGTATCACTAGAACATGGTCGGGTTATTTCGGAAATAATAATTACATCATCAAAATTTTGACTTCGTTAAAAAATTATCCATTATTTTCAATTTTCGATTATGATTAATATGAAATTATTAATGTGCAACTACGATAAACTCGACATGAGACGCACCAATAGAGGCTCACCTATAACCTAAAACCTAGGCAACAATTCAATAACAATTACAATAATTTCGTTCGTTGACGTTACATCGGTATACAGTACACCAATCATTAATGACCGTGCCGTCTGTTGAAGATGTTGCATCATCGAATCTTCTTGATTACCTATCATGATCAGCCGTCTCATTAGATCCACCCTGATTGGCTCTCACGTGCAGGCAGGCAGGCAGGCAACCCATCCCACTGCCATGTACAGCGGGTAACGATACATCAAGGCGGAGGGTACAATCAAAGGCACACTATTTACGTGCAGAAATGTGGAGAAGACATGGAAGTAAAATAGGTCTGTTTGAGATCTGTTGAATTCTGTCTTGGATAGATTTTGGTGACTGATATCAAACGTATAAAGGGGAAATCATAAGATTTCTTTCATATTTTGTGTGAAGAGAGATAATTGAGTTTATTAAAACACTGCCGCCAAAACGGTTGCCACACTTACACAGTATAACAAAATGTATGAAAACAATGCATCATTTTTTTTTAAAATAAGAAAATTAAATGTGAAAAATTTGATAGAGACATTATTTTGAGAAACTTTTTCGTGATAAAAAAATAAGTATCAAGAGTTACATAAAAAAAAATGTATTTGAGAAAAAAAATAATGGAATGGAAATAAGGGTGAGTTGGTAAATAACAAAGGCGAATATAAATTAACACTGAAGTAAGAATAGAAAATTAAATGAGATGTTGGCCGTATGAATATATACCATGCAAATCAGAACCATCATTCACATCTTTATAGTTTAATTCATTTTTAATTCATTTTGGTAAGATCGCCCTTGTGGTGCCCCGTCCAAACGATCTCACTTTTCATCCATTGCCTTAAATTGGGGAACAATGATTTTGTATCAAGTTTCGATGTTATTAAATTTTTTTTTTTTTAAATCATGCCGAATCAATTACTTCCACATTATTTTCGACCTGGATTCAAATTATATTGGAATAAACAAAATCGATATAATTAAATTTTCAAATTGAGTTCATACTGATTTCATTCGAGCACTTCAATCATCAACTATTCAGATTGTACTTGTCTGAAAGTTCTCGATTTACATTCGATAATCGGAATAAGTTTAATTATAAGCAAATATCATATCAAATTACATGCGTTATAATAACATAGCAAATGAATTGAACCAATTATATATCAGGATATATTCACAATACACTTCTTGTACATTTATTTACCTTTCCATTTAGGCTACCTCATGGGAATCACTCGTCCGTGTTCAACTATATTATTACTATGTGTATAGGGCACCACCACGTGCCCGGACTGTTATTGGGTAAGAGGGGGGAGGAGGGAAGGGAGTGGGGCACAATGGGTGCTACGTCACCTGAGGGGGTACGAGATTAAAACCGTAAACAACCCCCTCTACCCCTCCGACCCCCCTCCCTCCCCCTCCCCTAAATCCTCATCACAGACCTTACCTGAGCCCGATATGCTAGCGAATGGATTTGTTCAGATAGTTGGTGAATTACAAACGTAGAAAATGAAAAAAAAAACGTTTTATGTAATTTAGATTGTGGGCCTATATATGTGTAAGTGGATTTCTTGGAAAACGTGTCAACGACGTGAGGGCTATTGGAATGACGAGCTCCAATTCTTGTTTTACTCGTCGTTGATCGTGGTCTTGGGAGGCCGCATGCGCTCGTATTTCACGCCGAAAACTCTCACGGCCGTAATTTTTGTGATATCAATATGAGTGTTTTTGCATTCTGTTAGTAATTGAAAAACAAAGGTTACCATAATACAGAATTTTGAACCAAACATTTGTGATTTCTCAAATCCTTCAAAAGGAAAATGGAAAAATGTCTAATTTACGAAAACCTAGATGCATATTTTTTAATACCGAAAAAAAACATAGAAGTTGAAATATAACAGAAGTGTGAGCTAGGGAATTAACGACGTTTATGTGAATCTGAGTTTGGCGGGCTAGTCTATGGGTTGCGCCTAGCACACGATGCATGTAAAACTCGAGTCTGAAGCGAGCGAACAACGAGCCCGTGTAGAGCGCCTGCGGCCTCTCAAACTCTAATATTCAATATTTTGCTTCCCAAAAACAAATATTCCACTAATATTATTCGAGTTGTTCTGATAGGAATTAATAAGTAATCCTTTCGAATCCTCACTCGTTTGATCCTCTTAAGTATAATAAAATGATTCCAATAAAAAGCGGCTAAAATCTTCCGGTTTGATAAAGACGTAACGACGTTGCTTTCGCAGTGAATACTGACCCTTAATGACTGCGTATACTGTGGCCAGTGTATTAATGCCCCACTAATCCCACTTATGAAGCCGGCAGTGAAGAGTGAATTAGGAGGTGGAGGAAGAGGAGGAGGTGGAGGAGGAGGTTGGACGCAGCGCTGGACGACGGTGGCTCGACCGATAAGGAGATTAGTCGGTAATGATTACAGTCTCGTGGGCGGTCTCGCGGGCTAGCAAAACTGGGGGATTAGGACAGTAAAAGTGAAAAGTCAGCCTTTTGGTGAATGATCTTTTTCATTCATATTTGGAGGTATAGTTATCATTTAATATAACCTCTCGAATAGTAGTGAATGCAGAGTATTTCATATCATTTTTGTCGTCATAAATCCGTCTATATATATATATATATATATATATATATATATATATATATATATATATATATATATATATATATATATATATATATATATATATATACATATATATATATATATATATATATATATATATATATATATATATATATATATATATATATATATATATATATATATATATATATATATATATATATATATATGTTATATGGAGAGAAATCAGCCGAACTGTAATCTGAACCAATTTTCATCAAACACTCCTAATGTTCCATTCTGTTTCCCCGCGGCGACAACGTCACCCCTCCAACCCCCTTCACCCACCGACCATATTAAATAGAGCAGAACCATGTTCCTGCTTGGACACATATATACAATGTGTATTGGTCCCTCAGGTATTATGTGTCTTCCTTGATGGCTCCTTCAGGACTTCTTGTACGGGAATACAAACATGCACATTCTGCTCGGGTGCAATGTGACAGCTGGAGACACCCGAGCGGCAGTCATGCGAGGTGGGGAAGGACGGTCGTTCGATGCTTCTTGTCATGCGCGATCGCATATCTTGCGTCGTGTCTTGAGGACTATTGAGTGGTTACACTCGCGTCTTATACTACTTTCTCTTTCTCTCTCTCTTTCTCTTTCTCTCTGTCTCTTTCTTTCTCTTGTTCTCTCTCTCTGTCCTAGATCTATCTCTCTCTTTATCTCTCTCTTTTCCTCGCTCTCTCTCTTTCTCTCTCTCTCTCTCTTTCCCAGCTCTATCTCTCTCTTTATCGCTCTCTCTCGTTGTCTCTATCATTGTCTCTCCCTCTTTGTCTCTCTTTCTCTCTCTCTCCTCTCTCCTCTCTCTCCCTCCCTCCCTCCCTCCCTCTCTCTCTCTCTCTCTCTCTCTCTCTCTCTCTCTCTCTCTCTCTCTTCTCTCTCTCTCTCTCTCTTTCTCTCTCTCTCTCTCTCTCTTTCAAAAACATGATCCTCTTCTCATCTTTTTCGTTAGGGCATATATAATATAATATACAAACTGAATATAAAATGGTGCTATTTGAATAGCATTATGAACAATTTCATTTTTTAATAACAAATACCATATAACATATGATGAGGAGAATATGATGAGAGTAGATCATTTCTCACCTGCTTCTCCTGGCATTTGTCAAAGTGGATTGTTTCAACATCTCCTGCTGATTATCCAGTGATAAATGCAAAATTATCATCAACTGAAGGAAATAAGCGACGATATGAGCACATTCATATGAAATTCAATGGACAATTATACAAGGACCTTGATATCGAAACTATTATGCCACAGCTTTCTTGTCGCATTCATTGCATATTCAAATTGTTCCACGATTCAATTGATTACCTGTGGCTGATCTTGATGGCTTTCTTGATAACTTGAATTGATTCGGAAGAATTAGATAACAATTTTTCTCGAGAACAACTAATGCAATCTATGTGAAACCATGTAAAGATGTGTATCATTTTTGTACTCGATTTTTCGAAAATTGGAATAGATTTTAATACAAAATTCTCTCCAATTATCACCTCAGAGTTATTCTCATGATCATTTTCGAAATTTGGGAATGGTTTTTCTCAAAAGTGGTAGAACCGATTCCGCATCGAAAACGATATAGTATATCGAAATGCACATGCACAGTTCCAAGAAGATATATTCTCTCGTTTGACCTGTGGAGCTTGAACAACAAAAAAACTTTTTCAATACAGTAAAATTAGGACTTCGCTTCGATCATCTAAAAATCACCTAATTCCGCCCGTGTAATTGATTCCACTAGCCACTATAGGTCCTGTATACGTGGGTCTACTACTCATCAGATAGCATGGGTGGAAGTGCCATGAGTTATAATGAACCGAGCTGTTCTATCTTGAGAGGTCCTTATCAGTCTCCATAAGGCAAATCTTTCCCACCAGGGAAATTATTTGTGAACATATTTTGAATGTATTTCATCGATTGACGATATTATAGAAGGTATACTTCTCTGCACGGTGTTGGGCATTCTCACAAAAATACGTTCATCCGATAAGCCACTACGATTGTTTACGCTTTAGTAATTGACGACTCGAAATAGGCGTCGCTTCACCAGTATAGGCCGGTTGGATCTATAACATTTGTGTTCATTTGAAGATACCCGATTGGATATTTGAATTTCACCTCAGTTCCAACAGCCCTGTTGATTGGACGGTATGATTTGTGACGTCATGGGGGCGGAGACTGCGAGTCGTCAATTGTCACTGAAAATGATAGCAAGGCATGCATCTCGCGTTATACAATCTGATCACTTGTGCAGATATTTAATCGTGAATAGTATTGATGTGTTTGTAAAATAATTTCCTTTTGGCTGAACTGAATATTAACAGTTCAACTATACGTTATTGGCATATCAAACTGCGGGGAAAGTCACGTCGTTTTCTGATGTAAATCAAGGTGATACAGAAACTCTTCATTTGTGACAAAACTGTGATAGTTAGGCTGATGGAATTTAGTTTATCTGATAGTGGACGTGTACTCAACCACTGTATCAATTACCATTTGCATACTCACCATTCACTAGTTCTGTTGTATGTAGCAGTTTAACGTATTTTCCAAATGTTTTTTTTCAAAATTTTCTTAGAATTTTCAACTTGTGTTTTCATTTCAGATTTTGATGTTTATTTTTTGTTTCACTGTGAAATTTCACATCGAGTCAATTGAATTTCAGCTCACATCAAATCTATAATTAGAAAAAACAGCTGAGATGTTGTCACTGGTAAGACGAGTTATCTTCAAAGTGGGCCCACAGTATTAGCCTAAACTATCCATCAAAATGTTCACAGTCGAAACATTGAAATGTCGAGAAAAATAAAATACTCATCGAGAGACAAATGAGACAAATGATATGCAATACAATTACATTTTGAAGAATTACGATGTCCTCATACTCTAAAATAAGAATTTCATTCTATTCATACCAATACTGTTTCAATCATAACTCAATTCGAAAATCCAACTACCATTCCAATTCTTCCCAATCTCTTATATATTATATATGCATATATATATATATATATATATATATATATATATATATATATATATATATATATATATATATATATACACACATTCAATTTAAATGGGTGTTGTTCATCGGTTCATCTCAGTACTTTCCATGATTTGTTCCAACAATTTTCTTCCTTCATTCACCTCTTATTCATTTTGTATAGAATAAACGTACAGCATTGTATTCCACGACAATATTTCACCTATAAGCTCTTTTCAATAACGCCCTTTGATCTCACAAGTGTCGAGCGACAGTGCTGCCGCATGCTGCGTGGCGTGGGCGGTAAAAGGGGGAACCACTTCCAGCTGACAGAACCCTCAGAGAGCAGAGAGGTATATATATATGTGATCTTTGTCGCAACGCGAGGACGCGTGTTTCTTTTCCATTTTCATGCTCGGTGGTTTATAGAGCGGAGCGAGCGGAGCGGAAAGAGCGCTCGCTGACGATATATAGTCACAATACTGAATAAAATTGATCTGTGGCCGTAATGCGAAGTGTTATTGTGTACCATGAGAGCGGATTTAATGTTCGGAAAAAAAGGTGGAATATATTTTGTATGAAAACTGTGTCATCCATCTTCGGCGAAAAGTTTGCTCCAATATCGATATGAATTTAACAAGATAGAAAGGGCGAATCAACAAAAAATAAATATTTGTCATCTTTCATAGTATCACATTTTCATATTGAATAGTTTCTAAACTTTTATCCATCAAAACAAGTTACAATCAATTGTAACCATACTGCAGTGATGACATTTATTAAAATTTTGATCCATTTTCCTCATCCCGTCATTCAGAGATGAATGATACAGAGATGAATAATGATAATGATAATGATATTGGTAACATTTCCCTTTGTCGTGAAATATTTTCTGAAGTTTTTTTTGCCCTCAATTTATCTTGAATGAGTTTTTTTGGTTTCCCTCAGTTTTTATATGACGAGTAGAGTGTTCAGAATTATGAACAGTGAACGTGACAGTTTCTTTCTCACCGCATGTACTGTACATGTTGGAAAATAATTTCTCATCACCCTGCTCAATGTTCGTTTTATTCACAACGCTTACATACCGGTAACTTGGATTGACACTATATAATTACATGCACTGTGATTAATCCACAACGACGACAGTGAATAAGTTTCCACACAACGTTCATAACGCCTATGATGAAAGGAATTCAACTTTCCGTACTGGTATACACATTTGTTTTTCACCGACGCCAATATAACTTATTCATCATTACAGAGCTCATTGCATTGAAACAAGTTATATATCTCAATTTTATTCGAATTATTAATCCTAATTCTCACAGAATTTGAATATAATAATAATACTCATAATTCCAAAGATTACCATAAACAGAATTAGTCGTTTCGATAAAACAAAATGAATATATTGGATCTAAAATGTGATTTTTTTCACATCAATGAAACTTAATGCTATTCAGAAAAGCAACAGGTTGCACCAATTGAATTGTAAAACGATTTAAATCAGGAAGAATGAAATAAAGCAGGGGGGCATGCAATAACTGAAACATATCTGTGTCAAACTCTGGGTGTATAGACCTTTATGAGGCTTTCCATCACGTTTAATATATAAATATGCCGATATCACTCATATGAATCAAATGCTGCGTTTTTCTAGAAGGCTTACTTGAGTAAGGCCCGGTATTACCTATGACTATTAATAACGTAACGGGATAAGCAACACGGCGTAAGTCCTATCCTTTTAACATTAGGCCGTTTTCACCATGATGGAATCAGCGCGCTTTCGTGTACATTTGTGAGATTCGCAATTTCAAATCAAATCGTACGTATTAGGCTCGTATTTCAATATATAGTACATAGTTGTACAATTGCATTGATTTTAATCTTTCTCGTAGATGATGAGTAATTATCCAGTTATCAAATGGTGAATATAGCAGTAGGGCTCTTGACTAGGGGACTAAATGCTTTTACGGACGTATTTTAAATTTAGATTGGCTAATTCAAATGAAATTTATCCCAATATTGTTTAATGCAGTTGGAAAGAGCTGGATTCACAGATTGCATTACATCTATTACTTGTATAGATCAACATACAACAATACCAGCAAATCATCATAACATTTGTGAGGCGGCATCCCTTTGATGTACGCATGGTGTGAAAGGAAACCGCCATGTTGCTTATCCCGTTACGTTATTGATAGTCATAGGTATTACCAAGTCCAGTCAGCCTTTATCTGGCAGTTCAAACTTGTTATCACCATGGTTTCCTATGCTATTTGTTTTCACCAACTCTCAGATGAACACTAACTGGCCGTGGTAATACTGGCACTAAATCAACAGCACCTGTCATGATAAAGTGAAAGAAAATTAAGAAATAAATTTCAAGTATATTAACATTTATTGTTTTGAGAAAAATTGAAGGAATCTTCTATTTTCTCGTGAATACATCAATTCTATGTTTTCCGTTGCCCTCTGTACGTATCTTATCAGAGTTTTTAATTGCCTGTGAGTATAATTACACTCCTCAGTTAATAATCTGATCATCATTTTCAATGAGTCTTCTCGACTCAATATTTTTTTTACATACTGTGCAAAATTTCCAAAACAATTAATTGAATGTTCGGCACATTTACTAAAAGCATCAATCAAGTACGATCTATATCGTATTCAATTCAGCCTTCTATCGAAGTGGATCGCACTGATTCCAAAGAGTTTAACGACGATTTCCGTGTCCAGCGCTGCTATCGCTCGCTCTTGAAGGCACGTGTATTTCAACCGAGCCGTGTTTCCATTGAGAGCGCCGCTGACTGTTGTCGAGTGCCGCGTATAATGGCTGTAGTGTTCGCGTCTGTAGATTGTCTCTCGCGCCACGTCACAGGCGACAATGATTGAACAGACGAACAACTCAAGTATTTCATTGTCGTGCTAGCTGGTAAAACACTTGACACGTTACAGCTGTATCGAGAAACTTGTACACTCATCGGTGTCATTCGATCGTGGAATTGTTTATAGCAGGATATCTAACTGGATATATCTCAGATGACCGTTTTTTCATGGGAAAAGACGAGTTGGGCCACAAAGTTGATTGTACAACGATTTTTATTCTATTTTCTCTCATTTTATTTTTGTGTTGCTCAGTCCAAACGATCCTATCTTTCGTCCATAGCCATAATTGGGGAACAATGATTTTGTATCAAGTTTCTATGTTATTAAAAAAAAAAAATTTTTTTTTGCCGGTATGAAAACAACATGTTTTTAATACACACATATTCAAGTTTTTTACAATTGAATTTTTTTTTCAAATCAAAATTCAAGTATTTAAATTGCACTTCTCGTTTTCATGTTTTCATTTAGGTCTATATTATACTGATATGGCGCAAGCGGGAAAGCTTACCAGGTTGCCAAATGGGTGCGTCTGTTGTCACAAGATAAACGGTATCACAGAATACGAATACTTTGTCGGAAAGGATCAGCTATGATGTCAGTTCAAACGCCGCCTCCACCGTTTGGCTTGTGATAACAGTTCAGAACTTGATAAATATATTATTCTCAATTTGACTGCACAGAATGTCTGAATTGAGAATGTCTAAATTACAGTGATTCAAAATGGGTTATGAAATCATACTGTGAGTTATTTGAAAAGATCCCGCGAGCCGCCAATAGGGAAGCTCTTGTGTAATTCATATATAGTATTGCCATACTGCATCCAAGTATAATTCAGTGTTGAAAACTCGTACCACTTCATGACATCAAATAATGACAGCCATGTTCGTTGTTCGAGCTGATTGTTGTCACGTGTAGGCCTACCAAAACTTGTTTTATATTCAGTACCTGAATTCAAGGCCTTCTGTATTATCACATAACATGTATAATAAAGAAGGTCTTGCTGAATAACTATACGTGGGAGTGGCTCCAACTGGCAGTTGGAACACGAACATGGCCGCCGTTTGGAAGTAACCAGAAGTTTGCAATCTGGTACATGGCTCGAAGCTGAGATAGTCCTTCATATATAAATTCCATGATTCAACCATCAGGATGTGGAAAGACCGATAGTGTACTTTCACATTCCATTTTCGAATACTTTGTACCATCGAGTGAATAAGCCACGTTTGTACTTGTTCACTGCATACTTGAGTGATTAAATCACTATTTATAGACACATACACTCATATACAACAGTTTATCTCCAGTTGGGTATTTATACAGTCACCCACATTAGATTATCATCTAACTGTGTCACGGTGGACGCGCATCGCCAGCAGTTTATCAGGAGAATACATGAGTGTAGTACTTCAACATTAGCATATAGAGTACAGCGAAGTAGTGATGAGAGAAGAGTCGAGTCCTGAATTGAATATCTATCATCATAAACTTTCGACTGATTCTCTTTCCTTCGAGTCAATCGATCACTCGAAGGTAAAGAGGTTGACTTTGACCACTACTTTATCGTTATATAATACTGGGACAACGCTATATACGCGTTGTTGGACGAGCGGAAAGTAATAGTATGTCGACTTCTTTGCCAAACTTTTGCCTAAATTCGCCAATTGGGTGACATTTAAGTTATAAATGGGTAAAAACTGCTTCGAGTGGTACCAATTTAGCACATTTCATGTTTTTTCTTCAAAATGGATCACCCGATCAAGCTGAAAATTTCCAGAAATGTGTATCAAAATGTAATTCAACTTCACACAATTTTCATTTTTTTCCCGCCGTGTTATTCTGATGGGTGTTTTTGAAATTTCTAAAATTCATTAAAAAAAGTCAAGATCCGATAATGCCACAAAACTTTGCAGATCTAAGTTAGATGAGGAACCATAATGAAAAAAAGTTTGAAGTTGATAGCTGTAGCCGTTTGACCTGTGCAGAACCGACAAAAAAACATAAAAACGAACACCAATTTGTTTCAGTATGTCAAATTGTATCCTCGCTGAAGCTCGTCGAACAATGAGTGAAAAATTCGAAATAATGCGAACACTATGAAACACTTTTTTATAGGCCTACCACACAATTTACAGTCGAGTTAAAATAACCACTTCTCAATTTCTAATTCAATTGACTTATATTTGTCTCACATTTACTGGCATTCCATTGAATATAACCGGTACAGTATATTCAAGTCGACTCTGTCCATATTTATTGTTGTAATCAGCAATTTTAAAATTGTTTAGGAGTCTTAATCTGGTGTTTGAAGGGTGATCATCTATAATTTTGAACCTATCATCAAAGTAGAACTTCAAGATGAATTTATATTCAAATAATTAGATGAGCGTAGCGAAGCTTTCCATTTCACACCCTGGAAAAAAATGGGCTTCGTTTTTATGTATGTTTTTTTTTTTTTTTTTGTAATTATGTACGCGGCATACAGGTCAGAGAAATGAATCAATCAACTTGAAAATTTTTCTGAACGTTGGTGTTATACCAGAATAGGTTGGGATTGTTATTCAGAGGAATCGGTCGGAAGGTTTTTCCGGAAAATAATCGGAAAGTTTGGAAAATCCTCATAAGAATAACCCGGAGGAAAAATACTTGAAAAACAAGAATTTTTCAAAAGCTCTCAAATTCTCACAGAATATGAAAAATACTATTAAACACCTTTTCAGAGATTTTTACAACAATCGAATGAGAAATAATGAAGGAAACGCAATAAACGTGTACATTTTATTGAATATTTGGATCAATTGGTTTTGCAAAGTGTTTATGCGACAGGTTGCAGGTTACTATAGATATCAACAAGTTGCAGGTGAGGTTTTTGAACGTTTGAAGTAAGTCAAGGTTTGTAGATGTAAATTGAGCTGACAAGTTATTTTTCATTCTAGATTGCCATACTTCTAAGCTCATCTCACAACGCGCATCCCGCGTTTTCCTAGTTTATCAACAGGTAAAACATTGCAGTATGCCGGCTGGCATACGTGGAGATGGGATGTCGGCTTTTGTGAGATTCGAAGATGAGGAGCACAATGCGATAAGACTGGCCAGCCAGTGTTCTACAGTGATAGGCACTGGACTCCCATCCCCCGACTTGTTATTGTTCGAACCAGGTCAACGATAATTTAGATGAGCGTAGCGAAGCTTTCCATTTCACACCCTGAAAAAAAATGGGCGTCGTTTTTATGTTTGTATTTTTTTTTTTTTTTTTTTGTAATTATATACGCGGCATACAGGTCAGAGAAATGAATCAATCAACTTGAAACTTTTTCTGAACGTTAGTGTCATACCAGAATAGGTTATGATTGTTATTCAGAGGAATCGGTCGGAAGGTTTTTCCGGAAAATAATCGGAAAGTTTGGAAAATCCTCATAAGAATAACCCGGAGGAAAAATACTTGAAAAACAAGAATTTTTCAAAAGCTCTCAAATTCTCACAGAATATGAAAAATACTATTATACACTTTTTCAGAGATTTTTACAACAATCGAATGAGAAATAATGAAGAAAACGCAATAAACGTGTACATTTTATTGAATATTTGGATCAATTGGTTTTGCAAAGTGTTTATGCGACAGGTTGCAGGTTACTATAAAATATCATCAAGTTGCAAGTAAGGTTTTTGAACACTTGAAGTAATCCAAGGCCCATAGATGTAAATTGAGCTGACAAGTTATTTTTCATTCTAGATTGCCATACTTCTAAGCTCATCTCACAACGCGCATCCCGCGTTTTCCTAGTAACATACAACCTTTAGGCCTATATATCGTGTTTTAATATTTATATATATATATATATATATATATATATATATATATATATATATATATATATATATATATATATATATATATATATATATATATATATATATTTATATATATATATATATATATATATATATATATATATAATATTAAAACACGATATATAGGCCTATCCTATGTTGTACGTTATTATGCTACGTACAATATAATATTCATATACAAAAATACATTATTTTGTATGGAAGTTTTTACAATTATTCATACGGAAGCCGACCGTCTTTCGTGGATACAACTCTAGTATGTATATATACCATATATTTATGAAATCCTACGAGCTCAAGTCTCAATAGCGTGTCTCAATAGCTTAGTTAGTGAGAGCAATCTACCAGAAAATGAGAGGTCCCGGTAGACGAGTCCCGGTTGAGACTCTACTCCTATGATTAAACAAATTAATAGCCTACTTCTTGATATTTCACTCAAGAATAGGAGACAAAAAGTTGAGAAAAGCACACACAAAGTCTTACATTTTCATGAATCATTCATTCGGTTCTTCTGGTGTTCTGAATCATTCGATTCAGAGAAAAACTCACTCTACGTTTCCTTCAAATGACATTGAACATACTTTTTAAATAATAATTCATGGTGAAGATGGCCCCGGGAAACGTTGATGTAATTCGAAGAAACCTTATATAGGTTGAGTTTTTTGATGAACTAAATAATTAGGAGAACAAGGACAAGAGAGAGAATGATTAATGAGCACACATATGCATGTGTATAAACACACACATATATATATATATATATATATATATATATATATATATATATATATATATATATATATAAATGTATATATATATATATATATATATATATATATATATATATATATATATATATATATATATTTATAAATGGATGTGACCTATCGCCGCCTACCCTCTATTATTATGTACTTTTATCCTTCCTTTCAATCCATCCTCATCCTGTATCATGATCTGTGATTTGAAATGCTAATAGTAAACGAAGTCATGTTGGTTACTTTAGAGCTCGATACAGCATGAGTGATATTTTATTTAAATTCATTTTTTTCACATTTTTGTCAATTTTCTTAAATTCACTATAGATTGCAGCAGTGCTAAACTTATTTTAAGATTTTGTGATTTTGTGTAAGATTTTGGGCGCCACAAGGGTGATGTTAAGGGTGTCGATGGTGAAATTAGGCTCTTTTCTCAACGACAATAATCACGTGGTGGAGTTCAGAGCACCACAAGGATGATGTTAAGGGTGTGGATGGTGAAATTATGCTCTTTTCTCTTGGACAATAATCACGTCTTGGAGTTCAGGGCGCCACAAGGGTGATGTTAAGGGTGTGGATGGTGAAATTATGCTCTTTTCTCAAGGACAATAATCACGTGGTGGCGTTCAGGGCGCCACAAGGGTTATGTTAAGGGTGTGGATGGTGAAATTATGCTCTTTTCTCTTGGACAGTAATCACGTTTGGAGTTCAGGGCGCCACAAGGGTGATGTTGAGGGTGTGGATGGTGAAATTATGCTCTTTTCTCAAGGACAATAATCACGTGGTGGAGTTCAGGGCGCCACAAGGGTGATGTTAAGGGTGTGGATGGTGAAATTATGCTGTTTTCTCAAGGACGATAATCACTTCATGGAGGTCAGGGCGCCACAAGGGTGATGTTAAGGGTGTGGATGGTGAAATTATGCTCTTTTCTCAAGGACAATAATCACGTCATGAAGTTCAGGGCGCCACAAGGGTGATGTTAAGAGTGTCGATGGTGAAATTATGCTCTTTGCTCAAGGACAATAATCACGTGGTGGAGTTCAGGGCTCCACAAGGGTGATGTTAAGGGTGTGGATGGTGAAATTATGCTCTTTTCTCAAGGACGATAATCACGTCATGGAGTTCAGGGCGCCACAAGGGTGATGTTAAGGGTGTGGATGGTGAAATTATGCTCTTTTCTCAAGTACAATAATCACGTGAGGAGTTCAGGGTTCCACAAGGGTGATTTTAAGGGTGTGGATGGTGAAATTATGCTCTTTTCTCAAGGACGATAATCACGTGGTGGAGTTCAGGGCGCCACAAGGGTGATGTTAAGGGTGTGGATGGTGAAATTATGCTCTTTTTTCAAGGACGATAATCACGTCTTGGAGTTCGAGGCGCCAAAAGGGTGATGTTAAGGGTGTGGATGGTGAAATTATGCTCTTTTCTCAAGGACAATAATCACGTCATGTAGTTCAGGGCGCCACAAGGGTGATGTTGAGGGTGTGGATGGTGAAATTATGCTCTTTTCTCAAGGACAATAATCACGTGGTGGAGTTCAGGGCGCCACAAGGGTGATGTTGAGGGTGTGGATGGTGAAATTATGCTCTTTCCTCAAGGACAATAATCACGTGGTGGAGTTCAGGGCGCCCAAGAGTGATGTTAAGGGTCTGGATGGTGAAATTATGCTCTTTTCTCAAGGACAATAATCACGTGGTGGAGTTCAGGGCGCCACAAGGGTGATGTTGAGGGTGTGGATGGTGAAATTATGCTCTTTTCTCAAGGACAATAATCACATGGTGAAGTTCAGGGCGCCACAAGAGTGATGTTAAGGGTCTGGATGGTGAAATTATGCTCTTTTCTCAAGGACAATAATCACGTGGTAGAGTTCAGGGCGCAACAAGGGTGATGTTAAGGGTGTGGATGGTGAAATTATGCTCTTTTCTCGAGGACGATGATCACGTCTTGGAGTTTGGGGCGCCACAAGAGTGATGTTAAGGGTGTGGATGGTGTAATTATGCTCTTTTCTCAAGGACAATAATCACGTCATGGAGTTCGGGGCGCCACAAGGGTGATGTTGAGGGTGTGGATGGTGAAATTATGCTCTTTTCTCAAGGACGACAATCACGTCTTGGAGTTCAGGGCACCACAAGGGTGATGTTAAGGGTGTGGATGGTGAAATTATGCTCTTTTCTCTTGGACAATTATCACGTCTTGGAGTTCAGGGCGCCACAAGGGTGATGTTGAGGGTGTGGATGTTGAAATTATGCTCTTTTCTCAAGGACAATAATCACGTGGTGGCGTTCAGGGCGCCACAAGGGTTATGTTAAGGGTGTGGATGGTGAAATTATGCTCTTTTCTCTTGGACAGTAATCACGTCTTGGAGTTCAGGGCGCCACAAGGGTGATGTTAAGGGTGTGGATGGTGAAATTATGCTCTTTTCTCAATGACAATAATCACGTGGTGGAGTTCAGGGCTCCACGAGGGTGATGTTAAGGATGTGGATGGTGAAATTATGCTCTTTTCTCAAGGACGATAATCACGTCATGGAGTTCAGGGCGCCACAAGGGTGATGTTAAGGGTGTGGATGGTGAAATTATGCTCTTTTCTCAAGTACAATAATCACGTGACGAGTTCAGGGTTCCACAAGGGTGATTTTAAGGGTGTGGATGGTGAAATTATGCTCTTTTCTCAAGGACGATAATCACGTGGTGTAGTTCAGGGCGCCACAAGGGTGATGTTAAGGGTGTGGATGGTGAAATTATGCTCTTTTTTTAAGGACGATAATCACGTCTTGGAGTTCGAGGCGCCAAAAGGGTGATGTTAAGGGTGTGGATGGTGAAATTATGCTCTTTTCTCAAGGACAATAATCACGTGGTGGAGTTCAGGGCGCCCAAGAGTGATGTTAAGGGTCTGGATGATAAAATTAGGCTCTTTTCTCAACGACAATAATCACGTGGTGGAGTTCAGGGCGCCACAAGGGTGATGTTGAAGGTGTGGATGGTGAAATTATGCTCTTTTCTCAAGGACAATAATCACGTGGTGGAGTTCAGGGCGCCACAAGAGTGATGTTAAGGGTCTGGATGGTGAAATTATGCTCTTTTCTCAAGGACAATAATCACGTGGTGGAGTTCAGGGCGCAACAAGGGTGATGTTAAGGGTGTGGATGGTGAAATTATGCTCCTTTCTCGAGGACGATGATCAGGTCTTGGAGTTTGGGGCGCCACAAGAGTGATGTTAAGGGTGTGGATGGTGTAATTATGCTCTTTTCTCAAGGACAATAATCACGTCATGGAGTTCGGGGCGCCACAAGGGTGATGTTGAGGGTGTGGATGGTGAAATTATGCTCTTTTCTCAAGGACGACAATCACGTCTCGGAGTTCAGGGCACCACAAGGGTGAGTTTAAGGGTGAGGATGGTGAAATTATGCTCTTTTCTCAAGGACGATAATCACGTCTTGGAGTTCAGGGCGCCACAAGGGTGATGTTGAGGGTGTGGAGGGTAAAATTATGCTCTTTACTCAAGGACAATAATCACGTCTTGGAGTTCAGGGCGCCACAAGGGTGATGTTGAGGGTGTGGATGGTAAAATTATGCTCTTTTCTCAAGGACGATGATCACGTCAAGTGATTCAGGGCGCCACAAGGGTGATGTTAAGGGTGTGGAGGGTGAATTATGTTTTTTTCTTGAGGACAATAATCATGTGGTGGAGTTCAGGGCGCCACAAGGGTGATGTTAAGGGTGTGGATGGTGGAATAATGCTCTTTTCTCAAGGACAATAATCACGTCATGGAGTTCAGGGCACCACAAGGGTGATGTTAAGGGTGTGGATGGTGAGATTATACTCTTTTCTCGAGGACGATAATCACGTCATGAGGTTCAGGGCGCCAAAAGGGTGATGTTAAGGGTGTGGATGGTGAAATTATGCTCTTTTCTCAAGGACGATAAGCACGTGGTGTTGTACAGGGCACCACAAGGGTGATGTTAAGGGTGTGGGTGGTGAAATTATGCTTTTCTCTTAAGGAAGATAATCACGTGGTGAAGTTCGGGGCGCCACAAGGGTGATGTTAAGAGTGTAGATGGTGAAATTATGCTCTTTTCTCAAGGACAATAATCACGTCGTGGAGATTAGGTCGCCACAAGGATGATGTTAAGGGTGTGGATGGTGAAATTATGGTCTTTTCTCAAGGACAATAATCACGCCATGGAGTTCAGGGCACTACAAGGGTGATGTTAAGGGTCTGGATGGTGAAATTATGCTCTTTTCTCAAGGACAATAATCACGTGGTGAGGTTCAGGGCGCCACAAGGGAGATGTTAAGGGTGTGGATGGTGAAATTATGCTCTTTTCTCAAGGACAATAATCACGTGGTGGAGTTCAGGGCGCCACGAGGGTGATGTTAAGGGTGTGGATGGTGAAGTTATGCTCTTTTCTCAAGGACGATAATCACGTTTTGGAGTTTAGGGCGCCACAAAAGTGATGTAAAGGGTGTCGATGGTGGAATTATGCTCTTTTATCAAAGACAATAATAACGTCATGGAGTTCAGGCGACCACAAGGGTGATGTTAAGGGTCTGGATGTTAGAATTATGCTCTTTTCTCAAGGACAATAATCACGTGGTGCAGTTCAGGGCGCCACAAGAGTGATGTTAAGGGTGTCGATGGTGAAATTATGCTCTTTTCTCAAGGACAATAATCACGTGGTTAGGTTCAGGTCGCCACAAGGGTGATGTCAAGGGTGTGGATGGTGAAATTATGTTTTTTTTTCAAGGACGATAATCACGTCATGGAGTTCAGAGTGCCACACGGGTGATGTTAAGGGTGTGGATGGTGAGATTATGCTTTTTTCTCATGGACAATAACCACGTTATGAAGTTCAGTGCTCCACAAGGGTGATGTTAAGGGTGTGGATGGTAAAATTATGCTCTTCTCTCGATGACAATAATCACGTGGTGGAGTTCAGGGCACCACAAGGGTGATGTTAAGGGTGTGGATGGTGAAATTATGCTCTTTTCTCAAGGACAATAATCACGTCATGGAGTTCAGGGCGCCACAAGGGTGATGGTAAGTGTGTGGATGGTGAAAATATGCTTCATTCTCAAGGACAATAATCACGTAATGAAGTTCAGTTCGCCACAAGGGTGATGGTAAGGGTGTGGATGGTGAAATTATGCTCTTTTCTCAAGGACAATAATCACGTCATGAAATTCAGGGCACCACAAGGGTTATTTTAAGGGTGTGGATGGTGAAAGTAGGCTCTTTTCTCAAGGACGATAATCAAGTCATGGAGTTCAGGGTGCCACAAGAGTGATGTTGAGCGTTTGGATGGCGAAATTATGCTTTTTTCTCAAGGACAATAATCACGTCATGGAGTTCAGGGCACCACAAGGGTGACGTTAAGGGTGTGGATGGTGGAATTATGCTCTTTCCTCAAGGACAATAATCACGTCATGGAGATCAGGGCGCCACAAGAGTGATGTTAAGGTTTTGGATGGTGAAATTATGCTCTTTTCTCGAGGACAATATTCACACCATGGAGTTCAAGGCGCCACAAGGGTGACGTTAAGGGTGTGGATGGTGAAATTATGCTTCTTTCTCAAGGACAATAATCACGTGGTGGAGTTCAGGGCGCCACAAGGGTGATGTAAAGGATGTGGAGGGTGAAATTATGCTTTTTTTTCAAGGACAATATCCACGTCATGGAGTTCAGGGCGCCACAAGAGTGATGTTGAGGGTCTGGATGGTGAAATTATGCTCTTTTCTCAAGGACATTAATCACGTGTTGGAGTTCAGGACGCCACTAGGGTGATGTTAAGGGTCTGGTTGGTGAAATTATGCTCTTTTCTCAAACTTAATGATCACGTCATAGAGTTCAGGGTGCCACAAGGGTGATCTTAAGAGTGTGGATGGTGAAATTATGCTCTATTCTCAAGGAGGATAATCACGTGGTGTTGTACAGGGCACCACAAGGGTGATGTTAAGGGTGTGGATGGTGAAATTATGCTTTTTTCTCAAGGACGATAATCACGTGGTGAATTTCAGGGCACCACAAGGGTGATGTTAAGGGTGTGGATGGTGAATTAATGCTCTTTTTTCAAAGACGATAATCACGTCTTTGAGTTCAGGGCGCCAAAAGGGTGATGTCAAAGGTGTGAATGGTGGAATTATGCTCTTTTCTCAAGGACAATAATCACGTCATGTAGTTCAGGGCGCCACAAGGGTGATGTTAAGGGTGTGGATGGTGGAATTATGCTATTTTCTTAAGGACAATAATCACGTGGTGGAGTTGAGGGCGTCACAAGGGTGATGTTGAGGGTGTGGATGGTGAAATTATGCTCTTTTCCCAAGGACAATAATCACGTGGTAGAGTTCAGGGCGCCCAAGAGTGATGTTGAGGGTCTGGATGGTGAAATTATGCTCTTTTCTCAAGGACAATAATCACGTGGTGGAGTTCAGGGAGCCACAAGGGTGATGTTGAGGGTGTGGATGGTGAAATTGAGCTCTTTTCTCAAGGACGATAATAACGTCATGAAGTTCAGGGCGCCACAAGGGTGATGTTAAGGGTGTGGATGGTGAAATTATGCTCTTTTCTCAAGGACAATAACCACGTCATGGAGTTCAGGGCGCCACAAGGGTGATGTTAAGGGTGTGGAGTGTGAAATTATGCTCTTTTCTCAAGGACAATAATTACGTCATGAAGTTCAGGGTGCCACAAGGGTGATGTTAAGGGTGTGGATAGTAAGATTAGGCTCTTTCTCAAAGACGATAATCAGGTCATGGAGTTCAGGGCGCCACAAGGGTGATGTTAAGGGTGTGGATGGTGAAATTATGCTCTTTTCTCAAGAACAATAATCACGTCAGGAAGTTCAGGGCACCACAAGGGTAATGTTAAGGGTCGTGGATGGTGAAATTAGGCTTTTTCCTAAAGGACGATAATCACGTCATGGAGTTCAGAGTGCCACAAGGGTGATGTTAAGGGTGTGGATGGTGAAATAAGGCTCTTTTCTTAATGACAATAATAACGTCATGGAGTTCAGAGCGCCACAAGGGTGATGTTAAGGGTGTGGAGGGTGAAATTATGCTCTTTTCTCAGAAACAATAATCATGTGGTGGAGTTCAGGGGGCCGCAAGGGTGATGTTAAGGGTGTGGATGGTGGAATTATGCTCTTTTCTCAAGGACACTAATCACGTGGTGAAGTTCAGGGCGCCACAAAGGTGATGTTAAGGGTGTGGATGGTGAAATTATGCTCTTCTCTCGATGACAATAATCACGTGGTGGTCTCAGGGCACCACAAGGGTGATGTTAAGGGTGTGGATGGTGGTATTATGCTCTTTTCTCAAGGACAATAATCACGTGGTGGAGTTCAGGGTGCCACAAGGGTGATGTTAAGGGTGTGGAGGGTGAAATTATGCTCTTCTCTCAAGGACAATAATCACGTCATGGAGTTCAGGGCGACACAAGGGTGATGTTAAGGGTGTGGATGGTGAAATTATGCTCTATTCTCGAGGACAATATTCACGTGGTGGAGTTCAGGGCGCCACAAGGGTGATGTTAAGGGTGTGAAGGGTGGAATTATGCTCCTTTCTCAAGGACAATAATCACGTCATGGAGTTCAGGGCGCCACAAGGATGATGTTAAGGGTGTGGATAGTGAAATTAGGCTTTTTTCTCGAAGATGATAATCACGTCATGAAGTTCAGGGAGCCACAAGGGTGATGTTAAGGGTTTGGATGGAGAAATTATGCTATTTTCACAAGGACAATATTCACGTCATGGAGTTCAGGGCACCACAAGGGTGATGTTAAGGGTGTGGAGGGTGAAATTATGCTCATTTCTCAGGGACAATAATCACGTGGTGAAGTTCAGGGGGCCGCGAGGGTGATGTTAAGGGTGTGAATGGTGAAATTATAATCTTTTCTCAAGGACAATAATCACGTAATGGAGTTCAGGGCGCCACAAGAGTGATGTTAAGTGTCTGGATGGTGAAATTATGCTCTTTTCTCAAGAACAATAATCAGGTGGTGGAGTTCAGGGCGCCACAAGGGTGATGTTGAGGGTCTGGTTGGTTAAATTATGCTCTTTTCTCAAGGACAATAATCACGTCATGGAGTTCAGGGTGCCACAAGGGTGATGTCCAGGGTGTGGATGGTGAAATTAGGCTCTTTACTCAAGGACGATAATCACGTGGTGTTGTACAGGGCACCACAAGGGTGATGTTAAAGGTGTGGATGGTGAAATTATGCTTTTTTCTCAGGGACGATAATCACGTGGTGAAGTACAGGGTGCCACAAGGGTGATGTTAAGGGTGTGGATCAAGAAATTATGCTCTTTTCTCGAGGACGATAATCACGTCATGGAGTACAGGGCACCACAAGGGTGATGTCATGAGTGTGGATGGTGAAATTATGCTCTTTTCTCAAGGACAATAATCACGTTGTGTTGTACAGGGCACCACAAGGGTGACGTTAAGGGTGTGGATGGTGAAATAAGGCTCTTTTCTCAAGGAAAATGATCACGTCATGAAGTTCAGGGGGCCACGAAGGGGATGTTAGGAGTGTGGATGGTGAAATTATGCTCTTTTCTCAAGGACGAAAATCACGTGGTGGAGTTCAGGGCGCCACAAGGGTGATGTTAAGAGTGTGGATGGTAAAATTATGCTCTTTTCTCTTGGACAATAATCACGTCTTGGAGTCAGGTCGCCACAAGGGTGATGTTAAGGGTCTGGTTGGTGAAATTATGCTCTTTTCTCAAGGACAATAATAACGTCATGGAGTTCAGGGCGCCACAAGGGTGATGTTAAGGGTGTGGATGGTGAAATTATGCTATTTTCTCAAGGACGATAATCAAGTGGTGATGTACAGGGCACCATAAGGGTGATGTTAAGGGTGTGGATGGTGAAATTATGCTCTTTTCTCAAGGACGATGAGCACGTGGTGTTGTACAGGGCACCACAAGGGTGATGTTAAGGGTGTGGGTGGTGAAATTATGCTTTTCTCTTAAGGACGATAATCACGTGGTGAAGTTCAGGGCGCCACAAGGGTGATGTTAAGAGTGTGGATGGTGAAATTATGCTCTTTTCTTAAGGACAATAATCACGTCATGGAGATTAGGTCGCCACAAGGATGATGTTAAGGGTGTGGATGGTGAAATTATGGTCTTTTCTCAAGGACAATAATCACGCCATGGAGTTCAGGGCACTACAAGGGTGATGTTAAGGGTCTGGATGGTGAAATTATGCTCTTTTCTCAAGGACAATAATCACGTGGTGAGGTTCAGGGCGCCACAAGGGAGATGTTAAGGGTGTGGATGGTGAAATTATGCTCTTTTCTCAAGGACAATAATCATGTGGTGGAGTTCAGGGCGCCACAAGGGTGATGTTAAGGGTGTGGATGGTGAAGTTATGCTCTTTTCTCAAGGACGATAATCACGTTTTGGAGTTTAGGGCGCCACAAAAGTGATGTAAAGGGTGTCGATGGTGGAATTATGCTCTTTTATCAAAGACAATAATAACGTCATGGAGTTCAGGTGACCACAAGGGTGATGTTAAGGGTCTGGATGGTGGAATTATGCTCTTTTCTCAAGGACAATAATCACGTGGTGGAGTTCAGGGCGCCACAAGAGTGATGTTAAGGGTGTCGATGGTGAAATTATGCTCTTTTCTCAAGGACAATAATCACGTGGTTAGGTTCAGGTCGCCACAAGGGTGATGTCAAGGGTGTGGATGGTGTAATTATGCTCTTTTTTCAAGGACGATAATCACGTCATGGAGTTTAGAGTACCACAAGGGTGATGTTAAGGGTGTGGATGGTAAAATTATGCTCTTCTCTCGAGCACAATAATCACGTGGTGGAGTTCAGGGCAACACAAGGGTGATGTTAAGGGTGTGGATGGTGAAATCATGCTCTTTTCTCAATGACAATAATCACGTCATGGAGTTCAGGGCGCCACAAGGGTGATGTTAAGGGTGTGGATGGTGTGATTATGCTTTTTTCTCATGGACAATAACCACGTGATGAAGTTCAGTGCGCCACTAGGGTGATGTTAAGGGTGTGGATGGTGAAATTATGCTCTTCTCTCGATGACAATAATCACGTGGTGGAGTTCAGGGCACCACAAGGGTGATGTTAAGGGTGTGGATGGTGAAATTATGCTCTTTTCTCAAGGACAATAATCACGTGGTGAAGTTCAGGGTGCCACAAGGGTGATGGTAAGGGTGTGGATGGTGAAATTATGCTCTTTTCTCAAGGACAATAATCACGTCATGGAATTCAGGGCGCCACAAGGGTGATGTTAAGTGTGTGGATGGTGAAATATGCTTCATTCTCAAGGACAATAATCACGTAATGAAGTTCAGTTCGCCACAAGGGTGATGGTAAGGGTGTGGATGGTGAAATTATGCTCTTTTCTCAAGGACAATATTCACGTCATGAAGTTCAGGGCACCACAAGGGTGATGTTAAGGGTGTGGATGGTGAAAGTAGGCTCTTTTCTCAAGGACGATAATCAAGTCATGGATTTCAGGGTGCCACAAGGGTGATGTTGAGCGTTTGGATGGCGAAATTATGCTCTTTTCTCAAGGACAATAATCACGTCATGGAGTTCAGGGCGCCACAAGGGTGACGTTAAGGGTGTTGATGGTGGAATTATGCTCTTTTCTCAAGGACAATAATCACGTCATGGAGATCAGGGCGCCACAAGAGTGATGTTAAGGTTTTGGATGGTGAAATTATGCTCTTTTCTCGAGGACAATAATCACACCATGGAGTTCAGGGCGCCACAAGGGTGACGTTAAGGGTGTGGATGGTGAAATTATGCTTCTTTCTCAAGGACAATAATCACGTGGTGGAGTTCAGGGCGCCACAAGGGTGATGTAAAGGATGTGGAGGGTGAAATTATGCTTTCTTCTCAAGGACAATATCCACGTCATGGAGTTCAGGGCGCCACAAGAGTGATGTTGAGGGTCTGGATGGTGAAATTATGCTCTTTTCTCAAGGACATTAATCACGTGTTGGAGTTCAGGACGCCACTAGGGTGATGTTAAGGGTCTGGTTGGTGAAATTATGCTCTTTTCTCAAACTTAATGATCACGTCATAGAGTTCAGGGTGCCACAAGGGTGATCTTAAGAGTGTGGATGGTGAAATTATGCTCTATTCTCAAGGAGGATAATCACGTGGTGTTGTACAGGGCACCACAAGGGTGATGTTAAGGGTGTGAATGGTGAAATTATGCTTTTTTCTCAAGGACGATAATCACGTGGTGAATTTCAGGGCACCACAAGGGTGATGTTAAGGGTGTGGATGGTGAATTAATGCTCTTTTCTCAAGGACGATAATCACGTCATGGAGTTCAGGGCGCCACAAGGGTGATGGTAAGAGTGTGGATGGTAAAATGATGCTCTTTTTTCAAAGACGATAATCACGTCTTTGAGTTCAGGGCGCCAAAAGGGTGATGTCAAAGGTGTGAATGGTGAAATTATGCTCTTTTCTCAAGGACAATAATCACGTCATGTAGTTCAGGGCGCCACAAGGGTGATGTTAAGGGTGTGGATGGTGGAATTATGCTATTTTCTTAAGGACAATAATCACGTGGTGGAGTTGAGGGCGTCACAAGGGTGATGTTGAGGGTGTGGATGGTGAAATTATGCTCTTTTCCCAAGGACAATAATCACGTGGTAGAGTTCAGGGCACCCAAGAGTGATGTTAAGGGTCTGGATGGTGAAATTATGCTCTTTTCTCAAGGACAATAATCACGTGGTGGAGTTCAGGGAGCCACAAGGGTGATGTTGAGGGTGTGGATGGTGAAATTGAGCTCTTTTCTCAAGGACGATAATAACGTCATGAAGTTCAGGGCGCCACAAGGGTGATGTTAAGGGTGTGGATGGTGAAATTATGCTCTTTTCTCAAGGACAATAACCACGTCATGGAGTTCAGGGCGCCACAAGGGTGATGTTAAGGGTGTGGAGTGTGAAATTATGCTCTTTTCTCAAGGACAATAATTACGTCATGAAGTTCAGGGTGCCACAAGGGTGATGTTAAGGGTGTGGATAGTAAGATTAGGCTCTTTCTCAAAGACGATAATCAGGTCATGGAGTTCAGGGCGCCACAAGGGTGATGTTAAGGGTGTGGATGGTGAAATTATGCTCTATTCTCAAGAACAATAATCACGTCAGGAAGTTCAGGGCACCACAAGGGTAATGTTAAGGGTCGTGGATGGTGAAATTAGGCTTTTTCCTAAAGGACGATAATCACGTCATGGAGTTCAGAGTGCCACAAGGGTGATGTTAAGGGTGTGGATGGTGAAATAAGGCTCTTTCCTTAATGACAATAATAACGTCATGGAGTTCAGAGCGCCACAAGGGTGATGTTAAGGGTGTGGAGGGTGAAATTATGCTCTTTTCTCAGAAACAATAATCATGTGGTGGAGTTCAGGGGGCCGCAAGGGTGATGTTAAGGGTGTGGATGGTGGAATTATGCTCTTTTCTCAAGGACACTAATCACGTGGTGAAGTTCAGGGCGCCACAAAGGTGATGTTAAGGGTGTGGATGGTGAAATTATGCTCTTCTCTCGATGACAATAATCACGTGGTGGTCTCAGGGCACCACAAGGGTGATGTTAAGGGTGTGGATGGTGGTATTATGCTCTTTTCTCAAGGACAATAATCACGTGGTGGAGTTCAGGGTGCCACAAGGGTGATGTTAAGGGTGTGGAGGGTGAAATTATGCTCTTCTCTCAAGGACAATAATCACGTCATGGAGTTCAGGGCGACACAAGGGTGATGTTAAGGGTGTGGATGGTGAAATTAGGCTCTATTCTCGAGGACAATAATCACGTGGTGGAGTTCAGGGCGCCACAAGGGTGATGTTAAGGGTGTGAAGGGTGGAATTATGCTCCTTTCTCAAGGACAATAATCACGTCATGGAGTTCAGGGCGCCACAAGGATGATGTTAAGGGTGTGGATAGTGAAATTAGGCTTTTTTCTCGAAGATGATAATCACGTCATGAAGTTCAGGGAGCCACAAGGGTGATGTTAAGGGTTTGGATGGAGAAATTATGCTCTTTTCACAAGGACAATATTCACGTCATGGAGTTCAGGGCACCACAAGGGTGATGTTAAGGGTGTGGAGGGTGAAATTATGCTCATTTCTCAGGGACAATAATCACGTGGTGAAGTTCAGGGGGCCGCGAGGGTGATGTTAAGGGTGTGAATGGTGAAATTATAATCTTTTCTCAAGGACAATAATCACGTAATGGAGTTCAGGGCGCCACAAGAGTGATGTTAAGTGTCTGGATGGTGAAATTATGCTCTTTTCTCAAGAACAATAATCAGGTGGTGGAGTTCAGGGCGCCACAAGGGTGATGTTGAGGGTCTGGTTGGTTAAATTATGCTCTTTTCTCAAGGACAATAATCACGTCATGGAGTTCAGGGTGCCACAAGGGTGATGTCCAGGGTGTGGATGGTGAAATTAGGCTCTTTACTCAAGGACGATAATCACGTGGTGTTGTACAGGGCACCACAAGGGTGATGTTAAGGGTGTGGATGGTGAAATTATGCTTTTTTCTCAGGGACGATAATCACGTGGTGAAGTACAGGGTGCCACAAGGGTGATGTTAAGGGTGTGGATCGAGAAATTATGCTCTTTTCTCGAGGACGATAATCACGTCATGGAGTACAGGGCACCACAAGGGTGATGTCATGAGTGTGGATGGTGAAATTATGCTCTTTTCTCAAGGACAATAATCACGTTGTGTTGTACAGGGCACCACAAGGGTGACGTTAAGGGTGTGGATGGTGAAATAAGGCTCTTTTCTCAAGGAAAATGATCACGTCATGAAGTTCAGGGGGCCACGAAGGGGATGTTAGGAGTGTGGATGGTGAAATTATGCTCTTTTCTCAAGGACGAAAATCACGTGGTGGAGTTCAGGGCGCCACAAGGGTGATGTTAAGAGTGTGGATGGTAAAATTATGCTCTTTTCTCTTGGACAATAATCACGTCTTGGAGTCAGGTCGCCACAAGGGTGATGTTAAGGGTCTGGTTGGTGAAATTATGCTCTTTTCTCAAGGACAATAATAACGTCATGGAGTTCAGGGCGCCACAAGGGTGATGTTAAGGGTGTGGATGGTGAAATTATGCTATTTTCTCAAGGACGATAATCAAGTGGTGATGTACAGGGCACCATAAGGGTGATGTTAAGGGTGTGGATGGTGAAATTATGCTCTTTTCTCAAGGACGATGAGCACGTGGTGTTGTACAGGGCACCACAAGGGTGATGTTAAGGGTGTGGGTGGTGAAATTAGGCTTTTCTCTTAAGGACGATAATCACGTGGTGAAGTTCAGGGCGCCACAAGGGTGATGTTAAGAGTGTGGATGGTGAAATTATGCTCTTTTCTTAAGGACAATAATCACGTCATGGAGATTAGGTCGCCACAAGGATGATGTTAAGGGTGTGGATGGTGAAATTATGGTCTTTTCTCAAGGACAATAATCACGCCATGGAGTTCAGGGCACTACAAGGGTGATGTTAAGGGTCTGGATGGTGAAATTATGCTCTTTTCTCAAGGACAATAATCACGTGGTAAGTTTCAGGGCGCCACAAGGGAGATGTTAAGGGTGTGGATGGTGAAATTATGCTCTTTTCTCAAGGACAATAATCATGTGGTGGAGTTCAGGGCGCCACAAGGGTGATGTTAAGGGTGTGGATGGTGAAGTTATGCTCTTTTCTCATGGACGATAATCACGTTTTGGAGTTTAGGGCGCCACAAAAGTGATGTAAAGGGTGTCGATGGTGGAATTATGCTCTTTTATCAAAGACAATAATAACGTCATGGAGTTCAGGTGACCACAAGGGTGATGTTAAGGGTCTGGATGGTGGAATTATGCTCTTTTCTCAAGGACAATAATCACGTGGTGGAGTTCAGGGCGCCACAAGAGTGATGTTAAGGGTGTCGATGGTGAAATTATGCTCTTTTCTCAAGGACAATAATCACGTGGTTAGGTTCAGGTCGCCACAAGGGTGATGTCAAGGGTGTGGATGGTGTAATTATGCTCTTTTTTCAAGGACGATAATCACGTCATGGAGTTTAGAGTACCACAAGGGTGATGTTAAGGGTGTGGATGGTAAAATTATGCTCTTCTCTCGAGCACAATAATCACGTGGTGGAGTTCAGGGCAACACAAGGGTGATGTTAAGGGTGTGGATGGTGAAATCATGCTCTTTTCTCAAGGACAATAATCACGTCATGGAGTTCAGGGCGCCACAAGGGTGATGTTAAGGGTGTGGATGGTGAGATTATGCTTTTTTCTCATGGACAATAACCACGTGATGAAGTTCAGTGCGCCACTAGGGTGATGTTAAGGGTGTGGATGGTGAAATTATGCTCTTCTCTCGATGACAATAATCACGTGGTGGAGTTCAGGGCACCACAAGGGTGATGTTAAGGGTGTGGATGGTGAAATTATGCTCTTTTCTCAAGGACAATAATCACGTGGTGAAGTTCAGGGTGCCACAAGGGTGATGGTAAGGGTGTGGATGGTGAAATTATGCTCTTTTCTCAAGGACAATAATCACGTCATGGAATTCAGGGCGCCACAAGGGTGATGTTAAGTGTGTGGATGGTGAAATTATGCTCTTTTCTCAAGGACAATATTCACGTCATGAAGTTCAGGGCACCACAAGGGTGATGTTAAGGGTGTGGATGGTGAAAGTAGGCTCTTTTCTCAAGGACGATAATCAAGTCATGGATTTCAGGGTGCCACAAGGGTGATGTTGAGCGTTTGGATGGCGAAATTATGCTCTTTTCTCAAGGACAATAATCACGTCATGGAGTTCAGGGCGCCACAAGGGTGACGTTAAGGGTGTTGATGGTGGAATTATGCTCTTTTCTCAAGGACAATAATCACGTCATGGAGATCAGGGCGCCACAAGAGTGATGTTAAGGTTTTGGATGGTGAAAATATGCTCTTTTCTCGAGGACAATAATCACACCATGGAGTTCAGGGCGCCACAAGGGTGACGTTAAGGGTGTGGATGGTGAAATTATGCTTCTTTCTCAAGGACAATAATCACGTGGTGGAGTTCAGGGCGCCACAAGGGTGATGTTAAGGATGTGGAGGGTGAAATTATGCTTTTTTCTCAAGGACAATATCCACGTCATGGAGTTCAGGGTGCCACAAGAGTGATGTTGAGGGTCTGGATGGTGAAATTATGCTCTTTTCTCAAGGACAATAATCACGTGGTGGAGTTCAGGGCGCCACCAGGGTGATGTTAAGGGTCTGGTTGGTGAAATTATGCTCTTTTCTCAAACACAATGATCACGTCATAGAGTCCAGGGCGCCACAAGGGTGATCTTAGGAGTGTGGATGGTGAAATCATGCTCTATTCTTAAGGACGATGATCACGTGGTGTTGTACAGGGCACCACAAGGGTGATGTTAAGGGTGTGGATGGTGAAATTATGCTTTTTTCTCAAGGACGATAATCACGTGGTGAATTTCAGGGCACCACAAGGGTGATGTTAAGGGTGTGGATGGTGAATTAATGCTCTTTTCTCAAGGACGATAATCACGTCATGGAGTTCAGGGCGCCACAAGGGTGATGTTAAGAGTGTGGATGGTAAAATTATGCTCTTTTTTCAAAGACGATAATCACGTCTTCGAGTTCAGGGCGCCAAAAGGGTGATGTCAAGGGTGTGAATGGTGAAATTATGCTCTTTTCTCAAGGACAATAATCACGTCATGTAGTTCAGGGCGCCACAAGGGTGATGTTAAGGGTGTGGATGGTGGAATTATGCACTTTTCTCAAGGACAATAATCACGTGGTGGAGTTCAGGGCGCCACAAGGGTGATGTTGAGGGTGTGGATGGTGAAATTATGCTCTTTT
This sequence comes from Brachyptera risi, assembly GCA_964007535.1. Classification (NCBI taxonomy): domain Eukaryota; kingdom Metazoa; phylum Arthropoda; class Insecta; order Plecoptera; family Taeniopterygidae; genus Brachyptera; species Brachyptera risi. Next base: position 48,956,786 of record OZ023328.1, read on the forward strand.
CTCAAGGACAATAATCACGTGGTGGAGTTCAGGGCGCCCAAGAGTGATGTTAAGGGTCTGGATGGTGAAATTATGCTCTTTTCTCAAGGACAATAATCACGTGGTGGAGTTCAGGGAACCACAAGGGTGATGTTGAGGGCGTGGATGGTGAAATTAGGCTCTTTTTTCAAGGACGATAATAACGTCATGAAGTTCAGGGCGCCACAAGGGTGATGTTAAGGGTGTGGATGGTGAAATTATGCTTTTTTCTCAAGGACAATAACCACGTCATGGAGTTCATGGCGCCAAAAGGGTGATGTTAAGGGTGTGGAGGGTGAAATCATGCTCTTTTCTCAAGGACAATAATCACGTCATGAAGTTCAGGGAGCCACAAGGGTGATGTTAAGGGTGTGGATAGTAAGATTAGGCTCTTTCTCAAAGACGATAATCACGTCATGGAGTTCAGGGCGCCACAAGGGTGATGTTAGGGGGGGGATGGTGAAATTATGCTCTTTTCACAAGAACAATAATCACGTCATGAAGTTCAGGGCACCACAACGGTAATGTTAAGGGTCGTGGATGGTGAACTTAGGCTTTTTTCTAAAGGACGATAATCACGTCATGGAGTTCAGAGTGCCACAAGGGTGATGTTAAGGGTGTGGATGGTGATATAAGGCTCTTTTCTCAATGACAATAACCACGTGATGAAGTTCAGTGCGCCACTAGGGTGATGTTAAGGGTGTGGATGGTGAAATTATGCTCTTTTCTCGAGGACAATGATCACGTGCTGGAGTTCAGGGCGCCACAAGGGTGATGTTAAGGGTGTGAAGGGTGGAATTATGCTCCTTTCTCAAAGACAATAATCACGTCATGGAGTTCAGGGCGCCACAAGGGTGATGTTAAGGGTGTGGATAGTGAAATTAGGCTTTTTTCTCAAAGACGATAATCACGTCATGAAGTTCAGGGAACCACAAGGGTGATGTTAAGGGTTTGGATGGAGAAATTATGCTCTTTTCACAAGGACAATATTCACGTCATGGATATCAGGGCACCACAAGGGTGATGTTAAGGGTGTGGAGGGTGAAATTATGCTCATTTCTCAGGAACAATAATCACGTGGTAGAGTTCAGGGGGCCGCGAGGGTGATGGTAAGGGTGTGAATGGTGAAATTATAATCTTTTCTCAAGGACAATAATCACGTAATGGAGTTCAGGGCGCCACAAGAGTGATGTTAAGTGTCTGGATGGTGAAATTATGCTCTTTTCTCAAGAACAATAATCAGGTGGTGGAGTTCAGGGCGCCACAAGGGTGATGTTGAGGGTCTGGTTGGTTAAATTATGCTCTTTTCTCAAGGACAATAATCACGTCATGGAGTTCAGGGTGCCACAAGGGTGATGTCCAGGGTGTGGATGGTGAAATTAGACTCTTCACTCAAGGACGATAATCACGTGGTGTTGTACAGGGCACCACAAGGGTGATGTTAAGGGTGTGGATGGTGAAATTATGCTTTTTTCTCAGGGACGATAATCACGTGGTGAAGTACAGGGTGCCACAAGGGTGATGTTAAGGGTGTGGATGGTGAAATAAGGCTCTTTTCTCAAGGAAAATGATAACGTCATGAAGTTCAGGGGGCCACGAAGGGGATGTTTGGAGTGTGGATGGTGAAATTATGCTCTTTTCTCAAGGACGATAATCACGTGGTGGAGTTCAGGGCGCCACAAGGGTGATGTTAAGAGTGTGGATGGTAAAATTATGCTCTTTTCTCTTGGACAATAATCACGTCTTGGAGTTCAGGTCGCCACAAGGGTGAAGTTAAGGGTCTGGTTGGTGAAATTATGCTCTTTTCTCAAGGACAATAATAACGTCATGGAGTTCAGGGCACCACGAGGGTGATGTTAAGGGTGTGGATGGTGAAATTATGCTTTTTTCTCAGGGACGATAATCACGTGGTGAAGTTCAGGGCGTCACAAGGGTGATGTTAAGGGTGTGGATGGTGAAATTTTGCTCTTTTCTCGAGGACGATGATAACGTCATGAAGTTCAGGGCGCCACAAGGGTGATGTTAAGAGTGTGGATGGTGAAATTATGCTCTTTTCTCTTGGACAATAATCACTCCATGGAGTTCAGGTCGCCACTAGGGTGATGTTAAGGGTGTGGAGGGTGAAATTATGCTCTTTTCTCAAGGACAATGATCACGTCATGGAGTTCAGGGCGCCACAAGGGTGATGTTAAGGGTCTGGATGGTGGAATCAGGCTCTTTTCTCAAGGATAATAATCACGTCATGGAGTTCAGGGCGCCACAAGGGTGATGTTAAGGGTCTGGATGGTGAAATTATGCTTTTTTCTCGAGGACAATAATCACGTGGTGGAGTTCAGGGTGCCACAAGGGTGATGTTGAGGGTGTGGATGGTGAAATTATGCTCTTTTCTCAGGAACAATAATCACGTGGTGGAGGTCAGGGTGCCACAAGGGTGATGTTGAGGGTGTGGATGGTGAAATTATGCTTTTTTCTCAAGGACGATAATCATGTCATGGAGTTCAGGGCACCACAAGGCTAATGTTAAGGGTGTGGAGGGTGAAATTATGCTCTTTTCTCAAGGACGATAATCACGTCATGAAGTTCAGGGCTTCACAAGGGTGATGTTGAGGGTGTGGATGGTGAAATTATTATATTTTCTCAAGGACAATAATCACGTGCTGAGGTTCAGGGCGCCACAAGGGTGATGTTAAGGGTGTGGATGGTGAAATTATGCTCTTTTCTCAAGGAAAATAATCACGTGGTGGAGTTCAGGGCGCCACAAGGGTGATGTTGAGGGAGTGGATAGTGAAATTATGCTCTTTTTTCAAGGACGATAATCACGTCTTCAAGTTCAGGGCGCCACAAGAGTGATGTTGAGGGTGTCGATTGTGGAATTATGCTCTTTTCTCAAGGACAATAATCACGTCATGGAGTTCAGGCCGCCACAAGGGTGATTTAAAGGTTGTGGATGGTGAAATTATGCTCGTTTCTCGAGGACAATAATCACGTGGAGGAGTTCAGGGCAACACAAGGGTGGTGTTAATGGTTTCGATGGTGAAATTATGCTCTTTTCTCAAGGACGATAATCACGTTTTGGAGTTCAGGGTGCCACAAGGGTGATGTTAAGGGTGTGGAGGGTGAAATTATGCTTTTTTCTCAGGAACATTAATCACGTGGTGGAGTTCAGGGGGCCGCAAGGGTGATGTTAAGGGTGTGGATGGTGAAATTATGCTCTTTTCGCATGGACACTAATCACGTGGTGAAGTTCAGGGCGCCACAAAGGTGATGTTAAGGGTGTGGATGGTAAAATTATGCTCTTCTCTCGATGACAATATTCACGTGGTGGAGTTCAGGGCACCACAAGGGTGATGTTAAGGGTGTGGATGGTGAAATTATGCTCTTTTCTCAAGGACAATTATCACGTGGTGGAGTTCAGGGGGCCACAAGGGTGATGTTAAGGGTGTGGAGAGTGAAATTATGCTCTTTTCTCAAGGACAATAATCACGTCATGGAGTTCAGGGCGAGACAAGGGTGATGTTAAGGATGTGGATGGTGAAATTATACTCTTTCATCGAGGACAATAATCACGTGGGGAAGTTCAGGGCGCCACAAGGGTGATGTTAAGGGTGTGGAGGGTTGAATTATGCTCTTTTCTCAAGGACAATAATCACGTCATGGAGTTAAGGGCGCCACAAGGGTGATGTTAAGGGTTTGGTTGGTGAAATAATGCTCTTTTCTCAAGGACAATATTCACGTCATGGAGTTCAGGGCGCCACAAGGGTGATGTTAAGGGTGTGGAGGGTGAAATTATGCTCTTTTCTCAGGAACAATAATCACGTGGTAGAGTTCAGGGGGCCGCAAGGGTGATGTTAAGGGTGTGGATGGTGAAATTATGCTCTTTTCTCAAGGACAATAATCACGTGGTGGAGTTCAGGGCACCACAAGGGTGATGTTAAGGGTGTGGATGGTGAAATTAGGCTCTTTTCTCAAGGACAATAATCACGTTATGGAGTTCAGGACGCCACAAGAGTGATGTTAAGTGTCTGGATGGTGAATTTATGCTCTTTTCTCAAGAACAATAATCACGTGGTGGAGTTCAGGGCGCCACAAGGGTGATGTTGAGGGTCTGGTTGGTTAAATTATGCTCTGTTCTCGACGACGATAATGACGTCATGGATTACAGGGTGCCACAAGGGTGATGTTATGAGTGTGGATGGTGAAATTATGCTCTTTTCTCACGGACAATAATCACGTTGTGTTGTAAAGGGCACCACAAGGGTGATGTTGAGGGTGTGGATGATGAAATTATGCTCTTTTCTGAAAAAAAATAATCACGTCATGAAGTTCAGGGGGCCACAAGGGGGATGTTAAGAGTGTGGATGGTGAAATTATGCTCTTTTCTCAAGGACGATAATCACGTGGTGGAGTTCAGGGCGCCACAAGGGTGATGTTAAGAGTGTGGATGGTAAAATATTGCTCTTTTCTCTTGGACAATAATCACGTCTTGGTGTTCAGGTCGCCACAAGGGTGATGTTAAGGGTCTGGTTGGTGAAATTATGCTCTTTTCTCAAGGACAATAATCACGTCATGGAGTTCAGGGCGCCACAAGGGTGATGGTAAGGGTGTGGATGGTGAAATTATGCTCTTTTCTCAAGGACGATAATCAAGTGGTGTTGTACAGGGCACCATAAGGGTGATGTTAAGGGTGTGGATGGTGAAATTATGCTTTTTTTTTGAGGACGATAATCACGTGGTGAAGTTCAGGGTGCCACAAGGGTGATGTTAAGGGGGTGGATGGTGAAATTATGCTCTTTTCTCAAGGACGATGATAACGTCATGGAGTTCAGGGCGCCACAAGGGTGATGTTAAGGGTGTGGATGGTGAAATTATGCTCTTTTCTCAAGGACGATATTCAGTACATGGAGTTCAGGGCGTCACAAGGGTGATGTTAAGGGTGTGGATGGTGAAATTATGCTCTTTTCTCAAGGACAATAATCACTCTGTTGAGTTCAGGGCGCCACAAGGGTGATGTTAAGGTTGGATGGTGAAATTATCCTCTTTTCTCAAGGACGATATTCACGTGATGAAGTTCAGGGCGCCACAAGGGTGATGTTAAGGGTGTGGATGGTGAAATTATGCTCCTTTCTCAAGGACAATAATCACTCTGTTGAGTTCAGGGCAACACAAGGGTGATGTTAAGGGTGTGGATGGGGAAATTATGCTCTTTTCTCAAGGACAATAATCACTCTGTGGAGTTCAGGGCGCCACAAGGGTGATGTTAAGGGTGTGGATGGTTAAATCATGCTATTTTCACAAGGACAATAATCACTCTGTGGAGTTCAGGGCGCCACAAGGGTGATGTTAGGGGTGTGGATGGTGGAATGATGGTCTTTCCTCAAGGACAATAATCACTCTGTTGAGTTCAGGGCGCCACAAGGGTGATGTTAAGGGTGTGGATGGTGAAATTATGCTCTTTTCTCAAGGACAATAATCACTCTGTTGAGTTCAGGGCGCCAAAAGTGTGATGTTGAGGGTGGATGGTGAAATTATGCTCTTTTCTCAAGGACGATATTCACCTGGTGAAGTTCAGGGCGCCACAAGGGTGATGTTAAGGGTGTGGATATTGAAATTATGCTCTTTTCTCAAGGACGATATTCACGTGGTGAAGTTCAGGGTGCCACAAGGGTGATGTTAAGGGTGGATGGTGAAATTATGCTCTTTTCTCAAGGACGATATTCACGTGGTGAAGTTCAGGGCGCCACAAGGGTGATGTTAAGGGTGTGGATGGTGGAATTATGCTCTCATCTCGAGGACGATATTCACGTGGTGAAGTTCAGGGCGCCACAAGGGTGATGTTAAGGGTGTGGATGGTGAAATTATGCTCTTTTCTCAAGGACGATATTCACGTGGTGAAGTTCAGGGCGCCACAAGGGTGATGTTAAGGGTGTGGATGGTGAAATTATGCTCGTTTCTCAAGGACGATATTCACGTGGTGAAGTTCAGGGCGCCACAAGGGTGATGTCAAGGGTGTCGATGGTGGAATTATGCTCTTTTCTCAAGGACAATAATCACGTGGTGGAGTTCAGGGCGCCACAAGGGTGATGTTAAGGGTGTGGATGGTGAAATTATGCTCATTTCTCAAGGACGATATTCACGTGGTGAAGTTCAGGGCGCCACAAGGGTGATGTTAAGGGTGTGGATGGTGAAATTATGCTCTTTCCTCAAGGACGATATTCACTCTGTTGAGTTCAGGGCGCCACAATAGTGATGTAAGGGTGTGGATGGTGAAATTATGCTCTTTTCTCAAAGACAATAATCACGTTGTTGAGTTCAGGGCGCCACAAGGGTGATGTTAAGGGTGTGGATGGTGAAATTAGGCTCTTTTCTCAAGGACAATAATCACTCTGTTGAGTTCAGGGTGCCACAAGGGTGATGTTAAGGGTGTGGATGGTGAAATTATGCTCTTTTCTCAAGGACGATATTCACTCTGTTGAGTTCAGGGCGCCACAAGGGTGATGTTAAGGGTGTGGATGGTGAAATTATGCTCTTTTCTCAAGGACAATAATCACTCTGTTGTGTTCAGGGCGCCACAAGGGTGATGTTGAGGGTGTGGATGGTGAAATTATGCTCTTTTCTCAAGGACGATATTCACGTCATGGAGTTCAGGGCGCCACAAGGGTGATGTTAAGGGTGTGGATGGTGAAATTATGCTCTTTTCTCAATTACGATATTCACGTGGTGAAGTTCAGGGCGCAACAATGGTGATGTTAAGGGTGTGGATGGTGAAATTAGGCTCTTTTCTCGAGGACAATAATCACGTCATGGAGTTCAGGGCGCCACAAGGGTGATGTTAAGGGTGTGGATGGTGAAATTATAATCTTTTCTCAAGGACGATATTCACGTGGTGAAGTTCAGGGCGCCACAAGGGTGATGTTAAGGGTGTGGATGGTAAAATTATGCTCTTTTCTCAAGGACGATATTCACGTGGTGAAGTTCAGGGCGAAACAAGGGTGATGTTAAGGGTGTGGAAGATGAAATTATGCTCTTTTCTCAAGGACGATATTCACGTGGTGAAGTTCAGGGTGCCACAAGGGTGATGTCGAGGGTGTGGATGGTGAAATTATGCTTTTTTCTCAAGGACAATAATCACTCTGTGGAATTCAGGGCGCCACAAGGGTGATGTTAAGGGTCTGAAGGGTGAAATTATGCTTTTTTCTCAAGGACAATAATCACTCTGTTGAGTTCAGGGCGCCACAAGGGTGATGTTAAGGGTGTGGATGGTCAAATTATGCTCTTTTCCCGAGGACAATAATCACGTGGTGGAGTTCAGGGCGCCACAAGGGTGATGTTGAGGGTGTGGATGGTGAAATTATGCTCTTTTCTCAAGGACAATAATCACGTGGTTGTAGTTCAGGGCGCCACAAGGGTGATGTTAAGGGTGTGGATGGTGAAATTATGCTCTTTTCTCAAGGACGATAATCACGTGGTGGAGTTCAGGGCGTCACAAGGGTGATGTTAAGGGTGTGGATGGTCAAATTATGCTCTTTTCTCAAGGAATTATGCTCTTTTCTCAGTAACAATAATCATGTGGTGGAGTTCAGGGGGCCGCAAGGGTGATGTTAAGGGTGTGGATGGTGAAATTATGCTCTTTCCTCAAGGACACTAATCACGTGGTGAAGTTCAGGGCGCCACAAAGGTGATGTTAAGGGTGTGGATGGTGATATTATGCTCTTCTCTCGATGACAATAATCACGTGGTGGAGTTCAGGGCACCACAAGGGTGATGTTAAGAAGGTGGATGGTGGAATTATGCTCTTTTCTCAAGGACAATAATCACGTGGTGGAGTTCAGGGTGCCACAAGGGTGATGTTAAGGGTGTGGAGGGTGAAATTATGCTCTTCTCTCAAGGACAATAATCACGTCATGGAGTTCAGGGCGCCACAAGGGTGATGTTAAGGGTGTGGATAGTGAAATTAGGCTTTTTTCTCAAAGACGATAATCACGTCATGAAGTTCAGGGAACCACAAGGGTGATGTTAAGGGTTTGGATGGAGAAATTATGCTCTTTTCTCAAGGACGATTTTCACGTGGTGAAGTTCAGGGCGCCACAAGGGTGATGTTAAGGGTGTGGATGGTGAAATTATGCTCTTTTCTCAAGGACAATAATCATGTGGTGGAGTTCAGGGCGCAACAATGGTGATGTTAAGGGTGTGGATGGTGAAATTATAATCTTTTCTCGAGGACAATAAACACGTGGTGGAGTTCGGGGCTCCACAAGGGTGATGTTGAGGGTGTGGATGGTGAAATTATGCTCTTTTCTCAAGGACGATATTCACGTGGTGAAGTTCAGCGCGCCACAAGGGTGATGTCAAGTGTGTGGATGGTGAAATTATGCTCTTTTCTCAAGGACAATATTCACGTCATGAAGTTCAGGGCGCCACAAGGGTGATGTTAAGGGTGTGGATGGTGAAATTATGCTCTTTTCTCAAGGACAATAATCACGTGGTGGAGTTCAGGGCACCACAAGGGTGATGTTAAGGGTGTGGATGGTGAAATTATGCTCTTTTCTCAAGGACGATATTCAGGTGGTGAAGTTCAGGGCGCCACAAGTGTGATGTTAAGGGTGTGGAAGATGAAATTATGCTCTTTTTTCAGGGACGATATTCACGTCATGGAGTTCAGGGCGCCACAAGGGTGATGTTAAGGGTGTGGATGGTGAAATTATGCTCGTTTCTCGAGGACAAAAATCACTGTGTAGAGTTCAGGGCGCCACAAGGGTGATGTTGAGGGTGTGGATGGTGATATTATGCTCTTGACTCAAGGACGATATTCACTTGGTGAAGTTCAGGGCGCCACAAGGGTGATGTTAAGGGTGTGGATGGTGAAATTATGCTCTTTTCTCAAGGACAATATTCACTCTGTGGAGTTCAGGGAGCCACAAGGGTGATGTTAAGGGTGGATGGTGAAATTATGCTCTTTTCTCAAGGACAATAATCACTCTGTGGAGTTCAGGGCGACACAAGGGTGATGTTAAGGGTGTGGATGGTGAAATTATGCTCTTTTCTCAAGGACAATATTCACTCTGTGGAGTTCAGTGCGCCACAAGGGTGATGGTAAGGGTATGGATGGTGAAATTATGCTCTTTTCTCAAGGACAATAATCACTCTGTGGAGTTCAGGGCGACACAAGGGTGATGTTAAGGGTGTGGATGGTGAAATTATGCTCTTTTCTCAAGGACAATAATCACTCTGTGGAGTTCAGGGCGCCACAAGGGTGATGTTGAGGGTGTGGATGGTGAGATTATGCTCTTTTCTCAAGGACAATAATCACGTCATGGAGTTTAGGGCGCCACAGGGGTGATGTTAAGGGTGTGGATGGTCAAATTATGCTCTTTTCTCAAGGACAATAATCACGTGCTGGAGTTCAGGGCGCCACAAGGGTGATGTTATGGGTGTAGATGGTGAAATTATGCTCTTTCCTCAAGGATGATAATCTCGTGGTGAAGTTCAGGGCGCCACAAGGGTGATGTTAAGGGTGTGGATGGTGAAATTATGCTCTTTCCTCAAGGATGATAATCAAGTGGTGAAGTTCAGGGCGCCACAAGGGTGATGTTAAGGGTGTGGATGGTGATATTATGCTCTTTTCTCGAGGACAATAATCACGTGGTGGAGTTCAGGGCACCACAAGGGTGATGTTAAGGGTGTGGATGGTGAAATTATGCTCTTTTCTCAAGGACGATATTCACGTGGTGAAGTTCAGGGCGCCACAAGGGTGATGTTAAGGGTGTGGATGGTGAAATCATGCTCTTTTCTCAAGGACGATATTCACGTCATGGAGTTCAGGGCGCCACAAGGGTGATGTTAAGGGTGTGGATGGTGAAATTATGCTTTTTTCTCAAGGACAATAATCACTCTGTTCTGTTCAGGGCGCCACAAGGGTGATGTTGAGGGTGTGAATGGTCAAATTATGCTCTTTTCTCAAGGACAATAATCACGTGGTGGAGTTCAGGGCGACACAAGGGTGATGTTAAGGGTGTGGATGGTGAAATTATGCTCGTTTCTCGAGGACAGTAATCAAGTCTTGGAGTTCAGGGCACCACAAGGGTGATGTTAAGGGTGTGGATGGTGAAATTATGCTCTTTTCTCAAGGACAATGATCACTCTGTGGAATTCAGGGCGCCACAAGGGTGATGTTAAGGGTCTGAAGGGTGAAATTATGCTTTTTTCTCAAGGACAATGATCACTCTGTTGAGTTCAGGGCGCCACAAGGGTGATGTTAAGAGTGTGGATGGTGAAATTATGCTCTTTTCTCAAGGACAATGATCACGTGGTGGAGTTCAGGGCGCAACAAGGGTGATGTTAAGGGAGTGGATGGTGGAATTAGGCTCTTTACTCAAGGACAATAATCAAGTCATGGAGTTCAGGGCGCCACAAGGGTGATGTTAAGGGTGTGGATGGTCAGATTATGCTCTTTTCCCGAGGACAATAATCACTTGGTGGAGTTCAGGGCGCCACAAGGGTGATGTTAAGGGTGTGGATGGTGGAATTATGCTCTTTTCTCAAGGACAATAATCACTCTGTTGAGTTCAGGGCGCCACAAGGGTGATGTTGAGGGTGGATGGTGAAATTATGCTCTTTTCTCAAGGACGATATTCACCTGGTGAAGTTCAGGGCGCCACAAGGGTGATGTTAAGGGTGTGGATGGTGAAATTATGCTCTTTTCTCAAGGACGATATTCACGTGGTGAAGTTCAGGGCGCCACAAGGGTGATGTTAAGGGTGGATGGTGAAATTATGCTCTTTTCTCAAGGACGATATTCACGTGGTGAAGTTCAGGGCGCCACAAGGGTGATGTTAAGGGTGTGGATGGTGAAATAATGCTCTCATCTCGAGGACGATATTCACGTGGTGAAGTTCAGGGCGCCACAAGGGTGATGTTAAGTGTGTGGATGGTGAAATTATGCTCTTTTCTCAAGGACGATATTCACGTGGTGAAGTTCAGGGCGCCACAAGGGTGATGTTAAGGGTGTGGATGGTGAATTATGCTCGTTTCTCAAGGACGATATTCACGTGGTGAAGTTCAGGGCGCCACAAGGGTGATGTCAAGGGTGTCGATGGTGGAATTATGCTCTTTTCTCAAGGACAAAAATCACGTGGTGGAGTTCAGGGCGCCACAAGGGTGATGTTAAGGGTGTGGATGGTGAAATTATGCTCTTTTCTCAAGGACGATATTCACGTGGTGAAGTTCAGGGCGCCACAAGGGTGATGTTAAGGGTGTGTATGGTGAAATTATGCTCTTTTCTCAAGGACGATATTCACTCTGTTGAGTTCAGGGCGCCACAATGGTGATGTAAGGGTGTGGATGGTGAAATTATGCTTTTTTCTCAAAGACAATAATCACGTTGTTGAGTTCAGGGCGCCACAAGGGTGATGTTAAGGGTGTGGATGGTGAAATTATTTTTTTTTCCCAAGGACAATAATCACTCTGTTGAGTTCAGGGTGCCACAAGGGTGATGTTAAGGGTGTGGATGGTGAAATTATGCTCTTTTCTCAAGGACGATATTCACTCTGTTGAGTTCAGGGCACCACAAGGGTGATGTTAAGGGTGTGGATGGTGAAATTATGCTCTTTTCTCAAGGACGATATTCACGTGGTGAAGATCAGGGCGCCACAAGGGTGATGTTAAGGGTGTGGATGGTGAAATTGTGCTCTTTTCTCAAGGCGATATTCACGTGGTGAAGTTCAGGGCGCCACAAGGGTGATGTTAAGGGTGTGGATGGTGAAATTATGCTCTTTTCTCAGGGACAATAATCACGTGGTGGAGTTCAGGGCGCCACAAGGGTGATGTTAAGCGTGTGGATGGTGAAATTATGCTCTTTTCTCAAGGACGATATTCACGTCATGGAGTTCAGGGCGCCACAAGGGTGATGTTAAGGGTGTGGATGGTGAAATTATGCTGTTTTCTCAATTACGATATTCACGTGGTGAAGTTCAGGGCGCAACAATGGTGATGTTAAGGGTGTGGATGGTGAAATTATGCTCTTTTCTCGAGGACAATAATCACGTCATGGAGTTCAGGGCGCCACAAGGGTGATGTTAAGGGTGTGGATGGTGAAATTATGCTCTTTTTTCAAGGACGATATTCACGTGGTGAAGTTCAGGGCGCCACAAGGGTGATGTTAAGGGTGTGGATGGTGAAATTATGCTCTTTTCTCAAGGACGATATTCACGTGGTGAAGTTCAGGGCGCCACTAGGGTGATGTTAAGGGTGTGGAAGATGAAATTATGCTCTTTTCTCAAGGACGATATTCACGTGGTGAAGTTCAGGGTGCCACAAGGGTGATGTCAAGGGTGTGGATGGTGAAGTTATGCTTTTTTCTCAAGGACAATAATCACTCTGTTTTGTTCAGGGCGCCACAAGGGTGATGTTGAGGGTGTGGATGGTCAAATTATGCTCTTTTCTCAAGGACAATAATCACGTGGTGGAGTTCAGGGCGCCACAAGGGTGATGTTAAGGGTGTGGATGGTGAAATTATGCTCGTTTCTCGAGGACAATAATCACGTCTTGGATTTCAGGGCACCACAAGGGTGATGTTAAGGGTGTGGATGGTGAAATTATGCTTTTTTCTCAAGGACAATAATCACTCTGTGGAATTCAGGACGCCACAAGGGTGATGTTAAGGGTCTGAAGGGTGAAATTATGCTTTTTTCTCAAAGACAATAATCACTCTGTTGAGTTCAGGACGCCACAAGGGTGATGTTAAGGGTGTGGATGGTGAAATTATGCTCTTTTCTCAAGGACAATAATCACGTGGTGGAGTTCAGGGCGCAACAAGGGTGATGTTAAGGGAGTGGATGGTGGAATTAGGCTCTTTTCTCAAGGACAATAATCACGTCATGGAGTTCAGGGCGCCACAAGGGTGATGTTAAGGGTTTGGATGGTCAAATTATGCTCTTTTCCCGAGGACAATAATCACGTGGTGGAGTTCAGGGCGCCACAAGGGTGATCTTGAGGGTGTGGATGGTGAAATTATGCTCTTTTCTCAAGGACAATAATCACGTGGTGGAGTTCAGGGCGCCACAAGGGTGATGTTAAGGGTGTGGATGGTGAAATTATGCTCTTTTCTCAAGGACAATAATCACGTGGTGGAGTTCAGGGCGCCACAAGGGTGATGTTAAGGGTGTGGATGGTGAAATTATGCTCTTTTCTCAAGGACAATAATCACGTCATGGAGTTCGGGGCGCCACAAGGGTGATGTTAAGGGTGTGGATGGTCAAATTATGCTCTTTTCTCAAGGACAATAATCACGTGGTGAAGTTCAGGGCGCCACAAGGGTGATGTTGAGGGTGTGGATGGTGAAATTATGCTCTTTTCTCAAGGACGATATTCACTACATGGAGTTCAGGGCACCACAAGGGTGATGGTAAGTGTGTGGATGGTGAAATTATGCTCTTTTCTCAAGGACAATAATCACGTCATGAAGTTCAGGGCGCCACAAGGGTGATGTTAAGGGTGTGGATGGTGAAATTATGCTCTTTTCTCAGGGACAATAATCACGTCATGAAGTTCAGGGCGCCACAAGGGTGATGTTAAGAGTGTGGATGGTGAAATTTTGCTCTTTTCTCAAGGACAATAATCACTCTGTTGAGTTCAGGGCGCCACAAGGGTGATGTTAAGGGTGTGGATGGTGAAATTAGGTTCTTTTCTCAAGGACAATAATCACATGGTGAAGTTCAGGGCGCCACAAGGGTGATGTTGAGAGTGTGGATGGTGAAATTAGGCTCTTTTCTCAAAGACAATAATCACGTGGTGAAGTTCAGGGCGCCACAAGGGTGATGTTAAGGGTGTGGATGGTGAAATTATGCTCTTTTCTCAAGGACAATAATCACGTGGTGGAGTTCAGGGCGCCACAAGGGTGATGTTAAGGGTGTGGATGGTGAAATTATGCTCTTTTCTTGAGGACAATAATCACTTCGTTTAGTTCATGGCGCCACAAGGGTGATGTTAAGGGTGTGGAGGATGGAATTATGCTCTTTTCTCAAGGACGGTAATCACGTGGTGAAGTTCAGGGTGCCACAAGGGTGATGTTAAGGGTGTGGATGGTGAAATTATGCTTTTTTCTCAAGGACAATAATCAAGTGGTGGAGTTCAGGGCACCACAAGGGTGATGTTGAGGGTGTGGATGGTGAAATTATGCTCTTTTCTCAAGGACGATTTTCACGTGGTGAAGTTCAGGGCGCCACAAGGGTGATGTTGAGGGTGTGGATGGTGAAATTATGCTCTTTCCTTAAGGACAATAATCACGTGGTGGAGTTCAGGGCGCAACAATGGTGATGTTAAGGGTGTGGATGGTGAAATTATATTCTTTTCTCGAGGACAATAAACACGTGGTGGAGTTCGGGGCTCCACAAGGGTGATGTTGAGGGTGTGGATGGTGAAATAATGCTCTTTTCTCGAGAACGATATTCACGTGGTGAAGTTCAGCGTGCCACAAGGGTGATGTTAAGTGTGTGGATGGTGAAATTATGCTCTTTTCTCAAAGACGATATTCACGTCATGGAGTTCAGGGCGCCACAAGGGTGATGTTAAGGGTGTGGATGGTGAAATTATGCTCTTTTCTCAAGGACAATAATCACGGGGTGGAGTTCAGGGCACCACAAGGGTGATGTTAAGGGTGTGGATGGTGAAATTATGCTCTTTTCTCAAGGACGATATTCACGTGGTGAAGTCCAGGGCACCACAAGTGTGATGTTAAGGGTGTGGAAGATGAAATTATGCTCTTTTTTCAGGGACGATATTCACGTCATGGAGTTCAGGGCGCCACAAGGGTGATGTTAAGGGTGTGGATGGTGAAATTATGCTCGTTTCTCGAGGACAATAATCACTGGGTAGAGTTCAGGGCGCCACAAGGGTGATGTTGAGGGTGTGGATGGTGATATTATGCTCTTTACTCAAGGACGATATTCACGTGGTGAAGTTCAGGGCGCCACAAGGGTGATGTTAAGGGTGTGGATGGTGAAATTATGCTCTTTTCTCAAGGAAAATAATCACTCTGTGGAGTTCAGGGTGCCACAAGGGTGATGTTAAGGGTGGATGGTGAAATTAGGCTCTTTTCTCAAGGACAATAATCACTCTGTGGAGTTCAGGGCGACACAAGGGTGATGTTAAGGGTGTGGATGGTGAAATTATGCTCTTTTCTCAAGGACAATAATCTCTCTGTGGAGTTAAGGGCGCCACAAGGGTGATGTTAAGGGTATGGATGGTGAAATTATGCTCTTTTCTCAAGGACAATAATCACTCTGTGGAGTTCAGGGCGACAAAAGGGTGATGTTAAGGGTGTGGATGGTGAAATTATGCTCTTTTCTCAAGGACAATAATCACTCTGTGGAGTTCAGGACGCCACAAGGGTGATGTTGAGGGTGTGGATGGTGAGATTAGGCTCTTTCTCAAGGACAATAATCACGTCATGGAGTTCAGGGCGTTACAAGGGTGATGTTAAGGGTGTGGATGGTCAAATTATGCTCTTTTCTCAAGGACAATAATCACGTGGTGGAGTTCAGGGCGCCACAAGGGTGATGTTAAGGGTGGATGGTGAAATTATGCTCTTTTCTCAAGGACGATATTCATGTGGTGAAGTTCAGGGCGCCACAAGGGTGATGTTAAGGGTGTGGATGGTGAAATAATGCTCTTATCTCAAGGACGATATTCACGTGGTGAAGTTCAGGGCGCCACAAGGTTGATGTTAAGGGTGTGGATGGTGAAATTATGCTCTTTTCTCAAGGACGATATTCACGTGGTGAAGTTCAGGGCGCCACAAGGGTGATGTTAAGGGTGTGGATGGTGAAATTATGCTCGTTTCTCAAGGACGATATTCACGTGGTGAAGTTCAGGGCGCCACAAGGGTGATGTCAAGGATGTCGATGGTGGAATTATGCTCTTTTCTCAAGGACAATAATCACGTGGTGGAGTTCAGGGCGCCACAAGGGTGATGTTAAGGGTGTGGATGGTGAAATTATGCTCTTTTCTCAAGGACGATATTCACGTGGTAAAGTTCAGGGCGCCACAAGGGTGATGTTAAGGGTGTGGATGGTGAAATTATGCTCTTTTCTCAAGGACGATATTCACTCTGTTGAGTTCAGGGCGCCACAATGGTGATGTAAGGGTGTGGATGGTGAAATTATGCTCTTTTCTCAAAGACAATAATCACGTTGTTGAGTTCAGGGCGCCACAAGGGTGATGTTAAGGGTGTGGATGGTGAAATTATGCTCTTTTCTCAAGGACAATAATCACTCTGTTGAGTTCAGGGTGCCACAAGGGTGATGTTGAGGGTGTGGATGGTGAAATTATGCTCTTTTCTCAAGGACGATATTCACTCTGTTGAGTTCAGGGCACCACAAGGGTGATGTTAAGGGTGTGGATGGTAAAATTATGCTCTTTTCTCAAGGACGATATTCACGTGGTGAAGTTCAGGGCGCCACAAGGGTGATGTTAAGGGTGCGGATGGTGAAATTGTGCTCTTTTCTCAAGACGATATTCACGAGGTGAAGTTCAGGGCGCCACAAGGGTGATGTTAAGGGTGTGGATGGTGAAATTATGCTCTTTTCTCAAGGACAATAATCACTCTGTTGTGTTCAGGGCGCCACAAGGGTGATGTCAAGGGTGTGGATGGTGAAATTATGCTCTTTTCTCAAGGACGATATTCACGTCATGGAGTTCAGGGCGCCACAAGGGTGATGTTAAGGGTGTGGATGGTGAAATTATGCTCTTTTCTCAATTACGATATTCACGTGGTGGAGTTCAGGGCGCAACAATGGTGATGTTAAGGGTGTGGATGGTGAAATTATGCTCTTTTCTCGAGGACAATAATCACGTCATGGAGTTCGGGGCGCCACAAGGGTGATGTTAAGGGTGTGGATGGTGAAATTATGCTCTTTTCTCAAGGACGATATTCACGTGGTGAAGTTCAGGGCGCCACGAGGGTGATGTTAAGGGTGTGGATGGTGAAATTAGGCTCTTTTCTCAAGGACGAAATTCACGTGGTGAAGTTCAGGGCGCCACAAGGGTGATGTTAAGGGTGTGGCAGATGAAATTATGCTCTTTTCTCAAGGACGATATTCACGTGGTGAAGTTCAGGGTGTCACAAGGGTGATGTTAAGGGTGTGGATGGTGAAATTATGCTCTTTTCTCAAGGACAATAATCTCGTGGTGGAGTTCAGGGCGCAACAAGGGTGATGTTAAGGGAGTGGATGGTGGAATTAGGCTCTTTTCTCAAGGACAATAATCACGTCATGGAGTTCAGGGCGCCACAAGGGTGATGTTAAGGGTGCGGATGGTCAAATTATGCTCTTTTCCCGAGGACAATAATCACGTGGTGGAGATCAGGGCGCCACAAGGGTGATGTTAAGGGTGTGGATGGTGAAATTATGCTCTTTTCTCAAGGACAATAATCACGTGGTGGAGTTCAGGGCGCCACAAGGGTGATGTTAAGGGTGTGGATGGTCAAATTATGCTCTTTTCTCAAGGACAATAATCACGTGGTGGAGTTCAGGGCGCCACAAGGGTGATGTTAAGGGTGTGGATGGTGAAATAATGCTCTTTTCTCAAGGACAATAATCACGTCATGGAGTTCAGGGCGCCACAAGGGTGATGTTAAGGGTGTGGATGGTCAAATTATGCTCTTTTCTCAAGGACAATAATCACGTGGTGGAGTTCAGGGCGCCACAAGGGCGATGTTAAGGGTGTGGATGGTGAAATTATGCTCTTTTCTCAACGACGATATTCACTACATGGAGTTCAGGGCGCCACAAGGGTGATGGTAAGGGTGTGGATGGTGAAATTATGCTCTTTTCTCAAGGACAGTAATAACGTCTTGGAGTTCAGGGCACCACAAGGGTGATGATAAGGGTGTGAATGGTGGAATTATGCTCTTTTCTTAAGGACAATAATCACGTGGTGAAGTTCATGGCGCCACAAGGGTGATGTTAAGGGTGTGGATGGTGGAATTATGCTCTTTTCAAGGACGATAATCACTGGGTAGATTTCAGGGCGCCACAAGGGTGATGTTAAGGGTGTGGATGGTGAAATTATGCTCTTTTCTCAAGGACAATAATCACGTCATGAAGTTCAGGGCGCCACAAGGGTGATGTTAAGGGTGTGGATGGTGAAATTATGCTCTTTTCTCAGGGACAATAATCACGTCATGAAGTTCAGGGCGCCACAAGGGTGATGGTAAGTGTGTGGATGGTGGAATTATGCTCTTTTCTCAAGGACAATAATCACTTTGTTGAGTTCGGGGCGCCACAAGGGTGATGTTAAGGGTGTGGATGGTGGAATCAGGCTCTTTTCTCAAGGACAATAATCACATGGTGAAGTTCAGGGCGCCACAAGGGTGATGTTAAGAGTGTGGATGGTAGAATTATGCTCTTTTCTCAAGGACAATAATCACGTGGTGGAGTTCAGGGCGCCACAAGGGTGATGTTAAGGGTGTGGATGGTGAAATTATGCTCTTTTCTCAAGGACAATAATCACGTGGTGGAGTGCAGGGCGCCACAAGGGTGATGTTAAGGGTGTGGATGGTGAAATTATGCTCTTTTCTTAAGGACAATAATCACTTTGTTGAGTTCAGGGCGCCACAAGGGTGATGTTAAGGGTGTGGAGGATGGAATTATGCTCTTTTCTCAAGGACGGTAATCACGTGGTGAAGTTCAGGGCGCCACAAGGGTGATGTTAAGGGTGTGGATGGTGAAATTATGCTCTTTTCTCAAGGACAATAATCACTCTATTGAGTTCAGGGCGCCACAAGGGTGATGTTATGGGTGTGGATGGTGAAATTATGCTCTTTCCTCAAGGACAATAATCACGTGGTGGAGTTCAGGGCGCAACAATGGTGATGGTGGATGGTGCAATTATAATCTTTTCTCGAGGACAATAAACACGTGGTGGAGTTCGGGGCTCCACAAGGGTGATGTTGAGGGTGTGGATGGTGAAATTATGCTCTTTTCTCAAGGACGATATTCACGTGGTGAAGTTCAGCGCGCCACAAGAGTGATGTTAAGGGTGTGGATGGTGAAATTATGCTCTTTCCTCAAGGACAATAATCACGTGGTGGAGTTCAGGGCGCAACAATGGTGATGGTGGATGGTGCAATTATAATCTTTTCTCGAGGACAATAAACACGTGGTGGAGTTCGGGGCGCCACAAGGGTGATGTTGAGGGTGTGGATGGTGATATTATGCTCTTTACTCAAGGACGATATTCACGTGGTGAAGTTCAGGGCGCCACAAGGGTGATGTTAAGGGTGTGGATGGTGAAATTATGCTCTTTTCTCAAGGACAATAATCACTCTGTGGAGTTCAGGGTGCCACAAGGGTGATGTTAAGGGTGGATGGTGAAATTATGCTCTTTTCTCAAGGACAATAATCACTCTGTGGAGTTCAGGGCACACAAGGGTGATGTTAAGGGTGTGGATGGTGAAATTATGCTCTTTTCTCGAGGACAATAATCACTCTGTGGAGTTCAGGGTGCCACAAGGGTGATGTCAAGGGTGTGGATGGTGAAATTATGCTCTTTTCTCAAGGACAATAATCACTCTGTGGAGTTCAGGGCGACACAAGGGTGATGTAAAGGGTGTGGATGGTGAAATTATGCTCTTTTCTCAAGGACAATAATCACTCTGTGGAGTTCAGGGCGCCACAAGGGTGATGTTGAGGGTGTGGATGGTGAGATTATGCTCTTTTCTCAAGGACAATAATCACGTCATGGAGTTCAGGGCGCCACAAGGGTGATGTTTAGGGTGTGGATGGTCAAATTATGCTCTTTTCTCAAGGACAATAATCACGTCATGAAGTCCAGGGCGCCACAAGGGTGATGTTAAGGGTGTGGATGGTGAAATTATGCTCTTTTCTCAGGGACAATAATCACGTCATGAAGTTCAGGGCGCCACAAGGGTGATGTTAAGAGTGTGGATGGTGAAATTATGCTCTTTTCTCAAGGACAATAATCACGTGGTGGAGTTCAGGGCAACACAAGGGTGATGTTAAGGGTGTGGATGGTGAAATTATGCTTTTTCCTCAAGAATGATAATCACGTGGTGAAGTTCAGGGCGCCACAAGGGTGATGTTAAGGGTGTGGATGGTGAAATTATGCTCTTTCCTCAAGGATGATAATCAAGTGGTGAAGTTCAGGGCGCCACAAGGGTGATGTTAAGGGTGTGGATGGTGATATTATGCTCTTTTCTCGAGGACAATAATCACGTGGTGGAGTTCAGGGCACCACAAGGGTGATGTTAAGGGTGTGAATGGTGAAATTATGCTC
Source organism: Brachyptera risi (assembly GCA_964007535.1). Taxonomy (NCBI): domain Eukaryota; kingdom Metazoa; phylum Arthropoda; class Insecta; order Plecoptera; family Taeniopterygidae; genus Brachyptera; species Brachyptera risi. Next base: position 48,977,093 of record OZ023328.1, read on the forward strand.
TTTTCTCAAGGACAATAATCACTCTGTGGAGTTCAGGGCGCCACAAGTGTGATGTTAAGGGTGTGGATGGTGAAATTATGCTCTTTACTCAAGGACGATATTCACGTGGTGGAGTTCAGGGCGCCACAAGGGTGATGTTAAGGGTGTGGATGGTGAAATTATGCCCTTTTCTCAAGGACAATAATCACTCTGTGGAGTTCAGGGCGCCACAAGGGTGATGTTAAGGGTGGATGGTGAAACTATGCTCTTTTCTCAAGGACGATATTCACTCTGTTGAGTTTATGGCGCCACAAGGGTGATGTTAAGGGTGTGGATGGTGAAATTATGCTCCTTTCTCAAGGACGATATCCACGTGGTGAAGTTCAGGGCGCCAGAAGGGTGATGTTAAGGGTGTGGATGATGAAATTATGCTCTTTTCTCAAGGACAATAATCATGTCTTGGAGTTCAGGGCACCACAAGGGTGATGTTAAGGGTTTGGATGGTGAAATTATAATCTTTTCTCAAGGACAATATTCACGTGGTGGAGTTCGGGGCACCACAAGGGTGATGTTGAGGGTGTGGATGGTGAAATTATGCTCTTTTCTCAAGGACGATATTCACGTGGTGAAGTTCAGGGCGCCACAAGGGTGATGTTAAGGGTGTGGATGGTGAAATTATGCTCTTTCCTCAAGGACAATAATCACGTGGTGGAGTTCAGGGCGCAACAATGGTGATGTTAAGGGTGTGGATGGTGAAATTATGCTCGTTTCTCGAGGATAATAATCACTGGGTAGAGTTCAGGGCGCCACAAGGGTGATGTTGAGGGTGTGGATGGTGAAATTATGCTCTTTTCTCAAGGACGATATTCACGTGGTGTTGTTCAGGGCGCCACAAGGGTGATGTCAAGGGTGTGGATGGTGAAATTATGCTCTTTTCTCAATTACGATATTCACGTGGTGGAGTTCAGGGCGCAACAATGGTGATGTTAAGGGTGTGGATGGTGAAATTATGCTCTTTTCTCGAGGACAATAATCACGTCATGGAGTTCAGGGCGCCACAAGGGTGATGTTAAGGGTGTGGATGGTGAAATTATGCTCTTTTCTCAAGGACGATATTCACGTGGTGAAGTTCAGGGCGCCACGAGGGTGATGTTAAGGGTGTGGATGGTGAAATTAGGCTCTTTTCTCAAGGACGAAATTCACGTGGTGAAGTTCAGGGCGCCACAAGGGTGATGTTAAGGGTGTGGCAGATGAAATTATGCTCTTTTCTCAAGGACGATATTCACGTGGTGAAGTTCAGGGTGTCACAAGGGTGATGTTAAGGGTGTGGATGGTGAAATTATGCTCTTTTCTCAAGGACAATAATCTCGTGGTGGAGTTCAGGGCGCAACAAGGGTGATGTTAAGGGAGTGGATGGTGGAATTAGGCTCTTTTCTCAAGGACAATAATCACGTCATGGAGTTCAGGGCGCCACAAGGGTGATGTTAAGGGTGCGGATGGTCAAATTATGCTCTTTTCCCGAGGACAATAATCACGTGGTGGAGATCAGGGCGCCACAAGGGTGATGTTAAGGGTGTGGATGGTGAAATTATGCTCTTTTCTCAAGGACAATAATCACGTGGTGGAGTTCAGGGCGCCACAAGGGTGATGTTAAGGGTGTGGATGGTCAAATTATGCTCTTTTCTCAAGGACAATAATCACGTGGTGGAGTTCAGGGCGCCACAAGGGTGATGTTAAGGGTGTGGATGGTGAAATTATGCTCTTTTCTCAAGGACAATAATCACGTCATGGAGTTCAGGGCGCCACAAGGGTGATGTTAAGGGTGTGGATGGTCAAATTATGCTCTTTTCTCAAGGACAATAATCACGTGGTGGAGTTCAGGGCGCCACAAGGGCGATGTTAAGGGTGTGGATGGTGAAATTATGCTCTTTTCTCAACGACGATATTCACTACATGGAGTTCAGGGCGCCACAAGGGTGATGGTAAGGGTGTGGATGGTGAAATTATGCTCTTTTCTCAAGGACAGTAATAACGTCTTGGAGTTCAGGGCACCACAAGGGTGATGATAAGGGTGTGAATGGTGGAATTATGCTCTTTTCTTGAGGACAATAATCACGTGGTGAAGTTCATGGCGCCACAAGGGTGATGTTAAGGGTGTGGATGGTGGAATTATGCTCTTTTCAAGGACGATAATCACTGGGTAGAGTTCAGGGCGCCACAAGGGTGATGTTAAGGGTGTGGATGTTGAAATTATGCTCTTTTCTCAAGGACAATAATCACGTCATGAAGTTCAGGGCGCCACAAGGGTGATGTTAAGGGTGTGGATGGTGAAATTATGCTCTTTTCTCAGGGACAATAATCACGTCATGAAGTTCAGGGCGCCACAAGGGTGATGGTAAGTGTGTGGATGGTGAAATTATGCTCTTTTCTCAAGGACAATAATCACTTTGTTGAGTTCGGGGCGCCACAAGGGTGATGTTAAGGGTGTGGATGGTGGAATCAGGCTCTTTTCTCAAGGACAATAATCACATGGTGAAGTTCAGGGCGCCACAAGGGTGATGTTAAGAGTGTGGATGGTAGAATTATGCTCTTTTCTCAAGGACAATAATCACGTGGTGGAGTTCAGGGCGCCACAAGGGTGATGTTAAGGGTGTGGATGGTGAAATTATGCTCTTTTCTCAAGGACAATAATCACGTGGTGGAGTGCAGGGCGCCACAAGGGTGATGTTAAGGGTGTGGATGGTGAAATTATGCTCTTTTCTTAAGGACAATAATCACTTTGTTGAGTTCAGGGCGCCACAAGGGTGATGTTAAGGGTGTGGAGGATGGAATTATGCTCTTTTCTCAAGGACGGTAATCACGTGGTGAAGTTCAGGGCGCCACAAGGGTGATGTTAAGGGTATGGATGGTGAAATTATGCTCTTTTCTCAAGGACAATAATCACTCTATTGAGTTCAGGGCGCCACAAGGGTGATGTTATGGGTGTGGATGGTGAAAGTATGCTCTTTTCTCAAGGACAATAATCACGTGGTGGAGTTCAGGGCGCCACAAGGGTGATGTTAAGGGTGTGGATGGTGAAATTATGCTCTTTTCTCAAGGACAATAATCACGTGGAGGAGTTCAGGGCACCACAAGGGTGATGTTGAGGGTGTGGATGGTGAAATTATGCTCTTTTCTCAAGGACGATTTTCACGTGGTGAAGTTCAGGGCGCCACAAGGGTGATGTTAAGGGTGTGGATGGTGAAATTATGCTCTTTCCTCAAGGACAATAATCACGTGGTGGAGTTCAGGGCGCAACAATGGTGATGGTGGATGGTGCAATTATAATCTTTTCTCGAGGACAATAAACACGTGGTGGAGTTCGGGGCTCCACAAGGGTGATGTTGAGGGTGTGGATGGTGAAATTATGCTCTTTTCTCAAGGACGATATTCACGTGGTGAAGTTCAGCGCGCCACAAGAGTGATGTTAAGTGTGTGGATGGTGGAATTATGCTATTTTCTCAGGGACGATATTCACGTCATGGAGTTCAGGGCGCCACAAGGGTGATGTTAAGGGTGTGGATGGTGAAATTATGCTCTTTTCTCAAGGACAATAATCACGTGGTGGAGTTCAGGGCGCCACAAGGGTGATGTTGAGGGTGTGGATGGTGATATTATGCTCTTTACTCAAGGACGATATTCACGTGGTGAAGTTCAGGGCGCCACAAGGGTGATGTTAAGGGTGTGGATGGTGAAATTATGCTCTTTTCTCAAGGACAATAATCACTCTGTGGAGTTCAGGGTGCCACAAGGGTGATGTTAAGGGTGGATGGTGAAATTATGCTCTTTTCTCAAGGACAATAATCACTCTGTGGAGTTCAGGGCACACAAGGGTGATGTTAAGGGTGTGGATGGTGAAATTATGCTCTTTTCTCGAGGACAATAATCACTCTGTGGAGTTCAGGGCGCCACAAGGGTGATGTCAAGGGTGTGGATGGTGAAATTATGCTCTTTTCTCAAGGACAATAATCACTCTGTGGAGTTCAGGGCGACACAAGGGTGATGTAAAGGGTGTGGATGGTGAAATTATGCTCTTTTCTCAAGGACAATAATCACTCTGTGGAGTTCAGGGCGCCACAAGGGTGATGTTGAGGGTGTGGATGGTGAGATTATGCTCTTTCCTCAAGGACAATAATCACGTCATGGAGTTCAGGGCGCCACAAGGGTGATGTTTAGGGTGTGGATGGTCAAATTAGGCTCTTTTCTCAAGGACAATAATCACGTCATGAAGTTCAGGGCGCCACAAGGGTGATGTTAAGGGTGTGGATGGTGAAATTATGCTCTTTTCTCAGGGACAATAATCACGTCATGAAGTTCAGGGCGCCACAAGGGTGATGTTAAGAGTGTGGATGGTGAAATTATGCTCTTTTCTCAAGGACAATAATCACGTGGTGGAGTTCAGGGCAACACAAGGGTGATGTTAAGGGTGTGGATGGTGAAATTATGCTTTTTCCTCAAGAATGATAATCACGTGGTGAAGTTCAGGGCGCCACAAGGGTGATGTTAAGGGTGTGGATGGTGAAATTATGCTCTTTCCTCAAGGATGATAATCAAGTGGTGAAGTTCAGGGCGCCACAAGGGTGATGTTAAGGGTGTGGATGGTGATATTATGCTCTTTTCTCGAGGACAATAATCACGTGGTGGAGTTCAGGGCACCACAAGGGTGATGTTAAGGGTGTGAATGGTGAAATTATGCTCTTTTCTCAAGGACAATAATCACTCTGTGGAGTTCAGGGCGCCACAAGTGTGATGTTAAGGGTGTGGATGGTGAAATTATGCTCTTTACTCAAGGACGATATTCACGTGGTGGAGTTCAGGGCGCCACAAGGGTGATGTTAAGGGTGTGGATGGTGAAATTATGCCCTTTTCTCAAGGACAATAATCAATCTGTGGAGTTCAGGGCGCCACAAGGGTGATGTTAAGGGTGGATGGTGAAACTATGCTCTTTTCTCAAGGACGATATTCACTCTGTTGAGTTTAGGGCGCCACAAGGGTGATGTTAAGGGTGTGGATGGTGAAATTATGCTCCTTTCTCAAGGACGATATCCACGTGGTGAAGTTCAGGGCGCCAGAAGGGTGATGTTAAGGGTGTGGATGATGAAATTATGCTCTTTTCTCAAGGACAATAATCACGTCTTGGAGTTCAGGGCACCACAAGGGTGATGTTAAGGGTTTGGATGGTGAAATTATAATCTTTTCTCAAGGACAATATTCACGTGGTGGAGTTCAGGGCACCACAAGGGTGATGTTGAGGGTGTGGATGGTGAAATTATGCTCTTTTCTCAAGGACGATATTCACGTGGTGAAGTTCAGGGCGCCACAAGGGTGATGTTAAGGGTGTGGATGGTGAAATTATGCTCTTTCCTCAAGGACAATAATCACGTGGTGGAGTTCAGGGCGCAACAATGGTGATGTTAAGGGTGTGGATGGTGAAATTATGCTCGTTTCTCGAGGATAATAATCACTGGGTAGAGTTCAGGGCGCCACAAGGGTGATGTTGAGGGTGTGGATGGTGAAATTATGCTCTTTTCTCAAGGACGATATTCACGTGGTGTTGTTCAGGGCGCAACAATGGTGATGTCAAGGGTGTGGATGGTGAAATTATGCTCTTTTCTCAAGGACGATATTCACGTCATGGAGTTCAGGGCGCCACAAGGGTGATGTTAAGGGTTTGGATGGTGAAATTATGCTCTTTTCTCAAGGACAATAATCACCTGGTGGAGTTCAGGGCACCACAAGGGTGATGTTAAGGGTGTGGATGGTGAAATTATGCTCTTTTCTCAAGGACGATATTCACGTGGTGGAGTTCAGGGCGCCACAAGGGTGATGTTAAGGGTGTGGATGGTGAATTTATGCTCTCTTCTCAAGGACGATATTCACTCTGTTGAGTTCAGGGCGCCACAATGGTGATGTAAGAGTGTGGATGGTGAAATTATGCTCTTTTCTCAAAGACAATAATCACGTTGTTGAGTCCAGGGCGCCACAAGGGTGATGTTAAGGGTGTGGATGGTGAAATTAGGCTCTTTTCTCAAGGACAATAATCACTCTGTTGAGTTCAGGGTGCCACAAGGGTGATGTTAAGGGTGTGGATGGTGAAATTATGCTCTTTTCTCAAGGACGATATTCACTCTGTTGAGTTCAGGGCACCACAAGGGTGATGTTAAGGGTGTGGATGGTGAAATTATGATTTTCTCTCAAGGACGATATTCACGTGGTGAAGTTCAGGGCGCCACAAGGGTGATGTCAAGGGTGTGGATGGTGAAACTGTGCTCTTTTCTCAAGACGATATTCACGTGGTGAAGTTCAGGGCGCCTCAAGGGTGATATTAAGGGTGTGGATGGTGAAATTATGCTCTTTTCTCAAGGACAATAATCACTCTGTTGTGTTCAGGGCGCCACAAGGGTGATGTTAAGGGTGTGGATGGTGAAATTATGCTCTTTTCTCAAGGCCAATATTCACGTCATGGAGTTCAGGGCGCCACAAGGGTGATGTTAAGGGTGTGGATGGTGAAATTATGCTCTTTTCTCAATAACGATATTCACGTGGTGGAGTTCAGGGCGCAACAATGGTGATGTTAAGGGTGTGGATGGTGAAATTATGCTCTTTTCTCGAGGACAATAATCACGTCATGGAGTTCAGGGCGCCACAAGGGTGATGTTGAGGGTGTGGATGGTGAAATTATGCTCTTTCCTCAAGGACGATATTCACGTGGTGAAGTTCAGGGCGCCACAAGGGTGATGTCAAGGGTGTGGATGGTGAAATTATGCTCTTTTCTCAATTACGATATTCACGTGGTGGAGTTCAGGGCGCAACAATGGTGATGTTAAGGGTGTGGATGGTGAAATTATGCTCTTTTCTCGAGGACAATAATCACGTCATGGAGTTCAGGGCGCCACAAGGGTGATGTTAAGGGTGTGGATGGTGAAATTATGCTCTTTTCTCAAGGACGATATTCACGTGGTGAATTTCAGGGCGCCACGAGGGTGATGTTAAGGGTGTGGATGGTGAAATTAGGCTCTTTTCTCAAGGACGAAATTCACGTGGTGAAGTTCAGGGCGCCACAAGGGTGATGTTAAGGGTGTGGCAGATGAAATTATGCTCTTTTCTCAAGGACGATATTCACGTGGTGAAGTTCAGGGTGTCACAAGGGTGATGTTAAGGGTGTGGATGGTGAAATTATGCTCTTTTCTCAAGGACAATAATCTCGTGGTGGAGTTCAGGGCGCAACAAGGGTGATGTTAAGGGAGTGGATGGTGGAATTAGGCTCTTTTCTCAAGGACAATAATCACGTCATGGAGTTCAGGGCGCCACAAGGGTGATGTTAAGGGTGCGGATGGTCAAATTATGCTCTTTTCCCGAGGACAATAATCACGTGGTGGAGATCAGGGCGCCACAAGGGTGATGTTAAGGGTGTGGATGGTGAAATTATGCTCTTTTCTCAAGGACAATAATCACGTGGTGGAGTTCAGGGCGCCACAAGGGTGATGTTAAGGGTGTGGATGGTCAAATTATGCTCTTTTCTCAAGGACAATAATCACGTGGTGGAGTTCAGGGCGCCACAAGGGTGATGTTAAGGGTGTGGATGGTGAAATTATGCTCTTTTCTCAAGGACAATAATCACGTCATGGAGTTCAGGGCGCCACAAGGGTGATGTTAAGGGTGTGTGTGGTCAAATTATGCTCTTTTCTCAAGGACAATAATCACGTGGTGGAGTTCAGGGCGCCACAAGGGCGATGTTAAGGGTGTGGATGGTGAAATTATGCTCTTTTCTCAACGACGATATTCACTACATGGAGTTCAGGGCGCCACAAGGGTGATGGTAAGGGTGTGGATGGTGAAATTATGCTCTTTTCTCAAGGACAGTAATAACGTCTTGGAGTTCAGGGCACCACAAGGGTGATGATAAGGGTGTGAATGGTGGAATTATGCTCTTTTCTTGAGGACAATAATCACGTGGTGAAGTTCATGGCGCCACAAGGGTGATGTTAAGGGTGTGGATGGTGGAATTATGCTCTTTTCAAGGACGATAATCACTGGGTAGAGTTCAGGGCGCCACAAGGGTGATGTTAAGGGTGTGGATGGTGAAATTATGCTCTTTTCTCAAGGACAATAATCACGTCATGAAGTTCAGGGCGCCACAAGGGTGATGTTAAGGGTGTGGATGGTGAAATTATGCTCTTTTCTCAGGGACAATAATCACGTCATGAAGTTCAGGGCGCCACAAGGGTGATGGTAAGTGTGTGGATGGTGAAATTATGCTCTTTTCTCAAGGACAATAATCACTTTGTTGAGTTCGGGGCGCCACAAGGGTGATGTTAAGGGTGTGGATGGTGGAATCAGGCTCTTTTCTCAAGGACAATAATCACATGGTGAAGTTCAGGGCGCCACAAGGGTGATGTTAAGAGTGTGGATGGTAGAATTATGCTCTTTTCTCAAGGACAATAATCACGTGGTGGAGTTCAGGGCGCCACAAGGGTGATGTTAAGGGTGTGGATGGTGAAATTATGCTCTTTTCTCAAGGACAATAATCACGTGGTGGAGTGCAGGGCGCCACAAGGGTGATGTTAAGGGTGTGGATGGTGAAATTATGCTCTTTTCTTAAGGACAATAATCACTTTGTTGAGTTCAGGGCGCCACAAGGGTGATGTTAAGGGTGTGGAGGATGGAATTATGCTCTTTTCTCAAGGACGGTAATCACGTGGTGAAGTTCAGGGCGCCACAAGGGTGATGTTAAGGGTATGGATGGTGAAATTATGCTCTTTTCTCAAGGACAATAATCACTCTATTGAGTTCAGGGCGCCACAAGGGTGATGTTATGGGTGTGGATGGTGAAAGTATGCTCTTTTCTCAAGGACAATAATCACGTGGTGGAGTTCAGGGCGCCACAAGGGTGATGTTAAGGGTGTGGATGGTGAAATTATGCTCTTTTCTCAAGGACAATAATCACGTGGTGGTGTTCAGGGCACCACAAGGGTGATGTTGAGGGTGTGGATGGTGAAATTATGCTCTTTTCTCAAGGACGATTTTCACGTGGTGAAGTTCAGGGCGCCACAAGGGTGATGTTAAGGGTGTGGATGGTGAAATTATGCTCTTTCCTCAAGGACAATAATCACGTGGTGGAGTTCAGGGCGCAACAATGGTGATGGTGGATGGTGCAATTATAATCTTTTCTCGAGGACAATAAACACGTGGTGGAGTTCGGGGCTCCACAAGGGTGATGTTGAGGGTGTGGATGGTGAAATTATGCTCTTTTCTCAAGGACGATATTCACGTGGTGAAGTTCAGCGCGCCACAAGAGTGATGTTAAGTGTGTGGATGGTGGAATTATGCTATTTTCTCAGGGACGATATTCACGTCATGGAGTTCAGGGCGCCACAAGGGTGATGTTAAGGGTGTGGATGGTGAAATTATGCTCTTTTCTCAAGGACAATAATCACGTGGTGGAGTTCAGGGCGCCACAAGGGTGATGTTGAGGGTGTGGATGGTGATATTATGCTCTTTACTCAAGGACGATATTCACGTGGTGAAGTTCAGGGCGCCACAAGGGTGATGTTAAGGGTGTGGATGGTGAAATTATGCTCTTTTCTCAAGGACAATAATCACTCTGTGGAGTTCAGGGTGCCACAAGGGTGATGTTAAGGGTGGATGGTGAAATTATGCTCTTTTCTCAAGGACAATAATCACTCTGTGGAGTTCAGGGCACACAAGGGTGATGTTAAGGGTGTGGATGGTGAAATTATGCTCTTTTCTCGAGGACAATAATCACTCTGTGGAGTTCAGGGCGCCACAAGGGTGATGTCAAGGGTGTGGATGGTGAAATTATGCTCTTTTCTCAAGGACAATAATCACTCTGTGGAGTTCAGGGCGACACAAGGGTGATGTAAAGGGTGTGGATGGTGAAATTATGCTCTTTTCTCAAGGACAATAATCACTCTGTGGAGTTCAGGGCGCCACAAGGGTGATGTTGAGGGTGTGGATGGTGAGATTATGCTCTTTTCTCAAGGACAATAATCACGTCATGGAGTTCAGGGCGCCACAAGGGTGATGTTTAGGGTGTGGATGGTCAAATTAGGCTCTTTTCTCAAGGACAATAATCACGTCATGAAGTTCAGGGCGCCACAAGGGTGATGTTAAGGGTGTGGATGGTGAAATTATGCTCTTTTCTCAGGGACAATAATCACGTCATGAAGTTCAGGGCGCCACAAGGGTGATGTTAAGAGTGTGGATGGTGAAATTATGCTCTTTTCTCAAGGACAATAATCACGTGGTGGAGTTCAGGGCAACACAAGGGTGATGTTAAGGGTGTGGATGGTGAAATTATGCTTTTTCCTCAAGAATGATAATCACGTGGTGAAGTTCAGGGCGCCACAAGGGTGATGTTAAGGGTGTGGATGGTGAAATTATGCTCTTTCCTCAAGGATGATAATCAAGTGGTGAAGTTCAGGGCGCCACAAGGGTGATGTTAAGGGTGTGGATGGTGATATTATGCTCTTTTCTCGAGGACAATAATCACGTGGTGGAGTTCAGGGCACCACAAGGGTGATGTTAAGGGTGTGAATGGTGAAATTATGCTCTTTTCTCAAGGACAATAATCACTCTGTGGAGTTCAGGGCGCCACAAGTGTGATGTTAAGGGTGTGGATGGTGAAATTATGCTCTTTACTCAAGGACGATATTCACGTGGTGGAGTTCAGGGCGCCACAAGGGTGATGTTAAGGGTGTGGATGGTGAAATTATGCCCTTTTCTCAAGGACAATAATCACTCTGTGGAGTTCAGGGCGCCACAAGGGTGATGTTAAGGGTGGATGGTGAAACTATGCTCTTTTCTCAAGGACGATATTCACTCTGTTGAGTTTAGGGCGCCACAAGGGTGATGTTAAGGGTGTGGATGGTGAAATTATGCTCCTTTCTCAAGGACGATATCCACGTGGTGAAGTTCAGGGCGCCAGAAGGGTGATGTTAAGGGTGTGGATGATGAAATTATGCTCTTTTCTCAAGGACAATAATCACGTCTTGGAGTTCAGGGCACCACAAGGGTGATGTTAAGGGTTTGGATGGTGAAATTATAATCTTTTCTCAAGGACAATATTCACGTGGTGGAGTTCAGGGCACCACAAGGGTGATGTTGAGGGTGTGGATGGTGAAATTATGCTCTTTTCTCAAGGACGATATTCACGTGGTGAAGTTCAGGGCGCCACAAGGGTGATGTTAAGGGTGTGGATGGTGAAATTATGCTCTTTCCTCAAGGACAATAATCACGTGGTGGAGTTCAGGGCGCAACAATGGTGATGTTAAGGGTGTGGATGGTGAAATTATGCTCGTTTCTCGAGGATAATAATCACTGGGTAGAGTTCAGGGCGCCACAAGGGTGATGTTGAGGGTGTGGATGGTGAAATTATGCTCTTTTCTCAAGGACGATATTCACGTGGTGTTGTTCAGGGCGCAACAATGGTGATGTCAAGGGTGTGGATGGTGAAATTATGCTCTTTTCTCAAGGACGATATTCACGTCATGGAGTTCAGGGCGCCACAAGGGTGATGTTAAGGGTGTGGATGGTGAAATTATGCTCTTTTCTCAAGGACAATAATCACCTGGTGGAGTTCAGGGCACCACAAGGGTGATGTTAAGGGTGTGGATGGTGAAATTATGCTCTTTTCTCAAGGACGATATTCACGTGGTGGAGTTCAGGGCGCCACAAGGGTGATGTTAAGGGTGTGGATGGTGAATTTATGCTCTCTTCTCAAGGACGATATTCACTCTGTTGAGTTCAGGGCGCCACAATGGTGATGTAAGGGTGTGGATGGTGAAATTATGCTCTTTTCTCAAAGACAATAATCACGTTGTTGAGTCCAGGGCGCCACAAGGGTGATGTTAAGGGTGTGGATGGTGAAATTAGGCTCTTTTCTCAAGGACAATAATCACTCTGTTGAGTTCAGGGTGCCACAAGGGTGATGTTAAGGGTGTGGATGGTGAAATTATGCTCTTTTCTCAAGGACGATATTCACTCTGTTGAGTTCAGGGCACCACAAGGGTGATGTTAAGGGTGTGGATGGTGAAATTATGCTTTTCTCTCAAGGACGATATTCACGTGGTGAAGTTCAGGGCGCCACAAGGGTGATGTCAAGGGTGTGGATGGTGAAACTGTGCTCTTTTCTCAAGACGATATTCACGTGGTGAAGTTCAGGGCGCCACAAGGGTGATATTAAGGGTGTGGATGGTGAAATTATGCTCTTTTCTCAAGGACAATAATCACTCTGTTGTGTTCAGGGCGCCACAAGGGTGATGTTAAGGGTGTGGATGGTGAAATTATGCTCTTTTCTCAAGGCCAATATTCACGTCATGGAGTTCAGGGCGCCACAAGGGTGATGTTAAGGGTGTGGATGGTGAAATTATGCTCTTTTCTCAATAACGATATTCACGTGGTGGAGTTCAGGGCGCAACAATGGTGATGTTAAGGGTGTGGATGGTGAAATTATGCTCTTTTCTCGAGGACAATAATCACGTCATGGAGTTCAGGGCGCCACAAGGGTGATGTTGAGGGTGTGGATGGTGATATTATGCTCTTTCCTCAAGGACGATATTCACGTGGTGAAGTTCAGGGCGCCACAAGGGTGATGTTAAGGGTGTGGATGGTGAAATTATGCTCTTTTCTCAAGGACGATATTCACGTGGTGAAGTTCAGGGCGCCACAAGGGTGATGTTAAGGGTGTGGAAGATGTAATTATGCTCTTTTCTCAAGGACGATATTCACGTGGTGGAGTTCAGGATGCCACAAGGGTGATGTTGAGGGTGTGGATGGTGAAATTATGCTTTTTTCTCAAGGACAATAATCACTCTGTTTTGTTCAGGGCGCCACAAGGGTGATGTTGAGGGTGTGGATGGTCAAATTATGCTCTTTTCTCAAGGACAATAATCACGTGGTGGAGTTCAGGGCGCCACAAGGGTGATGTTAAGGGTGTGGATGGTGAAATTATGCTCTTTTCTCGGGGACAATAATCACTTCTTGGAGTTCAGGGCACCACAAGGGTGATGTTAAGGGTGTGGATGGTGAAATTATGCTTTTTTCTCAAGGACAATAATCACTCTGTGGAATTCAGGGCGCCACAAGGGTGATGTTAAGGGTCTGAAGGGTGAAATTAGGCTTTTTTCTCAAGGACAATAATCACTCTGTTGAGTTCAGGCCGCCACAAGTGTGATGTTAAGGGTGTGGATGGTCAAATTATGCTCTTTTCTCAAGGACAATAATCACGTGGTGGAGTTCAGGGCGCCACAAGGGTGATGTTAAGGGTGTGGATGGTGAAATTATGCTCTTTCCTTAAGGATGATAATCACGTGGTGAAGTTCAGGGCGCCACAAGGGTGATGTTAAGGGTGTGGATGGTGAAATTATGCTCTTTCCTCAAGGATGATAATCAAGTGGTGAAGTTCAGGGCGCCACAAGGGTGATGTTAAGGGTGTGGATGGTGATATTATGCTCTTTTCTCAAGGACAATAATCACGTGGTGAAGTTCAGGGCGCCACAAGGGTGATGTTAAGGGTGTGGATGGTGAAATTATGCTCTTTCCTCAAGGACAATAATCACGTGGTGGAGTTCAGGGCGCAACAATGGTGATGTTGAGGGTGTGGATGGTGAAATTATGCTCGTTTCTCGAGGATAATAATCACTGGGTAGAGTTCAGGGCGCCACAAGGGTGATGTTGAGGGTGTGGATGGTGAAATTATGCTCTTTTCTCAAGGACGATATTCACGTGGTGTTGTTCAGGGCGCAACAATGGTGATGTCAAGGGTGTGGATGGTGAAATTATGCTCTTTTCTCAAGGACTATATTCACGTCATGGAGTTCAGGGCGCCACAAGGGTGATGTTAAGGGTGTGGATGGTGAAATTATGCTCTTTTCTCAAGGACAATAATCACCTGGTGGAGTTCAGGGCACCACAAGGGTGATGTTAAGGGTGTGGATGGTGAAATTATGCTCTTTTCTCAAGGACGATATTCACGTGGTGGCGTTCAGGGCGCCACAAGGGTGATGTTAAGGGTGTGGATGGTGAAACTATGCTCTTTTCTCAAGGACGATATTCACTCTGTTGAGTTCAGGGCGCCACAATGGTGATGTAAGGGTGTGGATGGTGAAATTATGCTCTTTTCTCAAAGACAATAATCACGTTGTTGAGTTCAGGGCGCCACAAGGGTGATGTTAAGGGTGTGGATGGTGAAATTATGCTCTTTTCTCAAGGACGATATTCACGTCATGGAGTTCAGGGCGCCACAAAGGTGATGTTAAGGGTGTGGATGGTGAAATTATGCTCTTTTCTCAATTACGATATTCACGTGGTGGAGTTCAGGGCGCAACAATGGTGATGTTAAGGGTGTGGATGGTGAAATTATGCTCTTTTCTCGAGGACAATAATCACGTCATGGAGTTCAGGGCGCCACAAGGGTGATGTTGAGGGTGTGGATGGTCAAATTATGCTCTTTTCTCAAGGACAATAATCACGTGGTGGAGTTCAGGGCGCCACAAGGGTGATGTTAAGGGTGTGGATGGTGAAATTATGCTCTTTTCTCGAGGACAATAATCACGTCTTGGAGTTCAGGGCACCACAAGGGTGATGTTAAGGGTGTGGATGGTGAAATTATGCTTTTTTCTCAAGGACAATAATCACTCTGTGGAATTCAGGGCGCCACAAGGGTGATGTTGAGGGTCTAAAGGGTGAAATTATGCTTTTTTCTCAATGACAATAATCACTCTGTTGAGTTCAGGGCGCCACAAGTGTGATGTTAAGGGTGTGGATGGTCAAATTATGCTCTTTTCTCGAGGACAATAATCACTTTGTTGAGTTCAGGGCGCCACAAGGGTGATGTTAAGGGTGTGGAGGATGGAATTATGCTCTTTTCTCAAGGACGGTAATCACGTGGTGAAGTTCAGGGCGCCACAAGGGTGATGTTAAGGGTATGGATGGTGAAATTATGCTCTTTTCTCAAGGACAATAATCACTCTATTGAGTTCAGGGCGCCACAAGGGTGATGTTATGGGTGTGGATGGTGAAAGTATGCTCTTTTCTCAAGGACAATAATCACGTGGTGGAGTTCAGGGCGCCACAAGGGTGATGTTAAGGGTGTGGATGGTGAAATTATGCTCTTTTCTCAAGGACAATAATCACGTGGTGGAGTTCAGGGCACCACAAGGGTGATGTTGAGGGTGTGGATGGTGAAATTATGCTCTTTTCTCAAGGACGATTTTCACGTGGTGAAGTTCAGGGCGCCACAAGGGTGATGTTAAGGGTGTGGATGGTGAAATTATGCTCTTTCCTCAAGGACAATAATCACGTGGTGGAGTTCAGGGCGCAACAATGGTGATGGTGGATGGTGCAATTATAATCTTTTCTCGAGGACAATAAACACGTGGTGGAGTTCGGGGCTCCACAAGGGTGATGTTGAGGGTGTGGATGGTGAAATTATGCTCTTTTCTCAAGGACGTTATTCACGTGGTGAAGTTCAGCGCGCCACAAGAGTGATGTTAAGTGTGTGGATGGTGGAATTATGCTATTTTCTCAGGGACGATATTCACGTCATGGAGTTCAGGGCGCCACAAGGGTGATGTTAAGGGTGTGGATGGTGAAATTATGCTCTTTTCTCAAGGACAATAATCACGTGGTGGAGTTCAGGGCGCCACAAGGGTGATGTTGAGGGTGTGGATGGTGATATTATGCTCTTTACTCAAGGACGATATTCACGTGGTGAAGTTCAGGGCGCCACAAGGGTGATGTTAAGGGTGTGGATGGTGAAATTATGCTCTTTTCTCAAGGACAATAATCACGTGGTGGAGTTCAGGGCGCCACAAGGGTGATGTTGAGGGTGTGGATGGTGATATTATGCTCTTTACTCAAGGACGATATTCACGTGGTGAAGTTCAGGGCGCCACAAGGGTGATGTTAAGGGTGTGGATGGTGAAATTATGCTCTTTTCTCAAGGACAATAATCACTCTGTGGAGTTCAGGGTGCCACAAGGGTGATGTTAAGGGTGGATGGTGAAATTATGCTCTTTTCTCAAGGACAATAATCACTCTGTGGAGTTCAGGGCACACAAGGGTGATGTTAAGGGTGTGGATGGTGAAATTATGCTCTTTTCTCGAGGACAATAATCACTCTGTGGAGTTCAGGGCGCCACAAGGGTGATGTCAAGGGTGTGGATGGTGAAATTATGCTCTTTTCTCAAGGACAATAATCACTCTGTGGAGTTCAGGGCGACACAAGGGTGATGTAAAGGGTGTGGATGGTGAAATTATGCTCTTTTCTCAAGGACAATAATCACTCTGTGGAGTTCAGGGCGCCACAAGGGTGATGTTGAGGGTGTGGATGGTGAGATTATGCTCTTTTCTCAAGGACAATAATCACGTCATGGAGTTCAGGGCGCCACAAGGGTGATGTTTAGGGTGTGGATGGTCAAATTAGGCTCTTTTCTCAAGGACAATAATCACGTCATGAAGTTCAGGGCGCCACAAGGGTGATGTTAAGGGTGTGGATGGTGAAATTATGCTCTTTTCTCAGGGACAATAATCACGTCATGAAGTTCAGGGCGCCACAAGGGTGATGTTAAGAGTGTGGATGGTGAAATTATGCTCTTTTCTCAAGGACAATAATCACGTGGTGGAGTTCAGGGCAACACAAGGGTGATGTTAAGGGTGTGGATGGTGAAATTATGCTTTTTCCTCAAGAATGATAATCACGTGGTGAAGTTCAGGGCGCCACAAGGGTGATGTTAAGGGTGTGGATGGTGAAATTATGCTCTTTCCTCAAGGATGATAATCAAGTGGTGAAGTTCAGGGCGCCACAAGGGTGATGTTAAGGGTGTGGATGGTGATATTATGCTCTTTTCTCGAGGACAATAATCACGTGGTGGAGTTCAGGGCACCACAAGGGTGATGTTAAGGGTGTGAATGGTGAAATTATGCTCTTTTCTCAAGGACAATAATCACTCTGTGGAGTTCAGGGCGCCACAAGTGTGATGTTAAGGGTGTGGATGGTGAAATTATGCTCTTTACTCAAGGACGATATTCACGTGGTGGAGTTCAGGGCGCCACAAGGGTGATGTTAAGGGTGTGGATGGTGAAATTATGCCCTTTTCTCAAGGACAATAATCACTCTGTGGAGTTCAGGGCGCCACAAGGGTGATGTTAAGGGTGGATGGTGAAACTATGCTCTTTTCTCAAGGACGATATTCACTCTGTTGAGTTTAGGGCGCCACAAGGGTGATGTTAAGGGTGTGGATGGTGAAATTATGCTCCTTTCTCAAGGACGATATCCACGTGGTGAAGTTCAGGGCGCCAGAAGGGTGATGTTAAGGGTGTGGATGATGAAATTATGCTCTTTTCTCAAGGACAATAATCACGTCTTGGAGTTCAGGGCACCACAAGGGTGATGTTAAGGGTTTGGATGGTGAAATTATAATCTTTTCTCAAGGACAATATTCACGTGGTGGAGTTCAGGGCACCACAAAGGTGATGTTGAGGGTGTGGATGGTGAAATTATGCTCTTTTCTCAAGGACGATATTCACGTGGTGAAGTTCAGGGCGCCACAAGGGTGATGTTAAGGGTGTGGATGGTGAAATTATGCTCTTTCCTCAAGGACAATAATCACGTGGTGGAGTTCAGGGCGCAACAATGGTGATGTTAAGGGTGTGGATGGTGAAATTATGCTCGTTTCTCGAGGATAATAATCACTGGGTAGAGTTCAGGGCGCCACAAGGGTGATGTTGAGGGTGTGGATGGTGAAATTATGCTCTTTTCTCAAGGACGATATTCACGTGGTGTTGTTCAGGGCGCAACAATGGTGATGTCAAGGGTGTGGATGGTGAAATTATGCTCTTTTCTCAAGGACGATATTCACGTCATGGAGTTCAGGGCGCCACAAGGGTGATGTTAAGGGTGTGGATGGTGAAATTATGCTCTTTTCTCAAGGACAATAATCACCTGGTGGAGTTCAGGGCACCACAAGGGTGATGTTAAGGGTGTGGATGGTGAAATTATGCTCTTTTCTCAAGGACGATATTCACGTGGTGGAGTTCAGGGCGCCACAAGGGTGATGTAAGGGTGTGGATGGTGAAATTATGCTCTTTTCTCAAAGACAATAATCACGTTGTTGAGTCCAGGGCGCCACAAGGGTGATGTTAAGGGTGTGGATGGTGAAATTAGGCTCTTTTCTCAAGGACAATAATCACTCTGTTGAGTTCAGGGTGCCACAAGGGTGATGTTAAGGGTGTGGATGGTGAAATTATGCTCTTTTCTCAAGGACGATATTCACTCTGTTGAGTTCAGGGCACCACAAGGGTGATGTTAAGGGTGTGGATGGTGAAATTATGCTTTTCTCTCAAGGACGATATTCACGTGGTGAAGTTCAGGGCGCCACAAGGGTGATGTCAAGGGTGTGGATGGTGAAACTGTGCTCTTTTCTCAAGACGATATTCACGTGGTGAAGTTCAGGGCGCCACAAGGGTGATATTAAGGGTGTGGATGGTGAAATTATGCTCTTTTCTCAAGGACAATAATCACTCTGTTGTGTTCAGGGCGCCACAAGGGTGATGTTAAGGGTGTGGATGTTGAAATTATGCTCTTTTCTCAAGGCCAATATTCACGTCATGGAGTTCAGGGCGCCACAAGGGTGATGTTAAGGGTGTGGATGGTGAAATTATGCTCTTTTCTCAATAACGATATTCACGTGGTGGAGTTCAGGGCGCAACAATGGTGATGTTAAGGGTGTGGATGGTGAAATTATGCTCTTTTCTCGAGGACAATAATCACGTCATGGAGTTCAGGGCGCCACAAGGGTGATGTTGAGGGTGTGGATGGTGATATTATGCTCTTTCCTCAAGGACGATATTCACGTGGTGAAGTTCAGGGCGCCACAAGGGTGATGTTAAGGGTGTGGATGGTGAAATTATGCTCTTTTCTCAAGGACGATATTCACGTGGTGAAGTTCAGGGCGCCACAAGGGTGATGTTAAGGGTGTGGAAGATGTAATTATGCTCTTTTCTCAAGGACGATATTCACGTGGTGGAGTTCAGGATGCCACAAGGGTGATGTTGAGGGTGTGGATGGTGAAATTATGCTTTTTTCTCAAGGACAATAATCACTCTGTTTTGTTCAGGGCGCCACAAGGGTGATGTTGAGGGTGTGGATGGTCAAATTATGCTCTTTTCTCAAGGACAATAATCACGTGGTGGAGTTCAGGGCGCCACAAGGGTGATGTTAAGGGTGTGGATGGTGAAATTATGCTCTTTTCTCGGGGACAATAATCACGTCTTGGAGTTCAGGGCACCACAAGGGTGATGTTAAGGGTGTGGATGGTGAAATTATGCTTTTTTCTCAAGGACAATAATCACTCTGTGGAATTCAGGGCGCCACAAGGGTGATGTTAAGGGTCTGAAGGGTGAAATTAGGCTTTTTTCTCAAGGACAATAATCACTCTGTTGAGTTCAGGCCGCCACAAGTGTGATGTTAAGGGTGTGGATGGTCAAATTATGCTCTTTTCTCAAGGACAATAATCACGTGGTGGAGTTCAGGGCGCCACAAGGGTGATGTTAAGGGTGTGGATGGTGAAATTATGCTCTTTCCTTAAGGATGATAATCACGTGGTGAAGTTCAGGGCGCCACAAGGGTGATGTTAAGGGTGTGGATGGTGAAATTATGCTCTTTCCTCAAGGATGATAATCAAGTGGTGAAGTTCAGGGCGCCACAAGGGTGATGTTAAGGGTGTGGATGGTGATATTATGCTCTTTTCTCAAGGACAATAATCACGTGGTGAAGTTCAGGGCGCCACAAGGGTGATGTTAAGGGTGTGGATGGTGAAATTATGCTCTTTCCTCAAGGACAATAATCACGTGGTGGAGTTCAGGGCGCAACAATGGTGATGTTGAGGGTGTGGATGGTGAAATTATGCTCGTTTCTCGAGGATAATAATCACTGGGTAGAGTTCAGGGCGCCACAAGGGTGATGTTGAGGGTGTGGATGGTGAAATTATGCTCTTTTCTCAAGGACGATATTCACGTGGTGTTGTTCAGGGCGCAACAATGGTGATGTCAAGGGTGTGGATGGTGAAATTATGCTCTTTTCTCAAGGACGATATTCACGTCATGGAGTTCAGGGCGCCACAAGGGTGATGTTAAGGGTGTGGATGGTGAAATTATGCTCTTTTCTCAAGGACAATAATCACCTGGTGGAGTTCAGGGCACCACAAGGGTGATGTTAAGGGTGTGGATGGTGAAATTATGCTCTTTTCTCAAGGACGATATTCACGTGGTGGCGTTCAGGGCGCCACAAGGGTGATGTTAAGGGTGTGGATGGTGAAACTATGCTCTTTTCTCAAGGACGATATTCACTCTGTTGAGTTCAGGGCGCCACAATGGTGATGTAAGGGTGTGGATGGTGAAATTATGCTCTTTTCTCAAAGACAATAATCACGTTGTTGAGTTCAGGGCGCCACAAGGGTGATGTTAAGGGTGTGGATGGTGAAATTATGCTCTTTTCTCAAGGACAATAATCACTCTGTTGAGTTCAGGGTGCCACAAGGGTGATGTTAAGGGTGTGGATGGTGAAATTATGCTCTTTTCTCAAGGACGATATTCACTCTGTTGAGTTCAGGGCACCACAAGGGTGATGTTAAGGGTGTGGATGGTGAAATTATGCTTTTTTCTCAAGGACGATATTCACGTGGTGAAGTTCAGGGCGCCACAAGGGTGATGTCAAGGGTGTGGATGGTGAAACTGTGCTCTTTTCTCAAGACGATATTCACGTGGTGAAGTTCAGGGCGCCACAAGGGTGATGTTAAGGGTGTGGATGGTGAAATTATGCTCTTTTCTCAAGGACAATAATCACTCTGTTGTGTTCAGGGCGCCACAAGGGTGATGTTAAGGGTGTGGATGGTGAAATTATGCTCTTTTCTCAAGGACGATATTCACGTCATGGAGTTCAGGGCGCCACAAAGGTGATGTTAAGGGTGTGGATGGTGAAATTATGCTCTTTTCTCAATTACGATATTCACGTGGTGGAGTTCAGGGCGCAACAATGGTGATGTTAAGGGTGTGGATGGTGAAATTATGCTCTTTTCTCGAGGACAATAATCACGTCATGGAGTTCAGGGCGCCACAAGGGTGATGTTGAGGGTGTGGATGGTCAAATTATGCTCTTTTCTCAAGGACAATAATCACGTGGTGGAGTTCAGGGCGCCACAAGGGTGATGTTAAGGGTGTGGATGGTGAAATTATGCTCTTTTCTCGAGGACAATAATCACGTCTTGGAGTTCAGGGCACCACAAGGGTGATGTTAAGGGTGTGGATGGTGAAATTATGCTTTTTTCTCAAGGACAATAATCACTCTGTGGAATTCAGGGCGCCACAAGGGTGATGTTGAGGGTCTAAAGGGTGAAATTATGCTTTTTTCTCAATGACAATAATCACTCTGTTGAGTTCAGGGCGCCACAAGTGTGATGTTAAGGGTGTGGATGGTCAAATTATGCTCTTTTCTCGAGGACAATAATCACGTGGTGAAGTTCAGGGCGCCACAAGGGTGATGTTAAGGGTGTGGATGGTGAAATTATGCCCTTTCCTCAAGGATGATAATCACGTGGTGAAGTTCAGGGCGCCACAAGGGTGATGTTAAGGGTGTGGATGGTGAAATTATGCTCTTTCCTCAAGGATGATAATCAAGTGGTGAAGTTCAGGGCGCCACAAGGGTGATGTTAAGGGTGTGGATGGTGATATTATGCTCTTTTCTCAAGGACAATAATCACGTGGTGGAGTTCAGGGCACCACAAGGGTGATGTTAAGGGTGTGGATGGTGAAATTATGCTCTTTTCTCAAGGACAATAATCACTCTGTGGAGTTCAGGGCGCCACAAGGTTGATGTTAAGGGTGTGGATGGTGAAATTATGCTCTTTACTCAAGGACGATATTCACGTGGTGGAGTTCAGGGCGCCACAAGGGTGATGTTAAGGGTGTGGATGGTGAAATTATGCTCTTTTCTCAAGGACAATAATCACGTGGTGGAGTTCAGGGCGCAACAAGGGTGATGTTAAGGGAGTGGATGGTGGAATTAGGCTCTTTTCTCAAGGACAATAATCACGTCATGGAGTTCAGGGCGCCACAAGGGTGATGTTAAGGGTGTGGATGGTCAAATTATGCTCTTTTCCCGAGGACAATAATCACGTGGTGGAGTTCAGGGCGCCACAAGGGTGATGTTAAGGGTGTGGATGGTGAAATTATGCTCTTTTCTCAAGGACAATAATCACGTGGTGGAGTTCAGGGCACCACAAGGGTGATGTTAAGGGTGTTGATGGTGAAATTATGCTCTTTTCTCAAGAACGATAATCACGTGGTGGAGTTCAGGGCGCCACAAGGGTGTTGTTAAGGGTGTGGATGGTCAAATTATGCTCTTTTCTCAAGGACAATAATCACGTGGTGGAGTTCAGGGCGCCACAAGGGTGATGTTAAGGGTGTGGATGGTGAAATTATGCTCTTTTCTCAAGGACAATAATCACGTCATGGAGTTCAGGGCGCCACAAGGGTGATGTTAAGGGTGTGGATGGTCAAATTATGCTCTTTTCTCAAGGACAATAATCACGTGGTGGAGTTCAGGGCGCCACAAGGGTGATGTTGAGGGTGTGGATGGTGAAATTATGCTCTTTTCTCAAGGACGATATTCACTTCATGGAGTTCAGGGCGCCACAAGGGTGATGTTATGGGTGTGGATGGTGAAATTATGCTCTTTTCTCAAGGACAATAATCACGTGGTGAATTTCAGGGCGTCACAAGGGTGATGTTAAGGGTGTGGATGGTGAAATTATGCTCTTTACTCAAGGACAATAATCACGTTGTGGAGTTCAGGGCACCACAAGGGTGATGTTGAGGGTGTGGTTGGTGAAATTATGCTCTTTTCTCAAGGACGATTTTCACTTGGTAAAGTTCAGGGCGCCACAAGGGTGATGTTAAGGGTGTGGATGGTGAAATTATGCTCTTTCCTCAAGGACAGTAATCACGTGGTGGAGTTCAGGGCGCAACAATGGTGATGTTAAGGGTGTGGATGGTGAAATTATAATCTTTTCTCGAGGACAATAAACACGTGGTGGAGTTTGGGGCTCCACAAGGGTGATGTTGAGGGTGTGGATGGTGAAATTATGCTCTTTTCTCAAGGACGATATTCACGTGGTGAAGTTCAGCGCGCCACAAGGGTGATGTTAAGTGTGTGGATGGTGAAATTAGGCTCTTTTCTCAAGGACGATATTCACGTCATGGAGTTCAGGGCGCCACAAGGGTGATGTTAAGGGTGTGGATGGTGGAATTATGCTCTTTTCTCAAGGAAAATAATCACGTGGTGGAGTTCAGGGCACCACAAGGGTGATGTTAAGGGTGTGGATGGTGAAATCATGCTCTTTTCTCAAGGACGATATTCACGTGGTGAAGTTCAGGGCGCCACAAGTGTGATGTTAAGGGTGTGGATGATAAAATTATGCTCTTTTCTCAAGGACAATAATCACTCTATTGAGTTCAGGGCGCCACAAGGGTGATGTTATGGGTGTGGATGGTGAAAGTATGCTCTTTTCTCAAGGACAATAATCACGTGGTGGAGTTCAGGGCGCCACAAGGGTGATGTTAAGGGTGTGGATGGTGAAATTATGCTCTTTTCTCAAGGACAATAATCACGTGGTGAAGTTCAGGGCACCACAAGGGTGATGTTGAGGGTGTGGATGGTGAAATTATGCTCTTTTCTCAAGGACGATTTTCACGTGGTGAAGTTCAGGGCGCCACAAGGGTGATGTTAAGGGTGTGGATGGTGAAATTATGCTCTTTCCTCAAGGACAATAATCACGTGGTGGAGTTCAGGGCGCAACAATGGTGATGGTGGATGGTGCAATTATAATCTTTTCTCGAGGACAATAAACACGTGGTGGAGTTCGGGGCTCCACAAGGGTGATGTTGAGGGTGTGGATGGTGAAATTATGCTCTTTTCTCAAGGACGATATTCACGTGGTGAAGTTCAGCGCGCCACAAGAGTGATGTTAAGTGTGTGGATGGTGGAATTATGCTATTTTCTCAGGGACGATATTCACGTCATGGAGTTCAGGGCGCCACAAGGGTGATGTTAAGGGTGTGGATGGTGAAATTATGCTCTTTTCTCAAGGACAATAATCACGTGGTGGAGTTCAGGGCGCCACAAGGGTGATGTTGAGGGTGTGGATGGTGATATTATGCTCTTTACTCAAGGACGATATTCACGTGGTGAAGTTCAGGGCGCCACAAGGGTGATGTTAAGGGTGTGGATGGTGAAATTATGCTCTTTTCTCAAGGACAATAATCACTCTGTGGAGTTCAGGGTGCCACAAGGGTGATGTTAAGGGTGGATGGTGAAATTATGCTCTTTTCTCAAGGACAATAATCACTCTGTGGAGTTCAGGGCACACAAGGGTGATGTTAAGGGTGTGGATGGTGAAATTA
This sequence comes from Brachyptera risi, assembly GCA_964007535.1. NCBI lineage: Eukaryota > Metazoa > Arthropoda > Insecta > Plecoptera > Taeniopterygidae > Brachyptera > Brachyptera risi. The sequence continues at coordinate 49,001,591 of OZ023328.1, forward strand.
TGCTCTTTTCTCGAGGACAATAATCACTCTGTGGAGTTCAGGGCGCCACAAGGGTGATGTCAAGGGTGTGGATGGTGAAATTATGCTCTTTTCTCAAGGACAATAATCACTCTGTGGAGTTCAGGGCGACACAAGGGTGATGTAAAGGGTGTGGATGGTGAAATTATGCTCTTTTCTCAAGGACAATAATCACTCTGTGGAGTTCAGGGCGCCACAAGGGTGATGTTGAGGGTGTGGATGGTGAGATTATGCTCTTTTCTCAAGGACAATAATCACGTCATGGAGTTCAGGGCGCCACAAGGGTGATGTTAAGGGTGTGGATGGTGAAATTATGCTCTTTTCTCAGGGACAATAATCACGTCATGAAGTTCAGGGCGCCACAAGGGTGATGTTAAGAGTGTGGATGGTGAAATTATGCTCTTTTCTCAAGGACAATAATCACGTGGTGGAGTTCAGGGCAACACAAGGGTGATGTTAAGGGTGTGGATGGTGAAATTATGCTTTTTCCTCAAGAATGATAATCACGTGGTGAAGTTCAGGGCGCCACAAGGGTGATGTTAAGGGTGTGGATGGTGAAATTATGCTCTTTCCTCAAGGATGATAATCAAGTGGTGAAGTTCAGGGCGCCACAAGGGTGATGTTAAGGGTGTGGATGGTGATATTATGCTCTTTTCTCGAGGACAATAATCACGTGGTGGAGTTCAGGGCACCACAAGGGTGATGTTAAGGGTGTGAATGGTGAAATTATGCTCTTTTCTCAAGGACAATAATCACTCTGTGGAGTTCAGGGCGCCACAAGTGTGATGTTAAGGGTGTGGATGGTGAAATTATGCTCTTTACTCAAGGACGATATTCACGTGGTGGAGTTCAGGGCGCCACAAGGGTGATGTTAAGGGTGTGGATGGTGAAATTATGCCCTTTTCTCAAGGACAATAATCACTCTGTGGAGTTCAGGGCGCCACAAGGGTGATGTTAAGGGTGGATGGTGAAACTATGCTCTTTTCTCAAGGACGATATTCACTCTGTTGAGTTTAGGGCGCCACAAGGGTGATGTTAAGGGTGTGGATGGTGAAATTATGCTCCTTTCTCAAGGACGATATCCACGTGGTGAAGTTCAGGGCGCCAGAAGGGTGATGTTAAGGGTGTGGATGATGAAATTATGCTCTTTTCTCAAGGACAATAATCACGTCTTGGAGTTCAGGGCACCACAAGGGTGATGTTAAGGGTTTGGATGGTGAAATTATAATCTTTTCTCAAGGACAATATTCACGTGGTGGAGTTCAGGGCACCACAAGGGTGATGTTGAGGGTGTGGATGGTGAAATTATGCTCTTTTCTCAAGGACGATATTCACGTGGTGAAGTTCAGGGCGCCACAAGGGTGATGTTAAGGGTGTGGATGGTGAAATTATGCTCTTTCCTCAAGGACAATAATCACGTGGTGGAGTTCAGGGCGCAACAATGGTGATGTTAAGGGTGTGGATGGTGAAATTATGCTCGTTTCTCGAGGATAATAATCACTGGGTAGAGTTCAGGGCGCCACAAGGGTGATGTTGAGGGTGTGGATGGTGAAATTATGCTCTTTTCTCAAGGACGATATTCACGTGGTGTTGTTCAGGGCGCAACAATGGTGATGTCAAGGGTGTGGATGGTGAAATTATGCTCTTTTCTCAAGGACGATATTCACGTCATGGAGTTCAGGGCGCCACAAGGGTGATGTTAAGGGTGTGGATGGTGAAATTATGCTCTTTTCTCAAGGACGATATTCACGTGGTGGAGTTCAGGGCGCCACAAGGGTGATGTTAAGGGTGTGGATGGTGAATTTATGCTCTCTTCTCAAGGACGATATTCACTCTGTTGAGTTCAGGGCGCCACAATGGTGATGTAAGGGTGTGGATGGTGAAATTATGCTCTTTTCTCAAAGACAATAATCACGTTGTTGAGTCCAGGGCGCCACAAGGGTGATGTTAAGGGTGTGGATGGTGAAATTAGGCTCTTTTCTCAAGGACAATAATCACTCTGTTGAGTTCAGGGTGCCACAAGGGTGATGTTAAGGGTGTGGATGGTGAAATTATGCTCTTTTCTCAAGGACGATATTCACTCTGTTGAGTTCAGGGCACCACAAGGGTGATGTTAAGGGTGTGGATGGTGAAATTATGCTTTTCTCTCAAGGACGATATTCACGTGGTGAAGTTCAGGGCGCCACAAGGGTGATGTCAAGGGTGTGGATGGTGAAACTGTGCTCTTTTCTCAAGACGATATTCACGTGGTGAAGTTCAGGGCGCCACAAGGGTGATATTAAGGGTGTGGATGGTGAAATTATGCTCTTTTCTCAAGGACAATAATCACTCTGTTGTGTTCAGGGCGCCACAAGGGTGATGTTAAGGGTGTGGATGGTGAAATTTTGCTCTTTTCTCAAGGCCAATATTCACGTCATGGAGTTCAGGGCGCCACAAGGGTGATGTTAAGGGTGTGGATTGTGAAATTATGCTCTTTTCTCAATAACGATATTCAGGTGGTGGAGTTCAGGGCGCAACAATGGTGATGTTAAGGGTGTGGATGGTGAAATTATGCTCTTTTCTCGAGGACAATAATCACGTCATGGAGTTCAGGGCGCCACAAGGGTGATGTTGAGGGTGTGGATGGTGAAATTATGCTCTTTCCTCAAGGACGATATTCACGTGGTGAAGTTCAGGGCGCCAGAAGGGTAATGTTAAGGGTGTGGATGGTGAAATTATGCTCTTTTCTCAAGGACGATATTCACGTGGTGAAGTTCAGGGCGCCACAAGGGTGATGTTAAGGGTGTGGAAGATGTAATTATGCTCTTTTCTCAAGGACGATATTCACGTGGTGGAGTTTAGGGTGCCACAAGGGTGATGTTAAGGGTGTGGATGGTGAAATTATGCTTTTTTCTCAAGGACAATAATCACTCTGTTTTGTTCAGGGCGCCACAAGGGTGATGTTGAGGGTGTGGATGGTCAAATTATGCTCTTTTCTCAAGGACAATAATCACGTGGTGGAGTTCAGGGCGCCACAAGGGTGATGTTAAGGGTGTGGATGGTGAAATTATGCTCTTTTCTCGGGGACAATAATCACGTCTTGGAGTTCAGGGCACCACAAGGGTGATGTTAAGGGTGTGGATGGTGAAATTATGCTTTTTTCTCAAGGACAATAATCACTCTGTGGAATTCAGGGCGCCACAAGGGTGATGTTAAGGGTCTGAAGGGTGAAATTAGGTTTTTTTCTCAAGGACAATAATCACTCTGTTGAGTTCAGGCCGCCACAAGTGTGATGTTAAGGGTGTGGATGGTCAAATTATGCTCTTTTCTCAAGGACAATAATCACGTGGTGGAGTTCAGGGCGCCACAAGGGTGATGTTAAGGGTGTGGATGGTGAAATTATGCTCTTTCCTCAAGGATGATAATCACGTGGTGAAGTTCAGGGCGCCACAAGGGTGATGTTAAGGGTGTGGATGGTGAAATTATGCTCTTTCCTCAAGGATGATAATCAAGTGGTGAAGTTCAGGGCGCCACAAGGGTGATGTTAAGGGTGTGGATGGTGATATTATGCTCTTTTCTCAAGGACAATAATCACGTGGTGAAGTTCAGGGCGCCACAAGGGTGATGTTAAGGGTGTGGATGGTGAAATTATGCTCTTTCCTCAAGGACAATAATCACGCGGTGGAGTTCAGGGCGCAACAATGGTGATGTTGAGGGTGTGGATGGTGAAATTATGCTCGTTTCTCGAGGATAATAATCACTGGGTAGAGTTCAGGGCGCCACAAGGGTGATGTTGAGGGTGTGGATGGTGAAATTATGCTCTTTTCTCAAGGACGATATTCACGTGGTGTTGTTCAGGGCGCAACAATGGTGATGTCAAGGGTGTGGATGGTGAAATTATGCTCTTTTCTCAAGGACGATATTCACGTCATGGAGTTCAGGGCGCCACAAGGGTGATGTTAAGGGTGTGGATGGTGAAATTATGCTCTTTTCTCAAGGACAATAATCACCTGGTGGAGTTCAGGGCACCACAAGGGTGATGTTAAGGGTGTGGATGGTGAAATTATGCTCTTTTCTCAAGGACGATATTCACGTGGTGGCGTTCAGGGCGCCACAAGGGTGATGTTAAGGGTGTGGATGGTGAAACTATGCTCTTTTCTCAAGGACGATATTCACTCTGTTGAGTTCAGGGCGCCACAATGGTGATGTAAGGGTGTGGATGGTGAAATTATGCTCTTTTCTCAAAGACAATAATCACGTTGTTGAGTTCAGGGCGCCACAAGGGTGATGTTAAGGGTGTGGATGGTGAAATTATGCTCTTTTCTCAAGGACAATAATCACTCTGTTGAGTTCAGGGTGCCACAAGGGTGATGTTAAGGGTGTGGATGGTGAAATTATGCTCTTTTCTCAAGGACGATATTCACTCTGTTGAGTTCAGGGCACCACAAGGGTGATGTTAAGGGTGTGGATGGTGAAATTATGCTTTTTTCTCAAGGACGATATTCACGTGGTGAAGTTCAGGGCGCCACAAGGGTGATGTCAAGGGTGTGGATGGTGAAACTGTGCTCTTTTCTCAAGACGATATTCACGTGGTGAAGTTCAGGGCGCCACAAGGGTGATGTTAAGGGTGTGGATGGTGAAATTATGCTCTTTTCTCAAGGACAATAATCACTCTGTTGTGTTCAGGGCGCCACAAGGGTGATGTTAAGGGTGTGGATGGTGAAATTATGCTCTTTTCTCAAGGACGATATTCACGTCATGGAGTTCAGGGCGCCACAAAGGTGATGTTAAGGGTGTGGATGGTGAAATTATGCTCTTTTCTCAATTACGATATTCACGTGGTGGAGTTCAGGGCGCAACAATGGTGATGTTAAGGGTGTGGATGGTGAAATTATGCTCTTTTCTCGAGGACAATAATCACGTCATGGAGTGCAGGGCGCCACAAGGGTGATGTTGAGGGTGTGGATGGTCAAATTATGCTCTTTTCTCAAGGACAATAATCACGTGGTGGAGTTCAGGGCGCCACAAGGGTGATGTTAAGGGTGTGGATGGAGAAATTATGCTCTTTTCTCGAGGACAATAATCACGTCTTGGAGTTCAGGGCACCACAAGGGTGATGTTAAGGGTGTGGATGGTGAAATTATGCTTTTTTCTCAAGGACAATAATCACTCTGTGGAATTCAGGGCGCCACAAGGGTGATGTTGAGGGTCTGAAGGGTGAAATTATGCTTTTTTCTCAATGACAATAATCACTCTGTTGAGTTCAGGGCGCCACAAGTGTGATGTTAAGGGTGTGGATGGTCAAATTATGCTCTTTTCTCGAGGACAATAATCACGTGGTGAAGTTCAGGGCGCCACAAGGGTGATGTTAAGGGTGTGGATGGTGAAATTATGCTCTTTCCTCAAGGATGATAATCACGTGGTGAAGTTCAGGGCGCCACGAGGGTGATGTTAAGGGTGTGGATGGTGAAATTATGCTCTTTCCTCAAGGATGATAATCAAGTGGTGAAGTTCAGGGCGCCACAAGGGTGATGTTAAGGGTGTGGATGGTGATATTATGCTCTTTTCTCAAGGACAATAATCACGTCTTGGAGTTCAGGGCGCCACAAGGGTGATGTTAAGGGTGTGGATGGTCAAATTATGCTCTTTTCCCGAGGACAATAATCACGTGGTGGAGTTCAGGGCGCCACAAGGGTGATGTTAAGGGTGTGGATGGTGAAATTATGCTCTTTTCTCAAGGACAATAATCACGTGGTGGAGTTCAGGGCACCACAAGGGTGATGTTAAGGGTGTTGATGGTGAAATTATGCTCTTTTCTCAAGAACGATAATCACGTGGTGGAGTTCAGGGCGCCACAAGGGTGATGTTAAGGGTGTGGATGGTCAAATTATGCTCTTTTCTCAAGGACAATAATCACGTGGTGGAGTTCAGGGCGCCACAAGGGTGATGTTAAGGGTGTGGATGGTGAAATTATGCTCTTTTCTCAAGGACAATAATCACGTCATGGAGTTCAGGGCGCCACAAGGGTGATGTTAAGGGTGTGGATGGTCAAATTATGCTCTTTTCTCAAGGACAATAATCACGTGGTGGAGTTCAGGGCGCCACAAGGGTGATGTTGAGGGTGTGGATGGTGAAATTATGCTCTTTTCTCGAGGACGATATTCACTTCATGGAGTTCAGGGCGCCACAAGGGTGATGTTATGGGTGTGGATGGTGAAATTATGCTCTTTTCTCAAGGACAATAATCACGTGGTGAATTTCAGGGCGTCACAAGGGTGATGTTAAGGGTGTGGATGGTGAAATTATGCTCTTTACTCAAGGACAATAATCACGTGGTGGAGTTCAGGGCACCACAAGGGTGATGTTGAGGGTGTGGTTGGTGAAATTATGCTCTTTTCTCAAGGACGATTTTCACGTGGTAAAGTTCAGGGCGCCACAAGGGTGATGTTAAGGGTGTGGATGGTGAAATTATGCTCTTTCCTCAAGGACAGTAATCACGTGGTGGAGTTCAGGGCGCAACAATGGTGATGTTAAGGGTGTGGATGGTGAAATTATAATCTTTTTTCGAGGACAATAAACACGTGGTGGAGTTTGGGGCTCCACAAGGGTGATGTTGAGGGTGTGGATGGTGAAATTATGCTCTTTTCTCAAGGACGATATTCACGTGGTCAAGTTCAGCGCGCCACAAGGGTGATGTTAAGTGTGTGGATGGTGAAATTATGCTCTTTTCTCAAGGACGATATTCACGTCATGGAGTTCAGGGCGCCACAAGGGTGATGTTAAGGGTGTGGATGGTGGAATTATGCTCTTTTCTCAATGAAAATAATCACGTGGTGGAGTTCAGGGCACCACAAGAGTGATGTTAAGGGTGTGGATGGTGAAATTATGCTCTTTTCTCAATGACGATATTCACGTGGTGAAGTTCAGGGCGCCACAAGTGTGATGTTAAGGGTGTGGATGATGAAATTATGCTCTTTTCTCAGGGACGATATTCACGTCATGGAGTTCAGGGCGCCACAAGGGTGATGTTGAGGGTGTGGATGGTGAAATTAGGCTCGTTTCTCGAGGACAATAATCACTGGGTAGAGTTCAGGGTGCCACAAGGGTGATGTTGAGGGTGTGGATGGTGATATTATGCTCTTTACTCAAGGACGATATTCACGTGGTGAAGTTCAGGGCGCCACAAGGGTGATGTTAAGGGTGTGGATGGTGAAATTATGCTCTTTTCTCAAGGACAATAATAACTCTGTGGAGTTCAGGGTGCCACAAGGGTGATGTTAAGGGTGGATGGTGAAATTATGCTCTTTTCTCAAGGACAATAATCACTCTGTGGAGTTCAGGGCGACACAAGGGTGATGTTAAGGGTGTGGATGGTGAAATTATGCTCTTTTCTCAAGGACAATAATCACTCTGTGGAGTTCAGGGCGCCACAAGGGTGATGTTAAGGGTGTGGATGGTGAAATTATGCTCTTTTCTCAAGGACAATAATCACTCTGTGGAGTTCAGGGCGACACAAGGGTGATGTTAAGGGTGTGGATGGTGAAATTATGCTCTTTTCTCAAGGACAATAATCACGTGGTGGAGGTCAGGGCGCCACAAGGGTGATGTTAAGGGTGTGGATGGTGAAATTATGCTCTTTCCTCAAGGATGATAATCACGTGGTGAAGTTCAGGGCGCCACAAGGGTGATGTTAAGGGTGTGGATGGTGAAATTATGCTCTTTCCTCAAGGATAATAATCAAGTGGTGAAGTTCAGGGCGCCACAAGGGTGATGTTAAGGGTGTGGATGGTGATATTATGCTCTTTTCTCAAGGACAATAATCACGTGGTGGAGTTCAGGGCACCACAAGGGTGATGTTAAGATGTGGATGGTGAAATTATGCTCTTTCTCAAGGACAATAATGACTCTGTGGAGTTCAGGGCGCCACAAGGGTGATGGTAAGGGTTTGGATGGTGAAATTATGCTCTTTACTCAAGGACGATATTCACGTGGTGGAGTTCAGGGCGCCACAGAGGTGATGTTGAGGGTGTGGATGGTGAAATTATGCTCTTTCCTCAAGGACAATAATCACTCTGTGGAGTTCAGGGCGCCACAAGGGTGATGTTAAGGGTGGATGGTGAAATTATGCTCTTTTCTCAAGGACGATATTCACTCTTTTGAGTTCAGGGCGCCACAAGGGTGATGTTAAGGGTGTGGATGGTGAAATTATGCTCTTCTCTCAAGGACAATAATCACGTGGTGGAGTTCAGGGCACCACAAGGGTGATGTTGAGGGTGTGGATGGTGAAATTATGCTCTTTTCTCAAGGACGATATTCACGTGGTGAAGTTCAGGGCGCCACAAGGGTGATGTTAAGGGTGTGGATGGTGAAATTATGCTCTTTCCTCAAGGACAATAATCACGTGGTGGAGTTCAGGGCGCAACAATGGTGATGTTAAGGGTGTGGATGGTGAAATTATGCTCGTTTCTCGAGGACAATAATCACTGGGTAGAGTTCAGGGCGCCACAAGGGTGATGTTGAGGGTGTGGATGGTGAAATTATGCTCTTTTCTCAAGGACGATATTCACGTGGTGAAGTTCAGGGCGCTACAAGGGTGATGTTAAGGGTGTGGATGATGAAATTATGCTCTTTACTCAAGGACAATAATCACGTCTTGGAGTTCAGGGCACCACAAGGGTGATGTTAAGGGTGTGGATGGTGAAATTATGCTCTTCTCTCAAGGACAATAATCACGTGGTGGAGTTCAGGGCACCACAAGGGTGATGTTGAGGGTGTGGATGGTGAAATTATGCTCTTTTCTCAAGGACGATATTCACGTGGTGAAGTTCAGGGCGCCACAAGGGTGATGTTAAGGGTGTGGATGGTGAAATTATGCTCTTTCCTCAAGGACAATAATCATTTGGTGGAGTTCAGGGCGCAACAATGGTGATGTTAAGGGTGTGGATGGTGAAATTATGCTCGTTTCTCGAGGACAATAATCACTGGGTAGAGTTCAGGGCGCCACAAGGGTGATGTTGAGGGTGTGGATGGTGAAATTATGCTCTTTTCTCAAGGACGATATTCACGTGGTGTTGTTCAGGGCGCAACAATGGTGATGTCAAGGGTGTGGATGGTGAAATTATGCTCTTTTCTCAAGGACGATATTCACGTCATGGAGTTCAGGGCGCCACAAGGGTGATGTTAAGGGTGTGGATGGTGAAATTATGCTCTTTTCTCAAGGACAATGATCACGTGGTGTAGTTCATTGCACCACAAGGGTGATGTTAAGGGTGTGGATGGTGAAATTATGCTCTTTTCTCAAAGACGATATTCACGTGGTGAAGTTCAGGGCGCCACAAGTGTCATGTTAAGGGTGTGGAAGATGAAATTATGCTCTTTTCTCAGAGACGATATTCACGTCATGGAGTTCAGGGCGCCACAAGGGTGATGTTAAGGGTGTGGATGGTGAAATTAGGCTCGTTTCTCGAGGACAATAATCACTGGGTAGAGTTCAGGGCGCCACAAGGGTGATGTTGAGGGTGTGGATGGTGATATCATGCTCTTTTCTCAAGGACAATAATCACGTGATGGAGTTCAGGGCACCACGAGGCTGATGTTAAGGGTGTGGATGGTGAAATTATGCTCTTTTCTCAAGGACAATAATCACTCTGTGGAGTTCAGGGCGACACAAGGGTGATGTTGAGGGTGTGGATGGTGAAATTATGCTCTCTGCTCAAGGACAATAATCACGTGGTGAAGTTCAGGGCGCCACAAGGGTGATGTTAAGGTTGTGGATGGTGAAATTATGCTCTTTTCTCAAGGACAATAATCACTCTGTGGAGTTCAGGGCGACCCAAGGGTATTGTTAAGGGTGTGGATGGTGAAATTATGCTCTTTTCTCAAGGACAATAATCACTCTGTGGAGTTCAGGGCGCCACAAGGGTGATGTTGAGGGAGTGGATGGTGGAATTGGGCTCTTTTCTCAAGGACAATAATCACGTCATGGAGTTCAGGGCGCCACAAGGGTGATGTTAAGGGTGTGGATGGTCGAATTATGCTCTTTTCCCGAGGACAATAATCACGTGGTGGAGTTCAGGGCACCACAAGGGTGATGTTAAGGGTGTGGATGTTGAAATTATGCTCTTTCCTCAAGGATGATAATCACGTGGTGAAGTTCAGGGCGCCACAAGGGTGATGTTGAGGGTGTGGATGGTGAAATTATGCTCTTTCCTCAAGGATGATAATCAAGTGGTGAAGTTCAGGGCGCCACAAGGGTGATGTTAAGGGTATGGATGGTGATATTATGCTCTTTTCTCAAGGACAATAATCACGTGGTGAGGTTCAGGGCACCACAAGGGTGATGTTGAGAGTGTGGATGGTGAAATTATGCTCTTTTCTCAAGGACAGTAATCACTCTGTGGAAGTCAGGGCGCCACAAGGGTGATGTTAAGGGTGTGGATGATGAAATTATGCTCTTTACTCAAGGACGATATTCACGTGGTGGAGTTCAGGGCGCCACAAGGGTGATGTTAAGGGTGTGGATGGTGGAATTATGCTCTTTTCTCAAGGACAATAATCACTCTGTGGAGTTCAGGGCGCCACAAGGGTGATGTTAAAGGTGGATGGTGAAATTATGCTCTTATCTCAAGGACAATAATCACTCTGTTTTGTTCAGGGCGCCACAAGGGTGATGTTGAGGGTGTGGATGGTCAAATTATGCTCTTTTCTCAAGGACGATATTCACGTGGTGTTGTTCAGGGCGCAACAATGGTGATGTCAAGGGTGTGGATGGTGAAATTATGCTCTTTTCTCAAGGACGATATTCACGTCATGGAGTTCAGGGCGCCACAAGGGTGATGTTAAGGGTGTGGATGGTGAAATTATGCTCTTTTCTCAAGGACAATGATCACGTGGTGTAGTTCATTGCACCACAAGGGTGATGTTAAGGGTGTGGATGGTGAAATTATGCTCTTTTCTCAAAGACGATATTCACGTGGTGAAGTTCAGGGCGCCACAAGTGTCATGTTAAGGGTGTGGAAGATGAAATTATGCTCTTTTCTCAGAGACGATATTCACGTCATGGAGTTCAGGGCGCCACAAGGGTGATGTTAAGGGTGTGGATGGTGAAATTAGGCTCGTTTCTCGAGGACAATAATCACTGGGTAGAGTTCAGGGCGCCACAAGGGTGATGTTGAGGGTGTGGATGGTGATATCATGCTCTTTTCTCAAGGACAATAATCACGTGATGGAGTTCAGGGCACCACGAGGCTGATGTTAAGGGTGTGGATGGTGAAATTATGCTCTTTTCTCAAGGACAATAATCACTCTGTGGAGTTCAGGGCGACACAAGGGTGATGTTGAGGGTGTGGATGGTGAAATTATGCTCTCTGCTCAAGGACAATAATCACGTGGTGAAGTTCAGGGCGCCACAAGGGTGATGTTAAGGTTGTGGATGGTGAAATTATAATCTTTTCTCAAGGACAATAATCACTCTGTGGAGTTCAGGGCGACACAAGGGTATTGTTAAGGGTGTGGATGGTGAAATTATGCTCTTTTCTCAAGGACAATAATCACTCTGTGTAGTTCAGGGCGCCACAAGGGTGATGTTGAGGGTGTGGATGGTGAGATTATGCTCTTTTCTCAAGGACAATAATCACGTCATGGAGTTCAGGGCGCCACGAGGGTGATGTTAAGTGTGTGGATGGTCAAATTATGCTCTTTTCTCAAGGACAATAATCACGTGGTGAAGTTCAGGGCGCCACAAGGGTGATGTTAAGGGTGTGGATGTTGAAATTATGCTCTTTCCTCAAGGATGATAATCACGTGGTGAAGTTCAGGGCGCCACAAGGGTGATGTTGAGGGTGTGGATGGTGAAATTATGCTCTTTCCTCAAGGATGATAATCAAGTGGTGAAGTTCAGGGCGCCACAAGGGTGATGTTAAGGGTATGGATGGTGATAATATGCTCTTTTCTCAAGGACAATAATCACGTGGTGAGGTTCAGGGCACCACAAGGGTGATGTTGAGGGTGTGGATGGTGAAATTATGCTCTTTTCTCAAGGACAGTAATCACTCTGTGGAAGTCAGGGCGCCACAAGGGTGATGTTAAGGGTGTGGATGATGAAATTATGCTCTTTACTCAAGGACGATATTCACGTGGTGGAGTTCAGGGCGCCACAAGGGTGATGTTAAGGGTGTGGATGGTGAAATTATACTCTTTTCTCAAGGACAATAATCACTCTGTGGAGTTCAGGGCGCCACAAGGGTGATGTTAAGGGTGGATGGTGAAATTATGCTCTTATCTCAAGGACGATATTCACTCTGTTGAGTTCAGGCGCCACAAGGGTGATGTTAAGGGTGTGGATGGTGAAATTAGGCTCTTTTCTCAAGGACGATATTCACGTGGTGGAGTTCAGGGCGCAACAATGGTGATGTTAAGGGTGTGGATGGTGAAATTATGCTCCTTTCTCAAGGACGATAATCACTGGGTAGAGTTCAGGGCGCCACAAGGGTGATGTTAAGGGTGTGGATGGTGAAATTATGCTTCTTTCTCAAGGACAATAATCACTCTGTTTTGTTCAGGGCGCAACAAGGGTGATGTTGAGGGTGTGGATGGTCAAATTATGCTCTTTTCTCAAGGACAATAATTACTTGGTGGAGTTCAGGGCGCCACAAGGGTGATGTTAAGGGTGTGGATGGTGAAATTATGCTCCTTTCTCGAGGACAATAATCACGTCTTGGAGTTCAGGGCACCACAAGGGTGATGTCAAGGTTGTGGATTGTGAAATTATGCTTTTTTCTCAAGGACAATAATCACTCTGTGGAATTCAGGGCGCCACAAGGTTGATGTTAAGGGTCTGAAGGGTGAAATTATGCTTTTTTCTCAAGGACAATAATCACTCTGTTGAGTTCAGGGCACCACAAGTGTGATGTTAAGGGTGTGGATGGTAAAATTATGCTCTTTTCTCAAGGACAATAATCACGTGGTGGAGTTCAGGGCGCCACAAGGGTGATGTTGAGGGTGTGAATGGTCAAATTATGTTTTTTTCTCAAGGACAATAATCACGTGGTGGAGTTCAGGGCGCCACAAGGGTGATGTTAAGGGTGTGGATGGTGAAATTATGCTCTTTTCTCGAAGACAATAATCACGTCTTGGAGTTCGGGGCACCACAAGGTTGATGTGAAGGGTGTGGATGGTGAAATTATGCTTTTTTCTCAAGGACAATAATCACTCTGTTGAGTTCAGGGCGCCACAAGGGTGATGTTAAGGGTGTGGATGGTGAAATTATGCTCTTTTCTCAAGGACAAAAATCACGTGGTGGAGTTCAGGGCGCATCAAGGGTGATGTTAAGGGAGTGGATGGTGGAATTGGGCTCTTTTCTCAAGGACAATAATCACGTCATGGAGTTCAGGGCGCCACAAGGGTGATGTTAAGGGTGTGGATGGTCAAATTATGCTCTTTTCCCGAGGACAATAATCACGTGGTGGAGTTCAGGGCACCACAAGGGTGATGTCAAGGGTGTGGATGGTGAAATTATGCTCTTTTCTCAAGGACAATAATCACGTGGTGGAGTTCAGGGCACCACAAGGGTGATGTTAAGGGTGTGGATGGTGAAATTATGCTCTTCTCTCAAGGATGACAATCACGTGGTGGAGTTCATGGCGCCACAAGGGTGATGTTAAGGGTGTGGATGGTCAAATTATGCTCTTTTCTCAAGGACAATAATCACGTGGTGGAGTTCAGGGCGCCACAAGGGTGATGTTAAGGGTGTGGATGTTGAAATTATACTCTTTCCTCAAGGATGATAATCACGTGGTGAAGTTCAGGGCGCCACAAGGGTGATGTTAAGGGTGTGGATGGTGAAATTATGCTCTTTCCTCAAGGATGATAATCAAGTGGTGAAGTTCAGGGCGCCACAAGGGTGATGTTAAGGGTGTTGATGGTGATATTATGCTCTTTTCTCAAGGACAATAATCACGTGGTGGAGTTCAGGGCACCACAAGGGTGATGTTAAGGGTGTGGATGGTGAAATTATGCTCTTTTCTCAAGGACAATAATCACTCTGTGGAGTTCAGGGCGCCACAAGGGTGATGTTAAGGGTGTGGATAGTGAAATTATGCTCTTTCCTCAAGGAGAATAATTACGTGGTGGAGTTCAGGGCGCAACAATGGTGATGTTAAGGGTGTGGATGGTGAAATTATGCTCGTTTCTCGAGGACAATAATCACCTGGTGGAGTTCAGGGCACCACAAGGGTGATGTTAAGGGTGTGGATGGTGAAATTATGCTCTTTTCTCAAGGACGATATTCACGTGGTGAAGTTCAGGGCGCCACAAGGGTGATGTTAAGGGTGTGGATGGTGAAATTATGCTCTTTTCTCAAGGACGATATTCACTTTGTTGAGTTCAGGGCGCCACAATGGTGATGTTGAGGGTGTGGATGGTGAAATTATGCTCTTTTCTCAAGGACGATATTTACGTGGTGTTGTTCAGGGCGCAACAATGGTGATGTCAAGGGTGTGGATGGTGAAATTATGCTCTTTTCTCAAGGACGATATTCACGTCATGGAGTTCAGGGCGCCACAAGGGTGATGTTAAGGGTGTGGATGGTGAAATTATGCTCTTTTCTCAAGGACAATAATCACCTGGTGGAGTTCAGGGCACCACAAGGGTGATGTTAAGGGTGTGGATGGTGAAATTATGCTCTTTTCTCAAGGACGATATCCACGTGGTGGAGTTCAGGGCGCCACAAGGGTGATGTTAAGGGTGTGGATGGTGAAATTATGCTCTTTTCTCAAGGACGATATTCACTTTGTTGAGTTCAGGGCGCCACAATGGTGATGTAAGGGTGTGGATGGTGAAATTATGCTCTTTTCTCAAAAACAATAATCACGTTGTTGAGTTCAGGGCGCCACAAGGGTGATGTTAAGGGTGTGGATGGTGAAATTAGGCTCTTTTCTCAAGGACAATAATCACTCTGTTGAGTTCAGGGTGCCACAAGGGTGATGTTAAGGGTGTGGATGGTGAAATTATGCTCTTTTCTCAGGGACGATATTCACTCTGTTGAGTTCAGGGCACCACAAGGGTGATGTTAAGGGTGTGGATGGTGAAATTATGCTTTTTTCTCAAGGACGATATTCACGTGGTGAAGTTCAGGGCGCCACAAGGGTGATGTCAAGGGTGTGGATGGTGAAACTGTGCTCTTTTCTCAAGACGATATTCACGTGGTGAAGTTCCGGGTGCCACAAGGGTGATGTTAAGGGTGTGGATGGTGAAATTATGCTCTTTTCTCAAGGACAATAATCACTCTGTTGTGTTCAGGGCGCCACAAGGGTGATGTTAAGGGTGTGGATGGTGAAATTATGCTCTTTTCTCAAGGACGATATTCACGTCATGGAGTTCAGGGCGCCACAAGGGTGATGTTAAGGGTGTGGATGGTGAAATTATGCTCTTTTCTCAATTACGATATTCACTTGGTGGAGTTCAGGGCGCAACAATGGTGATGTTAAGGGTGTGGATGGTGAAATTATGCTCGTTTCTCGAGGACAATAATCACTGTGTAGAGTTCAGGGCGCCACAAGGGTGATGTTGAGGGTGTGGATGGTGAAATTATGCTCTTTTCTCAAGGACGATATTCACGTGGTGAAGTTCAGGGCGCCACAAGGGTGATGTTAAGGGTGTGGATGGTGAAATTATGCTCTTTTCTCAAGGACGATATTCACGTGGTGAAGTTCAGGGCGCCACAAGGGTGATGTTAAGGGTGTGGAAGATGAAATTATGCTCTTTTCTCAAGGACGATATTCACGTGGTGGAGTTCAGGGTGCCACAAGGGTGATGTTAAGGGTGTGGATGGTGAAATTATGCTTTTTTCTCAAGGACAATAATCACTCTGTTTTGTTCAGGGCGCCACAAGGGTGATGTTGAGGGTGTGGATGGTCAAATTATGCTCTTTTCTCAAGGACAATAATCACGTGGTGGAGTTCAGGGCGTCACAAGGGTGATGTTAAGGATGTGGATGGTGAAATTATGCTCTTTTCTCGAGGACAATAATCACGTCTTGGAGTTCAGGGCACCACAAGGGTGATGTTAAGGGTGTGGATGGTGAAATTATGCTTTTTTCTCAAGGACAATCATCACTCTGTGGAATTCAGGGCGCCACAAGGGTGATGTTAAGGGTCTGAAGGGTGAAATCATGCTTTTTTCTCAAGGACAATAATCACTCTGTTGAGTTCAGGGCACCACAAGTGTGATGTTAAGGGTGTGGATGGTCAAATTATGCTCTTTTCTCAAGGACAATAATCACGTGGTGGAGTTCAGGGCGCCACAAGGGTGATGTTAAGGGTGTGGATGGTGAAATTATGCTCTTTCCTCAAGGATGATAATCACGTGGTGAAGTTCAGGGCGCCACAAGGGTGATGTTAAGGGTGTGGATGGTGAAATTATGCTCTTTCCTCAAGGATGATAATCAAGTGGTGAAGTTCAGGGCGCCACAAGGGTGATGTTAAGGGTGTGGATGGTGATATTATGCTCTTTTCTCAAGGACAATAATCACGTGGTGGAGTTCAGGGCACCACAAGGGTGATGTTAAGGGTGTGGATGGTGAAATTATGCTCTTTTCTCAAGAACAATAATCACTCTGTGGAGTTCAGGGCGCCACAAGGGTGATGTTAAGGGTGTGGATGGTGAAATTATGCTCTTTACTCAAGGACGATATTCACGTGGTGGAGTTCAGGGCGCCACAAGGGTGATGTTAAGGGTGTGGATGGTGAAATTAGGCTCTTTTCTCAAGGACAATAATCATGTGGTGAAGTTCAGGGCGCAACAAGGGTGATGTTAAGGGAGTGGATGGTGGAATTAGGCTCTTTTCTCAAGGACAAGAATCACGTCATGGAGTTCAGGGCGCCACATGGGTGATGTTAAGGGTGTGGATGGTCAAATTATGCTCTTTTCCCGAGGACAATAATCACGTGGTGGAGTTCAGGGCGCCACAAGGGTGATGTTAAGGGTGTGGATGGTGAAATTATGCTCTTTTCTCAAGGACAATAATCACGTGGTGGAGTTCAGGGCACCACAAGGGTGATGTTAAGGGTGTAGATGGTGAAATTATGCTCTTTTCTCAAGGACGATAATCACGTGGTGGAGTTCAGGGCGCCACAAGGGTGATGTTAAGGGTGTGGATGGTCAAATTATGCTCTTTTCTCAAGGACAATAATCACGTGGTGGAGTTCAGGGCGCCACAAGGGTGATGTTAAGGGTGTGGATGGTGAAATTATGCTCTTTTCTCAAGGACAATAATCACGTCATGGAGTTCAGGGCGCCACAAGGGTGATGTTAAGGGTGTGGATGGTCAAATTATGCTCTTTTCTCAAGGACAATAATCACGTGGTGGAGTTCAGGGCGCCACAAGGGTGATGTTAAGGGTGTGGATGGTGAAATTATGCTCTTTTCTCAAGGACGATATTCACTACATGGAGTTCAGGGCGCCACAAGGGTGATGTTATGGGTGTGGATGGTGAAATTATGCTCTTTTCTCAAGGACAATAATCACGTGGTGAATTTCAGGGCGTCACAAGGGTGGTGTTAAGGGTGTGGATGGTGAAATTATGCTCTTTTCTCGAGGACAATAATCACTTCTTGGAGTTCAGGGCACCACAAGGGTGATGTTAAGGGTGTGGATGGTGAAATTATGCTTTTTTCTCAAGGACAATAATCACTCTGTGGAATTCAGGGCGCCACAAGGGTGATGTTAAGGGTCTGAAGGGTGAAATTATGCTTTTTTCTCAAGGACAATAATCACTCTGTTGAGTTCAGGGCACCACAAGTGTGATGTTAAGGGTGTGGATGGTCAAATTATGCTCTTTTCTCAAGAACAATAATCACGTGGTGGAGTTCAGGGCGCCACAAGGGTGATGTTAAGGGTGTGGATGGTGAAATTATGCTCTTTCCTCAAGGATGATAATCACGTGGTGAAGTTCAGGGCGCCACGAGGGTGATGTTAAGGGTGTGGATGGTGAAATTATGCTCTTTCCTCAAGGATGATAATCAAGTGGTGAAGTTCAGGGCGCCACAAGGGTGATGTTAAGGGTGTGGATGGTGATATTATGCTCTTTTCTCAAGGACAATAATCACGTGGTGGAGTTCAGGGCACCACAAGGGTGATGTTAAGGGTGTGGATGGTGAAATTATGCTCTTTTCTCAATGACAATAATCACTCTGTGGATTTCAGGGCGCCACAAGGGTGATGTTAAGGGTGTGGATGGTGAAATTATGCTCTTTACTCAAGGAAGATATTCACGTGGTGGAGTTCAGGGCGCCACAAGGGTGATGTTAAGGGTGTGGATGGTCAAATTATGCTCTTTTCTCAAGGACAATAATCACGTGGTGGAGTTCAGGGCGCCACAAGGGTGATGTTAAGGGTGTGGATGGTGAAATTATGCTCTTTTCTCAAGGACAATAATCACGTCATGGAGTTCAGGGCGCCACAAGGGTGATGTTAAGGGTGTGGATGGTCAAATTATGCTCTTTTCTCAAGGACAATAATCACGTGGTGGAGTTCAGGGCGCCACAAGGGTGATGTTAAGTGTGTGGATGGTGAAATTATGCTTTTTTCTCAAGGACGATATTCACTACATGGAGTTCAGGGCGCCACAAGGGTGATGTTATGGGTGTGGATGGTGAAATTATGCTCTTTTCTCAAGGACAATAATCACATGGTGAATTTCAGGGCGTCACAAGGGTGATGTTAAGGGTGTGGATGGTGAAATTATGCTCTTTACTCAAGGACAATAATCACGTGGTGGAGTTCAGGGCACCACAAGGGTGATGTTGAGGGTGTGGATGGTGAAATTATGCTCTTTTCTCAAGGACGATTTTCACGTGGTAAAGTTCAGGGCGCCACAAGGGTGATGTTAAGGGTGTGGATGGTGAAATTATGCTCTTTCCTCAAGGACAGTAATCACGTGGTGGAGTTCAGGGCGCAACAATGGTGATGTTAAGGGTGTGGATGGTGAAATTATAATCTTTTCTCGAGGACAATAAACAGGTGGTGGAGTTTGGGGCTCCACAAGGGTGATGTTGAGGGTGTGGATGGTGAAATTATGCTCTTTTCTCAAGGACGATATTCACGTGGTGAAGTTCAGCGCGCCACAAGGGTGATGTTAAGTGTGTGGATGGTGAAATTATGCTCTTTTCTAAAGGACGATATTCACGTCATGGAGTTCAGGGCGCCACAAGGGTGATGTTAAGGGTGTGGATGGTGAAATTATGCTCTTTTCTCAAGGACAATAATCACGTGGTGGAGTTCAGGGCACCACAAGGGTGATGTTAAGGGTGTGGATGGTGAAATTATGCTCTTTTCTCAAGGACGATATTCACGTGGTGAAGTTCAGGGCGCCACAAGTGTGATGTTAAGGGTGTGGATGATGAAATTATGCTCTTTTCTCAGGGACGATATTCACGTCATGGAGTTCAGGGCGCCACTAGGGTGATGTTAAGGGTGTGGATGGTGAAATTATGCTCGTTTCTCGAGGACAATAATCACTGGGTAGAGTTCAGGGTGCCACAAGGGTGATGTTGAGGGTGTGGATGGTGATATTATGCTCTTTACTCAAGGACGATATTCACGTGGTGAAGTTCAGGGCGCCACAAGGGTGATGTTAAGGGTGTGGATGGTGAAATTATGCTCTTTTCTCAAGGACAATAATAACTCTGTGGAGTTCAGGGTGCCACAAGGGTGATGTTAAGGGTGGATGGTGAAATTATGCTCTTTTCTCAAGGAAAATAATCACTCTGTGGAGTTCAGGGCGACACAAGGGTGATGTTAAGGGTGTGGATGGTGAAATTATGCTCTTTTCTCAAGGACAATAATCACTCTGTGGAGTTCAGGGCACCACAAGGGTGATGTTAAGGGTGTGGATGGTGAAATTATGCTCTTTTCTCAGAGACAATAATCACTCTGTGGAGTTCAGGGCGACACAAGGGTGATGTTAAGGGTGTGGATGGTGAAATTATGCTCTTTTCTCAAGGACAATAATCACTCAGTGGAGTTCAGGGCGCCACAAGGGTGATGTTGAGGGTGTGGATGGTGAGATTATGCCCTTTTCTCAAGGACAATAATCACGTCATGGAGTTTAGGGCGCCACAAGGGTGATGTTAAGGGTGTGGATGGTCAAATTATGCTCTTTTCTCAAGGACAATAATCACGTGGTGGAGTTCAGGGCGCCACAAGGGTGATGTTAAGGGTGTGGATGGTGAAATTATGCTCTTTCCTCAAGGATGATAATCACGTGGTGAAGTTCAGGGCGCCACAAGGGTGATGTTAAGGGTGTGGATGGTGAAATTATGCTCTTTCCTCAAGGATAATAATCAAGTGGTGAAGTTCAGGGCGCCACAAGGGTGATGTTAAGGGTGTGGATGGTGATTTTATGCTCTTTTCTCAAGGACAATAATCACGTGGTGGAGTTCAGGGCACCACAAGGGTGATGTTAAGGGTGTGGATGGTGAAATTATGCTCTTTTCTCGAGGACAATAATCACTCTGTGGAGTTCAGGGCGCCACAAGGGTGATGTTGAGGGTGTGGATGGTGAAATTATGCTCTTTTCTCAAGGACGATATTCACGTGGTGGAGTTCAGGGCGCCACAAGGGTGATGTTAAGGGTGTGGATGGTGAAATTATGCTCTTTTCTCAAGGACAATAATCACTCTGTGGAGTTAAGGGCGCCACAAGGTTGATGTTAAGGGTGGATGGTGAAATTATGCTCTTTTCTCAAGGACGATATTCACTCTTTTGAGTTCAGGGCGCCACAAGGGTGATGTTAAGGGTGTGGATGGTGAAATTATGCTCCTCTCTCAAGGACGATATTCACGTGGTGAAGTTCAGGGCGCCACAAGGGTGATGTTAAGGGTGTGGATGATGAAATTATGTTCTTTACCCAAGGACAATAATCACGTCTTGGAGTTCAGGGCACCACAAGGGTGATGTTAAGGGTGTGGATGGTGAAATTATGCTCTTTTCTCAAGGACAATAATCACGTGGTGGAGTTCAGGGCACCACAAGGGTGATGTTGAGGGTGTGGATGGTGAAATTATGCTCTTTTCTCAAGGACGATATTCACGTGGTGAAGTTCAGGGCGCCACAAGGGTGATGTTAAGGGTGTGGATGGTGAAATTATGCTTTTTCCTCAAGGACAATAATCACGTGGTGGAGTTCAGGGCGCAACAATGGTGATGTTAAGGGTGTGGATGGTGAAATTATGCTCGTTTCTCGAGGACAATAATCACTGTGTAGAGTTCAGGGCGCCACAAGGGTGATGTTGAGGGTGTGGATGGTGAAATTATGCTCTTTTCTCAAGGACGATATTCACGTGGTGTTGTTCAGGGCGCAACAATGGTGATGTCAAGGGTGTGGATGGTGAAATTATGCTCTTTTCTCAAGGACGATATTCACGTCATGGAGTTCAGGGCGCCACAAGGGTGATGTTAAGGGTGTGGATGGTGAAATTATGCTCTTTTCTCAAGGACAATGATCACGTGGTGGAGTTCAGGGCACCACAAGGGTGATGTTAAGGGTGTGGATGGTGAAATTATGCTCTTTTCTCAAAGACGATATTCACGTGGTAAAGTTCAGGGCGCCACAAGTGTCATGTTAAGGGTGTGGAAGATGAAATTATGCTCTTTTCTCAGGGACGATATTCACGTCATGTAGTTCAGGGCGCCACAAGGGTGATGTTAAGGGTGTGGATGGTGAAATTAGGCTCGTTTCTCGAGGACAATAATCACTGGGTAGAGTTCAGGGCGCCACAAGGGTGATGTTGAGGGTGTGGATGGTGATATCATGTTCTTTTCTCAAGGACAATAATCACGTGATGGAGTTCAGGGCACCACGAGGCTGATGTTAAGGGTGTGGATGGTGAAATTATGCTCTTTTCTCAAGGACAATAATCACTCTGTGGAGTTCAGGGCGACACAAGGGTGATGTTGAGGGTGTGGATGGTGAAATTATGCTCTCTTCTCAAGGACAATAATCACTCTGTGGAGTTCAGGGCGCCACAAGGGTGATGTTAAGGTTGTGGATGGTGAAATTATGCTCTTTTCTCAAGGACAATAATCACTCTGTGGAATTCAGGGCGACACAAGGGTATTGTTAAGGGTGTGGATGGTGAAATTATGCTCTTTTCTCAAGGACAATAATCACTGGGTAGAGTTCAGGGCGCCACAAGGGTGATGTTGAGGGTGTGGATGGTGAGATTATGCTCTTTTCTCAAGGACAATAATCACGTCATGGAGTTCAGGGCGCCACGAGGGTGATGTTAAGGGTGTGGATGGTCAAATTATGCTCTTTTCTCAAGGACAATAATCACGTGGTGGAGTTCAGGGCGCCACAAGGGTGATGTTAAGGGTGTGGATGGTGAAATTATGCTCTTTCCTCAAGGATGATAATCACGTGGTGAAGTTCAGGGCGCCACAAGGGTGATGTTAAGGGTGTGGATGATGGAACTATGCTCTTTACTCAAGGACTATATTCACGTGGTGGAGTTCAGGGCGCCACAAGGGTGATGTTAAGGGTGTGGATGGTGAAATTATGCTCTTTTCTCAAGGACAATAATCACTCTGTGGAGTTCAGGGCGCCACAAGGGTGATGTTCAGGGTGGATGGTGAAATTATGCTCTTTTCTCAAGGACGATATTCACTCTGTTGAGTTCAGGCGCCACAAGGGTGATGTTAAGGGTGTGGATGGTGAAATTAGGCTCTTTTCTCAAGGACGATATTCACGTGGTGGAGTTCAGGGCGCAACAATGGTGATGTTGAGGGTGTGGATGGTGAAATTATGCTCCTTTCTCAAGGACGATAATCACTGGGTAGAGTTCAGGGCGCCACAAGGGTGATGTTAAGGGTGTGGATGGTGAAATTATGCTTTTTTCTCAAGGACAATAATCACTCTGTTTTGTTCAGGGCGCCACAAGGGTGATGTTGAGGGTGTGGATGGTCAAATTATGCTCTTTTCTCAAGGACAATAATTACGTGGTGAAGTTCAGGGCGCCACAAGGGTGATGTTAAGGGTGTGGATGGTGAAATTATGCTCTTTTCTCGAGGACAATAATCACGTCTTGAAGTTCAGGGCACCACAAGGGTGATGTTAAGGTTGTGGATGGTGAAATTATGCTTTTTTCTCAAGGACAATAATCACTCTGTGGAATTCAGGGCGCCACAAGGGTGATGTTAAGGGTCTGAAGGGTGAAATTATGCTTTTTTCTCAAGGACAATAATCACTCTGTTGAGTTCAGAGCGCCACAAGGGTGATGTTAAGGGTGTGGATGGTCAAATTATGCTCTTTTCTCAAGGACAATAATCACGTCATGGAGTTCAGGGTGCCACAAGGGTGATGTTAAGGGTGTGAATGGTCAAATTATGCTCTTTTCTCAAGGACAATAATCACGTGGTGGAGTTCAGGGCGCCACAAGGGTGATGTTAAGGGTGTGGATGGTGAAATTATGCTCTTTTCTCAAAGACAATAATCACGTCTTGGAGTTCAGGGCACCACAAGGTTGATGTCAAGGGTGTGGATGGTGAAATTATGCTTTTTTCTCAAGGACAATAATCACTCTGTTGAGTTCAGGGCGCCACAAGGGTGATGTTAAGGGTGTGGATGGTGAAATTATGCTCTTTCCTCAAGGACAGTAATCACGTGGTGGAGTTCAGGGCGCAACAATGGTGATGTTAAGGGTGTGGATGGTGAAATTATAATCTTTTCTCGAGGACAATAAACACGTGGTGGAGTTTGGGGCTCCACAAGGGTGATGTTGAGGGTGTGGATGGTGAAATTATGCTCTTTTCTCAAGGACGATATTCACGTGGTGAAGTTCAGCGCGCCACAAGGGTGATGTTAAGTGTGTGGATGGTTAAATTATGCTCTTTTCTCAAGGACGATATTCACGTCATGGAGTTCAGGGCGCCACAAGGGTGATGTTGAGGGTGTGGATGGTGAAATTATGCTCTTTTCTCAAGGACAATAATCACGTGGTGGAGTTCAGGGCACCACAAGGGCGATGTTAAGGGTGTGGATGGTGAAATTATGCTCGTTTCTCGAGGACAATAATCACTGGGTAGAGTTCAGGGTGCCACAAGGGTGATGTTGAGGGTGTGGATGGTGATATTATGCTCTTTACTCAAGGACGATATTCACGTGGTGAAGTTCAGGGCGCCACAAGGGTGATGTTAAGGGTGTGGATGGTGAAATTATGCTCTTTTCTCAAGGACAATAATAACTCTGTGGAGTTCAGGGTGCCACAAGGGTGATGTTAAGGGTGGATGGTGAAATTATGCTCTTTTCTCAAGGACAATAATCACTCTGTGAAGTTCAGGGCGACACAAGGGTGATGTTAAGGGTGTGGATGGTGAAATTATGCTCTTTTCTCAAGGACAATAATCACTCTGTGGAGTTCAGGGCGCCACAAAGGTGATGTTAAGGGTGTGGATGGTGAAATTATGCTCTTTTCTCAGGGACAATAATCACTCTGTGGAGTTCAGGGCGACACAAGGGTGATGTTAAGGGTGTGGATGGTGAAATTATGCTCTTTTCTCAAGGACAATAATCACTCAGTGGAGTTCAGGGCGCCACAAGGGTGATGTTGAGGGTGTGGATGGTGAGATTATGCTCTTTTCTCAAGGACAATAATCACGTCATGGAGTTCAGGGCGCCACAAGGGTGATGTTAAGGGTGTGGATGGTCAAATTATGCTCTTTTCTCAAGGACAATAATCACGTGGTGGAGTTCAGGGCGCCACAAAGGTGATGTTAAGGGTGTGGATGGTGAAATTATGCTCTTTCCTCAAGGATGATAATCACGTGGTGAAGTTCAGGGCGCCACAAGGGTGATGTTAAGGGTGTGGATGGTGAAATTATGCTCTTTCCTCAAGGATAATAATCAAGTGGTGAAGTTCAGGGCGCCACAAGGGTGATGTTAAGGGTGTGGATGGTGATATTATGCTCTTTTCTCAAGGACAATAATCACGTGGTTGAGTTCAGGGCACCACAAGGGTGATGTTGAGGGTGTGGATGGTGGAATTATGCTCTTTTCTCAAGGACAATAATCACTCTGTGGAGTTCAGGGCGCCACAAGGGTGATGTTAAGGGTGTGGATGGTGAAATTATGCTCTTTACTCAAGGACGATATTCACGTGGTGGAGTTCAGGGCGCCACAAGGGTGATGTTAAGGGTGTGGATGGTGAAATTATGCTCTTTTCTCAAGGATAATAATCACTCTGTGGAGTTCAGGCGCCACAAGGGTGATGTTAAGGGTGTGGATGGTGAAATTAGGCTCTTTTCTCAAGGACGATATTCACGTGGTGGAGTTCAGGGCGCAACAATGGTGATGTTAAGGGTGTGGATGGTGAAATTATGCCTCTTTCTCAAGGACGATAATCACTGGGTAGAGTTCAGGGCGCCACAAGGGTGATGTTAAGGGTGTGGATGGTGAAAATATGCTTTTTTCTCAAGGACAATAATCACTCTGTTTTGTTCAGGGCGCCACAAGGGTTATGTTGAGGGTGTGGATGGTCAAATTATGCTCTTTTCTCAAGGACAATAATTACGTGGTGGAGTTCAGGGCGCCACAAGGGTGATGTTAAGGGTGTGGATGGTGAAATTATGCTCTTTTCTTGAGGACAATAATCACGTCTTGGAGTTCAGGGCACCACAAGGGTGATGTTAAGGTTGTGGATGGTGAAATTATGCTTTTTTCTCAAGGACAATAATCACTCTGTGGAATTCAGGGCGCCACAAGGGTGATGTTAAGGGTCTGAAGGGTGAAATTATGCTTTTTTCTCAAGGACAATAATCACTCTGTTGAGTTCAGGGCGCCACAAGGGTGATGTTAAGGGTGTGGATGGTCAAAATATGCTCTTTTCTCAAGGACAATAATCACGTCATGGAGTTCAGGGTGCCACAAGGGTGATGTTAAGGGTGTGAATGGTCAAATTATGCTCTTTTCTCAAGGACAATAATCACGTGGTGGAGTTCAGGGCGCCACAAGGGTGATGTTAAGGGTGTGGATGGTGAAATTATGCTCTTTTCTCAAAGACAATAATCACGTCTTGGAGTTCAGGGCACCACAAGGTTGATGTTAAGGGTGTGGATGGTGAAATTATGCTTTTTTCTCAAGGACAATAATCACTCTGTTGAGTTCAGGGCGCCACAAGGGTGATGTTAAGGGTGTGGATGGTGAAATTATGCTCTTTCCTCAAGGACAGTAATCACGTGGTGGAGTTCAGGGCGCAACAATGGTGATGTTAAGGGTGTGGATGGTGAAATTATAATCTTTTCTCGAGGACAATAAACACGTGGTGGAGTTTGGGGCTCCACAAGGGTGATGTTGAGGGTGTGGATGGTGAAATTATGCTCTTTTCTCAAGGACGATATTCACGTGGTGAAGTTCAGCGCGCCACAAGGGTGATGTTAAGTGTGTGGATGGTGAAATTATGCTCTTTTCTCAAGGACGATATTCACGTCATGGAGTTCAGGGCGCCACAAGGGTGATGTTAAGGGTGTGGATGGTGAAATTATGCTCTTTTCTCAAGGACAATATTCACGTGGTGGAGTTCAGGGCACCACAAGGGTGATGTTAAGGGTGTGGATGGTGAAATTATGCTCTTTTCTCAAGGACGATATTCACGTGGTGAAGTTCAGGGCGCCACAAGTGTGATGTTAAGGGTGTGGATGATGAAATTATGCTCTTTTCTCAGGGACGATATTCACGTCATGGAGTTCAGGGCGCCACTAGGGTGATGTTAAGGGTGTGGATGGTGAAATTATGCTCGTTTCTCGAGGACAATAATCACTGGGTAGAGTTCAGGGTGCCACAAGGGTGATGTTGAGGGTGTGGATGGTGATATTATGCTCTTTACTCAAGGACGATATTCACGTGGTGAAGTTCAGGGCGCCACAAGGGTGATGTTAAGGGTGTGGATGGTGAAATTATGCTCTTTTCTCAAGGACAATATTAACTCTGTGGAGTTCAGGGTGCCACAAGGGTGATGTTGAGGGTGGATGGTGAAATTATGCTCTTTTCTCAAGGACAATAATCACTCTGTGAAGTTCAGGGCGACACAAGGGTGATGTTAAGGGTGTGGATGGTGAAATTATGCTCTTTTCTCAAGGACAATAATCACTCTGTGGAGTTCAGGGCGCCACAAGGGTGATGTTAAGGGTGTGGATGGTGAAATTATGCTCTTTTCTCAGGGACAATAATCACTCTGTGGAGTTCAGGGCGACACAAGGGTGATGTTAAGGGTGTGGATGGTGAAATTATGCTCTTTTCTCAAGGACAATAATCACTCAGTGGAGTTCAGGGCGCCACAAGGGTGATGTTGAGGGTGTGGATGGTGAGATTATGCTCTTTTCTCAAGGACAATAATCACGTCATGGAGTTCAGGGCGCCACAAGGGTGATGTTAAGGGTGTGGATGGTCAAATTATGCTCTTTTCTCAAGGACAATAATCACGTGGTGGAGTTCAGGGCGCCACAAGGGTGATGTTAGGGGTGTGGATGGTGAAATTATTCTCTTTCCTCAAGGATGATAATCACGTGGTGAAGTTCAGGGCGCCACAAGGGTGATGTTAAGGGTGTTGATGGTGAAATTATGCTCTTTCCTCAAGGATAATAATCAAGTGGTGAAGTTCAGGGCGCCACAAGGGTGATGTTAAGGGTGTGGATGTGATATTATGCTCTTTTCTCAAGGACAATAATCACGTGGTGGAGTTCAGGGCACCACAAGGGTGATGTTAAGGGTGTGGATGGTGGAATTATGCTCTTTTCTCAAGGACAATAATCACTCTGTGGAGTTCAGGGCGCCACAAGGGTGATGTTAAGGGTGTGGATGGTGAAATTATGCTCTTTACTCAAGGACGATATTCACGTGGTGGAGTTCAGGGCGCCACAAGGGTGATGTTAAGGGTGTGGATGGTGAAATTATGCTCTTTTCTCAAGGACAATAATCACTCTGTGGAGTTCAGGGCGCCACAAGGGTGATGTTAAGGGTGGATGGTGAAATTATGCTCTTTTCTCAAGGACGATATTCACTCTTTTGAGTTCAGGGCGCCACAAGGGTGATGTTAAGGGTGTGGATGGTGAAATTATGCTCCTTTCTCAAGGACGATATTCACGTGGTGAAGTTCAGGGCGCCACAAGGGTGATGTTAAGGGTGTGGATGATGGAATTATGTTCTTTACCCAAGGACAATAATCGAGTCTTGGAGTTCAGGGCACCACAAGGGTGATGTTAAGGGTGTGGATGGTGAAATTATGCTCTTTTCTCAAGGACAATAATCACGTGGTGGAGTTTAGGGCACCACAAGGGTGATGTTGAGGGTGTGGATGGTGAAATTATGCTCTTTTCTCAAGGACGATATCCACGTGGTGAAGTTCAGGGCGCCACAAGGGTGATGTTAAGGGTGTGGATGGTGAAATTGTGCTCTTTCCTCAAGGACAATAATCACGTGGTGGAGTTCAGGGCGCAACAATGGTGATGTTAAGGGTGTGGATGGTGAAATTATGCTCGTTTCTCGAGGACAATAATCACTGTGTAGAGTTCAGGGCGCCACAAGGGTGATGTTGAGGGTGTGGATGGTGAAATTATGCTCTTTTCTCAAGGACGATATTCACGTGGTGTTGTTCAGGGCGCAACAATGGTGATGTCAAGGGTGTGGATGGTGAAATTATGCTCTTTTCTCAAGGACGATATTCACGTCATGGAGTTCAGGGCGCCACAAGGGTGATGTTAAGGGTGTGGATGGTGAAATTATGCTCTTTTCTCAAGGACAATGATCACGTGGTGGAGTTCAGGGCACCACAAGGGTGATGTCAAGGGTGTGGATGGTGAAATCATGCTCTTTTCTCAAAGACGATATTCACGTGGTAAAGTTCAGGGCGCCACAAGTTTCATGTTAAGGGTGTGGAAGATGAAATTATGCTCTTTTCTCAGGGACGATATTCACGTCATGGAGTTCAGGGCGCCACAAGGGTGATGTTAAGGGTGTGGATGGTGAAATTAGGCTCGTTTCTCGAGGACAATAATCACTGGGTAGAGTTCAGGGTGCCACAAGGGTGATGTTGAGGGTGTGGATGGTGAGATTATGCTCTTTTCTCAAGGACAATAATCACGTCATGGAGTTCAGGGCGCCACGAGGTTGATGTTAAGGGTGTGGATGGTCAAATTATGCTCTTTTCTCAAGGACAATAATCACGTGGTGGAGTTCAGGGCGCCACAAGGGTGATGTTAAGGGTGTGGATGGTGAAATTATGCTCTTTCTTCAAGGATGATAATCACGTGGTGAAGTTCAGGGCGCCACAAGGGTGATGTTAAGGGTGTGGATGATGAAATTATGCTCTTTACTCAAGGACGATATTCACGTGGTGGAGTTCATGGCGCCACAAGGGTGATGTTAAGGGTGTGGATGGTGAAATTTTGCTCTTTTCTCAAGGACAATAATCACTCTGTGGAGTTCAGGGCGCCACAAGGGTGATGTTCAGGGTGGATGGTGAAATTATGCTCTTTTCTCAAGGACGATATTCACTCTGTTGAGTTCAGGCGCCACAAGGGTGATGTTAAGGGTGTGGATGGTGAAATTAGGCTCTTCTCTCAAGGACGATATTCACGTGGTGGAGTTCAGGGCGCAACAATGGTGATGTTAAGGGTGTGGATGGTGAAATTATGCTCCTATCTCAAGGACGATAATCACTAGGTAGAGTTCAGGGCGCCACAAGGGTGATGTTAAGGGTGTGGATGGTGAAATTATGCTTTTTTCTTTAGGACAATAATCACTCTGTTTTGTTCAGGGCGCCACAAGGGTGATGTTGAGGGTGTGGATGGTCAAATTATGCTCTTTTCTCAAGGACAATAATTACGTGGTGGAGTTCAGGGCGCCACAAGGGTGATGTTAAGGGTGTGGATGGTGAAATTATGCTCTTTTCTCGAGGACAATAATCACGTCTTGGAGTTCAGGGCACCACAAGGGTGATGTTAAGGTTGTGGATGGTGAAATTATGCTTTTTTCTCAAGGACAATAATCACTCTGTGGAATTCAGGGCGCCACAAGGGTGATGTTAAGGGTCTGAAGGGTGAAATTATGCTTTTTTCTCAAGGACAATAATCACTCTGTTGAGTTCAGGGCGCCACAAGGGTGATGTTAAGGGTGTGGATGGTCAAATTATGCTCTTTTCTCAAGGACAATAATCACGTCATGGAGTTCAGGGTGCCACAAGGGTGATGTTAAGGGTGTGAATGGTCAAATTATGCTCTTTTCTCAAGGACAATAATCACGTGGTGGAGTTCAGGGCGCCACAAGGGTGATGTTAAGGGTGTGGATGGTGAAATTATGCTCTTTTCTCAAAGAAAATAATCACTTCTTGGAGTTCAGGACACCACAAGGTTGATGTTAAGGGTGTGGATGGTGAAATTATGCTTTTTTCTCAAGGACAATAATCACTCCGTTGAGTTCAGGGCGCCACAAGGGTGATGTTAAGGGTGTGGATGGTGAAATTATGCTCTTTTCTCAAGGACAATAATCACGTGGGGAGTTCAGAGCGCAACAAGGGTGATGTTAAGGGAGTGGATGGTGGAATTAGGCTCTTTTCTCAAGGACAATAATCACGTCATGGAGTTCAGGGCGCCACAAGGGTGATGTTAAGGGTGTGGATGGTCAAATTATGCTCTTTTCCCGAGGACAATAATCACGTGGTGGAGTTCAGGGCGCCACAAGGGTGATGTTAAGGGTGTGGATGGTGAAATTATGCTCTTTTCTCAAGGTCAACAATCACGTGGTGGAGTTCAGGGCACCACAAGGGTGATGTTAAGGGTGTGGATGGTGAAATTATGCTCTTCTCTCAAGGACGACAATCACGTGGTGGAGTTCATGGCGCCACAAGGGTGATGTTAAGGGTGTGGATGGTCAAATTATGCTCTTTTCTCAAGGACAATAATCACGTGGTGGAGTTCAGGGCGCCACAAGGGTGATGTTAAGGGTGTGGATGGTGAAATTATGCTCTTTTCTCAAGGACAATGATCACGTCATGGGGTTCAGGGCGCCACAAGGGTGATGTTGAGGGTGTGGATGGTCAAATTATGCTCTTTTCTCAAGGACAATAATCACGTGGTGGAGTTCAGGGCGCCACAAGGGTGATGTTAAGGGTGTGGATGGTGAAATTATGCTCTTTTCTCAAGGACAATAATCACGCCATGGAGTTCAGGGTGCCACAAGGGTGATGTTGAGGGTGTGGATGGTGAAATTATGCTCTTTTCTCAAGGACAATAATCACCGGGTAGAGTTCAGGGCGCCACAAGGGTGATGTTGAGGGTGTGGATGGTGAAATTATGCTCTTTTCTCAAGTACGATATTCACGTGGTGTTGTTCAGGGCGCAACAATGGTGATGTTAAGGGTGTGGATGGTGAAATTATGCTCTTTTCTCAAGGACAATAATCACTCTGTGGAGTTCAGGGCGCCACAAGGGTGATGTTAAGGGTGTGGAAGATGAAATTATGCTCTTTTCTCAAGGACGATATCCACGTCATGGAGTTCAGGGCGCCACAAGGGTGATGTAAAGGGTGTGGAAGGTGAAATTATGCTCGTTTCTCGAGGACAATAATCACTGGGTAGAGTTCAGGGCGCCACAAGGGTGATGTTGAGGGTGTGGATGGTGAAATTATGCTCTTTTCTCAAAGACAATAATCACGCCATGGAGTTCAGGGCGCCACAAGGGCGATGTTAAGGGTGTGGATGGTGAAATTATGCTCTTTTCTCAATGACAATAATCACTCTGTGAAGTTCAGGGCGCCACAAGGGTGATGTTAAGGGTGTGGATGGTGAAATTATGCTCTTTTTTCAAGGACGATAATCACATCTTGGAGTTCAGGGCGCCACAAGGGTGATGTTAAGGGTGTGGAAGATGAAATAATGCTCTTTTCTCAAGGACGATATTCACGTCATGGAGTTCAGGGCGCCACAAGAGTGATGTTAAGGGTGTGGATAGTGAAATTATGCTCGTTTCTCGAGGACAATAATCACTGGGTAGAGTTAAGGGCGCCACAAGGGTGATGTTGAGGGTGTGGATGGTGAAATTATGCTCTTTTCTCAGGGACGATATTCACGTGGTGTTGTTCAGGGCGCAACACTGGTGATGTCAAAGGTGTGGATGGTGAAATTATGCTCTTTTCTCAAGGACAATAATCACGCCATGGAGTTCAGGGCGCCACAAGGGTGATGTTAAGGGTGTGGATGGTGAAATTATGCTCTTTTCTCAATGACAATAATCACTGGGTAGAGTTCAGGTCGCCACAAGGGTGATGTTGAGGGTGTGGATGGTGAAATTATGCTCTTTTCTCGAGGACGATATCCACGTGGTGGAGTTCAGGGCGCAACAATGGTGATGTTAAGGGTGTGGATGGTGAAATTATGCTCCTTTCTCAAGGACGATAATCACTGGGTAGAGTTCAGGGCGCCACAAGGGTGAAGTTGAGGGTGTGGATGGTGAAATTATGCTCTTTTCTCAAGGACAATAATCACGCCATTGAGTTCAGGGCGCCACAAGGGTCATGTTAAGGGTGTGAATGGTGAAATTATGCTCTTTTCTCAAGGACAACAATCACTCTGTGGAGGTCAGGGCGCCACAAGGGTGATGTTAAGGGAGTGGATGGTGAAATTATGCTCTTTTCTCAAGGACGATATTCACGTGGTGAAGTTCAGGGCGCCACAAGGGTGATGTTAAGGGTGTGGATGGTGAAATTATGATCTTTTCTCAAGGACAATAATCACTCTGTGGAGTTCAGGGCGCCATAAGGGTGATGTTAAGGGTGTGGATGGTGAAATTATGCTCTTTTCTCAAGGACAATAATCACGTGGTGGAGTTCAGGGCGCCACAAGGGTGATGTTGAGGGTGTGGATGGTGAAATTATGCTCTTTTCTCAAGGACAATAATCACGTGGTGGAGTTCAGGGCGCCACAAGGGTGATGTTAAGGGTGTGGATGGTGAAATTATGCTCTTTTCTCAAGGACAATAATCACGTCATGGAGTTCAGGGCGCCACAAGGGTGATGGTAAGGGTCTGGAGGATGAATTTATGCTCTTTTCTCAAGGACAATAATCACGTGGTGGAGTTCAGGGCGCCACAAGGGTGATGTTAAGGGTGTGGATGGTGAAATTATGCTCTTTTCTCAAGGACAATAATCACGTGGTGGAGTTCAGGGCTCCACAAGGGTGATGTTAAGTGTGTGGATGGTGAAATTATGCTCTTTTCTCAAGGACAAAAATCACTCTGTGGAGTTCAGGGCGCGACAAGGGTGATGTTAAGGGTGTGGATGGTGAAATTGGGCTTTTTTCTCAAGGACGATAATCAAGTGGTAGAGTTTAGGGCGCCACAAGGATGATGTTGAGGGTGTGGATGGTGAAATTATGCTCTATTCTCGAAGACGATAATCACGTGGTGGAGTTCAGGGCACCACAAGGGTGATGTTAAGGGTGTGGATGGTGGAATTATGCTCTTTCCTCAAGGACGATAATCACGTGGTGAAGTTCAGGGCGCCACAAGGGTGATGTTAAGGGTGTGGATGGTGAAATTATGCTCTTTTCTCAAGGAAGATAATCACGTGGTGAAGTTCAGGGCACCACAAGGGTGATGTTAAGGGTGTGGATGGTGGAATTATGCTCTTCTCTCAGGGACAATAATCACTTTGTTGAGTTCAGGGCGCCACAAGGGTGATGATAAGGGTGTGGATGGTGTAATTATGCTTTTTTCTCACGGACGATAATCACGTGGTGAAGTTCAGGACACCACAAGTGTGATGGTAAGGGTCTGGAGGGTGAATTTATGCTCTTTTCCCATCGACAATAATCACGTCGTGGAGTTCAGGGCGCCACAAGTGTGATGTTGAGGGTGTGGATGGTGGAATTAGGCTCTTTTCTCAAGGACGATAATCACGTGGTGAAGTTCAGGGCGCCACAAGGGTGATGTTGAGGGTGTGGATGGTGAAATTATGCTCTTTTCTCTAAGACAATAATCACGTGGTGGAGTTCAGGGCACCACAAGGGTTATGTTGAGGCTGTGGATGGTGAAATTATGCTCTTTTCTCATGGACGATATTCACGTGATGGAGTTCAGGGCACCACAAGGGTGATGTTAAGGGTGTGGATGGTGAAATTATGTTCTTTTCTCAAGGACAATAATCACTCTGTGGAGTTCAGGGCGCCACAAGGGTGATGTTAAGGGTGTGGATGTTGAAATTATGCTCTTTTCTCAAGGACAATAATCACGTGGTGGAGTTCAGGGCGCCACAAGGGTGATGTTGAGGATGTGGATGGTGAAATTATGCTCTTTTCTCAAGGACAATAATCACGTGGTGGAGTTCAGGGCGCCACAAGGGTGATGTTAAGGGTGTGGATGGTGAAATTATGCTCTTTTCTCAAGGAAAATAATCACGTCATGGAGTTCAGGGCGCCACAAGGGTGATGTTAAGGGTGTGGATGGTGAAATTATGCTCTTTCGTCAAGGACAATAATCACGTGGTGGAGTTCAGGGCGCCACAAGGGTGATGTTAAGGGTGTGGATGGTGGAATTATGCTCTTTTCTCAAGGACAATAATCACGTGGTGGAGTTCAGGGCTCCACAAGGGTGATGTTAAGTGTGTGGATGGTGAAATTATGCTCTTTTCTCAAGGACAATAATCACTCTGTTGAGTTCAGGGCGCCACAAGGGTGATGTTGAGGGTGTGGATGGTGAAATTGTGCTCTTTTCTCAAGGACGATAATCACGTGTTGGAGTTCAGGGTGCCACAAGGGTGATGTTAAGGGTGTGGATGGTGAAATTAGGCTTTTTTCTCGAGGACGATAATCAAGTGGTAGAGTTTAGGGCGCCACAAGGATGATGTTAAGGGTGTGGATGGTGAAATTATGCTCTATTCTCAAGGACGATAATCACGTGGTGGAGTTCAGGGCGCCACAAGGGTGATGTTAAGGGTGTGGATGGTGAAATTATGC
This sequence comes from Brachyptera risi, assembly GCA_964007535.1. Taxonomy (NCBI): domain Eukaryota; kingdom Metazoa; phylum Arthropoda; class Insecta; order Plecoptera; family Taeniopterygidae; genus Brachyptera; species Brachyptera risi. Next base: position 49,036,582 of record OZ023328.1, read on the forward strand.
TCTTTCCTGAAGGATGATAATCAAGTGGTGAAGTTCAGGGCGCCACAAGGGTGATGTTAAGGGTATGGATGGTGATATTATGCTCTTTTCTCAAGGACAATAATCACGTGGTGAGGTTCAGGGCACCACAAGGGTGATGTTAAGGGTGTGGATGGTGAAATTATGCTCTTTTCTCAAGGACAGTAATCACTCTGTGGAGTTCAGGGCGCCACAAGAGTGATGTTAAGGGTGTGGATGATTAAGATATGCTCTTTACTCAAGGACGATATTCACGTGGTGGAGTTCAGGGCGCCACAAGGGTGATGTTAAGGGTGTGGATGGTGAAATTATGCTCTTTTCTCAAGGACAATAATCACTCTGTGGAGTTCAGGGCGCCACGAGGGTGATGTTAAGGGTGGATGGTGAAATTATGCTCTTTTCTCAAGGACGATATTCACTCTGTTGAGTTCAGGCGCCACAAGGGTGATGTTAAGGGTGTGGATGGTGAAATTAGGCTCTTTACTCAAGGACGATATTCACGTGGTGGAGTTCAGGGCGCAACAATGGTGATGTTAAGGGTGTGGATGGTGAAATTATGCTCCTTTCTCAAGGACGATAATCACTGGGTAGAGTTCAGGGCGCCACAAGGGTGATGTTAAGGGTGTGGATGGTAAAATTATGCTTTTTTCTAAAGGACAATAATCACTCTGTTTTGTTCAGGGCGCCACAAGGGTGATGTTGAGGGTGTGGATGGTCAAATTATGCTCTTTTCTCAAGGACAATAATTACGTGGTGGAGTTCAGGGCGCCACAAGGGTGATGTTAAGGGTGTGGATGGTGAAATTATGCTCTGTTCTCGAGGACAATAATCACGTCTTGGAGTTCAGGGCACCACAAGGGTGATGTTAAGGTTGTGGATGGTGAAATTATGCTTTTTTCTCAAGGACAATAATCACTCTGTGGAATTCAGGACGCCACAAGGGTGATGTTAAGGGTCTGAAGGGTGAAATTATGCTTTTTTCTCAAGGACAATAATCACTCTGTTGAGTTCAGGGCGCCACAAGGGTGATGTTAAGGGTGTGGATGGTCAAATTATGCTCTTTTCTCAAGGACAATAATCACGTCATGGAGTTCAGGGTGCCACAAGGGTGATGTTAAGGGTGTGAATGGTCAAATTATGCTCTTTTCTCAAGGACAATAATCACGTGGTGGAGTTCAGGGCGCCACAAGGGTGATGTTAAGGGTGTGGATGGTGAAATTATGCTCTTTTCTCAAAGACAATAATCACGTCTTGGAGTTCAGGGCACCACAAGGTTGATGTTAAGGGTGTGGATGGTGAAATTATGCTTTTTTCTCAAGGACAATAATCACTCTGTTGAGTTCAGGGCGCCACAAGGGTGATGTTAAGGGTGTGGATGGTGAAATTATGCTCTTTTCTCAAGGACAATAATCACGTGGTGGAGTTCAGGGCGCAACAAGGGTGATGTTAAGGGAGTGGATGGTGGAATTAGGCTCTTTTCTCAAGGACAATAATCACGTCATGGAGTTCAGGGCGCCACAAGGGTGATGTTAAGGGTGTGGATGGTCAAATTATGCTCTTTTCCCGAGGACAATAATCCCGTGGTGGAGTTCAGGGCGCCACAAGGGTGATGTTAAGGGTGTCGATGGTGAAATTATGCTCTTTTCTCAAGGACAATAATCACGTGGTGAAGTTCAGGGCACCACAAGGGTGATGTTAAGGGTGTGGATGGTGAAATTATGCTCTTCTCTCAAGGACGACAATCACGTGGTGGAGTTCATGGCGCCACAAGGGTGATGTTAAGGGTGTGGATGGTCAAATTATGCTTTTTTCTCAAGGACAATAATCACGTGGTGGAGTTCAGGGCGCCACAAGGGTGATGTTAAGGGTGTGGATGGTGAAATTATGCTCTTTTCTCAAGGACAATGATCACGTCATGGAGTTCAGGGCGCCACAAGGGTGATGTTAAGGGTGTGGATGGTCAAATTATGCTCTTTTCTCAAGGACAATAATCACGTGGTGGAGTTCAGGGCGCCACAAGGGTGATGTTAAGGGTGTGGATGGTGAAATTATGCTCTTTTCTCAAGGACAATAATCACGCCATGGAGTTCAGGGTGCCACAAGGGTGATGTTAAGGGTGTGGATGGTGAAATTATGCTCTTTTATCAAGGACAATAATCACTGGGTAGAGTTCAGGGCGCCACAAGGGTGATGTTGAGGGTGTGGATGTGAAATTATGCTCTTTTCTCAAGTACGATATTCACGTGGTGTTGTTCAGGGCGCAACAATGGTGATGTTAAGGGTGTGGATGGTGAAATTATGCTCTTTTCTCAAGGACAATAATCACTCTGTGGAGTTCAGGGCGCCACAAGGGTGATGTTAAGGGTGTGGAAGATGAAATTATGCTTTTTTCTCAAGGACGATATCCACGTCATGGAGTTCAGGGCGCCACAAGGGTGATGTTAAGGGTGTGGATGGTGAAATTATGCTCGTTTCTCGAGGACAATAATCACTGGGTAGAGTTCAGGGCGCCACAAGGGTGATGTTGAGGGTGTGGATGGTGAAATTATGCTCTTTTCTCAAAGACAATAATCACGCCATGGAGTTCAGGGCGCCACAAGGGTGATGTTAAGGGTGTGGATGGTGAAATTATGCTCTTTTCTCAATGACAATAATCACTCTGTGAAGTTCAGGGCGCCACAAGGGTGATGTAAAGGGTGTGGATGGTGAAATTATGCTCTTTTCTCAATGACAATAATCACTGGGTAGAGTTCAGGGCGCCACAAGGGTGATGTTGAGGGTGTGGATGGTGAAATTATGCTCTTTTCTCGAGCACGATATCCACGTGGTGGAGTTCAGGGCGCAACAATGGTGATGTTGAGGGTGTGGATGGTGAAATTATGCTCCTTTCTCAAGGACGATAATCACTGGGTAGAGTTCAGGGCGCCACAAGGGTGATGTTGAGGGTGTGGATGGTGAAATTATGCTCTTTTCTCAAGGACAATAATCACGCCATGGAGTTCAGGGCACCACAAGGGTCATGTTAAGGGTGTGAATGGTGAAATTATGCTTTTTTCTCAAGGACAACAATCACGTGGTGGAGTTCAGGGCGCCACAAGGGTGATGTTAAGGGTGTGGATGGTGAAATTATGCTCTTTCCTCAAGGATGATAATCACGTGGTGAAGTTCAGGGCGCCACAAGGGTGATGTTAAGGGTGTGGATGGTGAAATTATGCTCTTTCCTCAAGGATGATAATCAAGTGGTGAAGTTCAGGGCGCCACAAGGGTGATGTTAAGGGTGTGGATGGTGATATTATGATCTTTTCTCAAGGACAATAATCACGTGGTGAGGTTCAGGGCACCACAAGGGTGATGTTAAGGGTGTGGATGGTGAAATTATGCTCTTTTCTCAAGGACAGTAATCACTCTGTGGAGTTCAGGGCGCCACAAGGGTGATGTTAAGGGTGTGGATGTTGAAATTATGCTCTTCACTCAAGGACGATATTCACGTGGTGGAGTTCAGGGCGTCACAAGGGTGCTGTTAAGGGTGTGGATGGTGAAATTATGCTCTTTTCTCAAGGACAATAATCACTCTGTGGAGTTAAGGGCGCCACAAGGGTGATGTTGAGGGTGGATGGTGAAATTATGCTCTTTTCTCAAGGTCGATATTCACTCTGTTGAGTTCAGGCGCCACAAGGGTGATGTTAAGGGTGTGGATGGTGAAATTAGGCTCTTTTCTCAAGGACGATATTCACGTGGTGGAGTTTAGGGCGCAACAATGGTGATGTTAAGGGTGTGGATGGTGAAATTATGCTCCTTTCTCAAGGACGATAATCACTGGGTAGAGTTCAGGGCGCCACAAGGGTGATGTTAAGGGTGTGGATGGTGAAATTATGCTCTTTTCTCAAGGACAATAATCACTCTGTTTTGTTCAGGGCGCCACAAGGGTGATGTTGAGGGTGTGGATGGTCAAATTATGCTCTTATCTCAAGGACAATAATTACGTGGTGGAGTTCAGGGCGCCACAAGGGTGATGTTAAGGGTGTGGATGGTGAAATTATGCTCTTTTCTCGAGGACAATAATCACGTCTTGGAGTTCAGGGCACCACAAGGGTGATGTTAAGGTTGTGGATGGTGAAATTATGCTTTTTTCTCAAGGACAATAATCACTCTGTGGAATTCAGGGCGCCACAAGGGTGATGTTAAGGGTCTGAAGGGTGAAATTATGCTTTTTTCTCAAGGACAATAATCACTCTGTTGAGTTCAGGGCGCCACAAGGGTGATGTTAAGGGTGTGGATGGTCAAATTATGCTCTTTTCTCAAGGACAATAATCACGTCATGGAGTTCAGGGTGCCACAAGGGTGATGTTAAGGGTGTGAATGGTCAAATTATGCTCTTTTCTCAAGGACAATAATCACGTGGTGGAGTTCAGGGCGCCACAAGGGTGATGTTAAGGGTGTGGATGGTGAAATTATGCTTTTTTCTCAAAGACAATAATCACGTCTTGGAGTTCAGGGCACCACAAGGTTGATGTTAAGGGTGTGGATGGTGAAATTATGCTTTTTTCTCAAGGACAATAATCACTCTGTTGAGTTCAGGGCGCCACAAGGGTGATGTCAAGGGTGTGGATGGTGAAAGTATGCTCTTTTCTCAAGGACAATAATCACGTGGTGGAGTTCAGGGCGCAACAAGGGTGATGTTAAGGGAGTGGATGGTGGAATTAGGCTCTTTTCTCAAGGACAATAATCACGTCATGGAGTTCAGGGCGCCACAAGGGTGATGTTAAGGGTGTGGATGGTCAAATTATGCTCTTTTCCCGAGGACAATAATCACGTGGTGGAGTTCAGGGCGCCACAAGTGTGATGTTAAGGGTGTGGATGGTGAAATTATGCTCTTTTAACAAGGACAATAATCACGTGGTGGAGTTCAGGGCACCACAAGGGTGATGTTAAGGGTGTGGATGGTGAAATTATGCTCTTTTCTCAAGGACGATAATCACGTGGTGGAGTTCAGGGCGCCACAAGGGTGATGTTAAGGGTGTGGATGGTCAAATTATGCTCTTTTCTCAAGAACAATAATCACGTGGTGGAGTTCAGGGCGCCACAAGGGTGATGTTAAGGGTGTGGATGGTGAAATTATGCTCTTTTCTCAAGGACAATGATCACGTCATGGAGTTCAGGGCGCCACAAGGGTGATGTTAAGGGTGTGGATGGTCGAATTATGCTCTTTTCTTAAGGACAATAATCACGTGGTGGAGTTCAGGGCGCCACAAGGGTGATGTTAAGGGTGTGGAAGATGAAATTATGCTCTTTTCTCAAGGACGATATTCACGTCATGGAGTTCAGGGCGCCACAAGGGTGATGTTAAGGGTGTGGATGGTGGAATTATGCTCGTTTCTCGAGGACAATAATCACTGGGTAGAGTTCAGGGCGCCACAAGGGTGATGTTGAGGGTGTGGATGGTGAAATTATGCTCTTTTCTCAAAGACAATAATCACGCCATGGAGTTCAGGGCGCCACAAGGGTGATGTTAAGGGTGTGGATGGTGAAATTATGCTCTTTTCTCAATGACAATAATCACTCTGTGAAGTTCAGGGCGCCTCAAGGGTGATGTTAAGGGTGTGAATGGTGAAATTATGCTCTTTTTTCAAGGACGATAATCACATCTTGGAGTTCAGGGCGCCACAAGGGTGATGTTAAGGGTGTGGAAGATGAAATCATGCTCTTTTCTCAAGGACGATATTCACGTCATGGAGTTCAGGGCGCCACAAGAGTGATGTTAAGGGTGTGGATAGTGAAATTATGCTCGTTTCTCGAGGACAATAATCACTGGGTAGAGTTCAGGGCGCCACAAGGGTGATGTTGAGGGTGTGGATGGTGAAATTATGCTTTTTTCTCAAGGACGATATTCACGTGGTGTTGTTCAGGGCGCAACAATGGTGATGTCAAGGGTGTGGATGGTGAAATTATGCTCTTTTCTCAAGGACAATAATCACGCCATGGACTTCAGGGCGCCACAAGGGTGATGTTAAGGGTGTGGATGGTGAAATTATGCTCTTTGCTCAATGACAATAATCACTGGGTAGAGTTCAGGGCGCCACAAGGGTGATGTTGAGGGTGTGGATGGTGAAATTATGCTCTTTTCTCGAGGACGATATTCACGTGGTGGAGTTCAGGGCGCAACAATGGTGATGTTAAGGATGTGGATGGTGGAATTATGCTCCTTTCTCAAGGACGATAATCACTGGGTAGAGTTCAGGGCGCCACAAGGGTGATGTTGAGGGTGTGGATGGTGAAATTATGCTCTTTTCTCAAGGACAATAATCACGCCATGAAGTTCAGGGCGCCACAAGGGTCATGTTAAGGGTGTGAATGGTGAAATTATGCTCTTTTCTCAAGGACAATAATCACTCTGTGGAGGTCAGGGCGCCACAAGGGTGATGTTAAGGGAGTGGATGGTGAAATTATGCTCTTTTCTCAAGGACGATATTCACGTGGTGAAGTTCAGGGTGCCACAAGGGTGATGTTAAGGGTGTGGATGGTGAAATTATGTTCTTTTCTCAAGGACAATATTCACTCTGTGGAGTTCAGGGCGCCATAAGGGTGATGTTAAGGGTGTGGATGGTGAAATTATGCTCTTTTCTCAAGGACAATAATCACGTGGTGGAGTTCAGGGCACCACAAGGGTGATGTTGAGGGTGTGGATGGTGAAATTATGCTCTTTTCTCAAGGACAATAATCACGTGGTGGAGTTCAGGGCGCCACAAGGGTGATGTTAAGGGTGTGGATGGTGATATTATGCTCTTTTCTCAAGGACAATAATCACGTCATGGAGTTCAGGGCGCCACAAGGGTGATGGTAAGGGTCTGGAGGGTGAATTTATGCTCTTTTCTCAAGGACAATAATCACGTGGTGGAGTTCAGGGCGCCACAAGGGTGATGTTAAGGGTGTGGATGGTGAAATTATGCTCTTTTCTCAAGGACAATAATCACGTGGTGGAGTTCAGGGCTCCACAAGGGTGATGTTAAGTGTGTGGATGGTGAAATTATGCTCTTTTCTCAAGGACAAAAATCACTCTGTGGAGTTCAGGGCGCGACAAGGGTGATGTTAAGGGTGTGGATGGTGAAATTATGCTCTCTTCTCAAGGACGATATTTACGTGGTGAAGTTCAGGGCGCCACAAGGGTGATGTTAAGGGTGTGGATGGTGAAATTATGCTCTTTTCTCAAAGACAATAATCACTCTGTTGAGTTCAGGGCGCCACAAGGGTGATGTTGAGGGTGTGGATGGTGAAATTATGCTCTTTTCTCAAGGACGATAATCACGTGTTGGAGTTCAGGGTGCCACAAGGGTGATGTTAAGGGTGTGGATGGTGAAATTAGGCTTTTTTCTCAAGGACGATAATCAAGTGGTAGAGTTTAGGGCGCCACAAGGATGATGTTGAGGGTGTGGATGGTGAAATTATGCTCTATTCTCGAAGACGATAATCACGTGTCAGAGTTCAGGGCACCACAAGGGTGATGTTAAGGGTGTGGATGGTGGAATTATGCTCTTTTCTCAAGGACGATAATCACGTGGTGAAGTTCAGGGCGCCACAAGGGTGATGTTAAGGGTGTGGATGGTGAAATTATGCTCTTTTCTCAAGGAAGATAATCACGTGGTGAAGTTCAGGGCACCACAAGGGTGATGTTAAGGGTGTGGATGGTGGAATTATGCTCTTCTCTCAGGGACAATAATCACTTTGTTGAGTTCAGGGCGCCACAAGGGTGATGTTAAGGGTGTGGATGGTGTAATTATGCTTTTTTCTCACGGACGATAATCACGTGGTGAAGTTCAGGACACCACAAGTGTGATGGTAAGGGTCTGGATGGTGAATTTATGCTCTTTTCCCATCGACAATAATCACGTCGTGGAGTTCAGGGCGCCACAAGTGTGATGTTGAGGGTGTGGATGGTGGAATTAGGCTCTATTCTCAAGGACGATAATCACGTGGTGAAGTTCAGGGCGCCACAAGGGTGATGTTGAGGGTGTGGATGGTGAAATTATGCTCTTTTCTCTAAGACAATAATCACGTGGTGGAGTTCAGGGCACCACAAGGGTTATGTTGAGGCTGTGGATGGTGAAATTATGCTCTTTTCTCATGGACGATATTCACGTGATGGAGTTCAGGGCACCACAAGGGTGATGTTAAGGGTGTGGATGGTGAAATTATGTTCTTTTCTCAAGGACAATAATCACTCTGTGGAGTTCAGGGCGCCACAAGGGTGATGTTAAGGGTGTGGATGGTGAAATTATGCTCTTTTCTCAAGGACAATAATCACGTGGTGGAGTTCAGGGCGCCACAAGGGTGATGTTGAGGATGTGGATGGTGAAATTATGCTCTTTTCTCAAGGACAATAATCACGTGGTGGAGTTCAGGGCGCCACAAGGGTGATGTTAAGGGTGTGGATGGTGAAATTATGCTCTTTTCTCAAGGAAAATAATCACGTCATGGAGTTCAGGGCGCCACAAGGGTGATGTTAAGGGTGTGGATGGTGAAATTATGCTCTTTTCTCAAGGACAATAATCACGTGGTGGAGTTCAGGGCGCCACAAGGGTGATGTTAAGGGTGTGGATGGTGGAATTATGCTCTTTTCTCAAGGACAATAATCACGTGGTGGAGTTCAGGGCTCCACAAGGGTGATGTTAAGTGTGTGGATGGTGAAATTATGCTCTTTTCTCAAGGACAATAATCACTCTGTTGAGTTCAGGGCGCCATAAGGGTGATGTTGAGGGTGTGGATGGTGAAATTATGCTCTTTTCTCAAGGACGATAATCACGTGTTGGAGTTCAGGGTGCCACAAGGGTGATGTTAAGGGTGTGGATGGTGAAATTAGGCTTTTTTCTCAAGGACGATAATCAAGTGGTAGAGTTTAGGGCGCCACAAGGATGATGTTAAGGGTGTGGATGGTGAAATTATGCTCTATTCTCAAAGACGATAATCACGTGGTGGAGTTCAGGGCACCACAAGGGTGATGTTAAGGGTGTGGATGGTGAAATTATGCTCTTTTCTCAAGGACGATAATCACGTGGTGAAGTTCAGGGCGCCACAAGGGTGATGTTAAGGGTGTGGATGGTGAAATTATGCTCTTTTCTCAAGGAAGATAATCACGTGGTGAAGTTCAGGGCACCACAAGGGTGATGTTAAGGGTGTGGATGGTGGAATTATGCTCTTCTCTCAGGGACAATAATCACTTTGTTGAGTTCAGGGCGCCACAAGGGTGATGTTAAGGGTGTGGATGGTGTAATTATGCTTTTTTCTCACGGACGATAATCACGTGGTGAAGTTCAGGACACCACAAGTGTGATGGTAAGGGTCTGGAGGGTGAATTTATGCTCTTTTCTCATCGACAATAATCACGTCGTGGAGTTCAGGGCGCCACAAGTGTGATGTTGAGGGTGTGGATGGTGGAATTAGGCTCTTTTCTCAAGGACGATAATCACGTGGTGAAGTTCAGGGCGCCACAAGGGTGATGTTGAGGGTGTGGATGGTGAAATTATGCTCTTTTCTCTAATACAATAATCACGTGGTGGAGTTCAGGGCACCACAAGGGTTATGTTGAGGCTGTGGATGGTGAAATTATGCTCTTTTCTCATGGACGATATTCACGTGATGGAGTTCAGGGCAGCACAAGGGTGATGTTAAGGGTGTGGATGCTGAAATTATGCTCTTTTCTCAACGACGATTATCACGTGGTGAAGTTCAGGGCGCCACAAGGGTGATGTTAAGGGTGTTGATGGTGAAATTATGCTCTTTTCCCAAGGACGATAATCACGTGGTGGAGTTCGGGGCGCCACAAGGGTGATGTTGAGGGTGTGGATGGTGAAATTATGCTCTTTTCTCAAGGACGATAATCACGTGGTGGAGTTTGGGGTGCCACAAGGGTGATGTTAATGGTGTGGATTCTGAAATTATGCTCTTTTCTCAAGGACGATAATCACATGGTGAAGTTCAGGGCACCACAAGGGTGATGTTAAGGATGTGGATGATGAAATTATGCTCTTTTCTCTAGAACAATAATCACGTGGTGAAGTTCAGGGCGCCATAAGGGTGATGTTAATGGTGTGGATGGTGAAATTATGCTCTTTTCTCAAGGACAATAATCACGTGGTGGAGTTCAGGGCTCACAAGGGTGATGTTAAGGGTGTGGATGGCTAAATTATGCTCTTTTCTCAAGGACGATAATCACGTGGTGAAGTTCAGGGCGCCACAAGTGTGATGTTGAGGGTGTGGATGGTGAAATTATGCTCTTTTCTCAAGGGCAATAATCACGTTGTGGAGTTCAGGGCACCAGAGGGGTGATGTTAAGGGTGTGGATGGTGAAATTATGCTCTTTTATAACACTTTTCCTCGGTTTGCGACAATGTATAGATAGATTGTACACAGATGTTCAGATAAAGTATGTACCCATTCAAAAGATGAGCAATGCCTTTTTCTTTGTTGAGGGGTGGTATGGTTTATTTTACAACAACACATTTTTTTAGCTTCTCAGCCTTCTTCACGGAAATGAAATACCTAAGTATTACTACTTAATATTGCATTTGGGGGGTAATTGTGACCTATCGCCGCCTACCCTCTATTATTATGTACTTTTATCCTTCCTTTCAATCCGTCCTCATCCTGTATCTTGATCTGTGATTTGAAATGCTAATAGTAAACGAAGTCATGTTGGTTACTTTAGAGCTCGATACAGCATGAGTGATATTTTATTTAAATTCATTTTTTTCACATTTTTGTCAATTTTCTTAAATTCACTATAGATTGCTGCAGTGCTAAATTTATTTTAAGATTTTGTGTAAGGGTGCAACCAATCACAGCGACCGGCCGACCGCCTACTTTCTACAGAAGACAGGGTTGCTGAGGCGACAAAGTATACAGTCACTGTTGACTTGTGATCCTGAGTGGACACGTCTCCTGTCACACCCTCCTCCGTGTACAACCGAGGATTCGTGTGTTATTTTCCACGTTTTATACATGTGTAGGTCCATGTACACATAAGTTTATCATCGCTAAGACTAGACGCGTCTGCGTGAATCTTCAAGTAACAAGGCCTGCTGTCGATTCAACGTCACCTGAAGACGGTATCGTTATTATTTTTCATATTATTACTTTGTACCACGCCGATATTTCGACATTTACGTAACATTCATTGGACATTTATCTTTTATTGGACATTCATCGCAACATATACATATTATATATAACTATTTGTATTTCAAGTTTAGCCTGTTTAACTTCAATTGCATTTCATTAATTTGTGTACATCACCTTCTTAATAGTATTTAATTCAATCGGCTAGCTACCGAAGGTATCAAATGCTCTGCTATCATTTAAAGTAACCATATAAATTTCATTTTCTTATCATTTTTCATTTCTTTTAAATAAATTTGTTACTAACTTCAATTTCTTGCAGATTGTGGTAATTTATCCTGATACCTGATAGGTAACCCGTCAGGCTCCCTAATTTTACCTTCCTCAATCAATTTATTTCACCTTTATTTCATCGTTTTTCCGAATCATTTTAATTATAAGTACACATTTTAGTACAGTGGGAGAGTGTAGGTGACAATATATATATATATATATATATTGATTGATGAACTGTTAAAGAATCTCCTCATTCTTTCATTCAACAGAAACACAATAGATAATTTGCAAGTCAATTGTAACTAATTTTCTCTCAGCGACAGCATTTCTGTTCCATCCACACACACACACACACACACACACACACACACATCCACATCTACACACACACATCCACCCCCCCCCCCTCCCACACACACACACACACACACACAAACTCGATTCGACACTGCACACAAATTGCAATATTGTCAACTAACTAAATTTCCAGTCCAACTATTGTCCCGACTCTCCTCATTAGTCATCGAATATTGGTCGAATCGCTGCGGTTCACCACCGTTCCGCTCGGCCACCAGTCAAATGGACGACAACAAACCGCATCGCAACGTGCCGCATATTGCAATGGCTGACGACACACACGCGGTGCGGTGGTCGCCACGTGGTCTGTCCTGTGGCGCACTCGTGCGGGACGCTACCTCACCACAGTATTAACTAGTAGCGTTAGCTGGAGCTGTGGTCACGGCGATATAGATGAGCGTGGAAATGGAAATGCACGAGGCTTTGTTTGGTTCATTAGAATGAAGAGTGTTATTTATAATGACCGTACTAGTATTGCCTACTATATCCATCCTGACTTGGTTTTTCGTGGTTTCCCACAGTCCTCGAAGCAAATGCTTGGATGAAGTACTAATTGACCACGACCATTAATTAGTAGAGTGATAGGCCTAATCACTATACACATTGTAGGCCTATCACTCATTTAATTTGTCGATTGTGTATAATGATAAACTTCACATCTGCTGTCAATGGAAAGAAGTGATCATTGCCCAAGAGACTTAGTTCAAAGTGGAAGATATCAACGTTCGTGTGTTCATACTGAAATACTTTCATCTACGGCGAAAAATTATGGTTACAGACAGCGCAGTCCTGGTGTTGAAGTTCATTAGTTTTAAATAATCAAAATGGGGTGGTAAGATCGCCCTTGTGGTGCCCCGTCCAAACGATCCAATCTTTCATCCTTAGCCTTAATTGGGGAACAATGATTTTTCAACAAGTTTCGATGTTATTGAAAAAAAAAAAATATTTCGATGAGTATTTATTTACTAGTGGGACCCGTAACATCTCATTCTTGTTCCCACTGTAGGAAACATTATATTGCTCTACTCGTCTCCACGAAATATAAGTCCTCTACCAACTGAATACAAATTATGTGAAATATCGGGTATGATTACCTGATCTCGATGCAGTAGTTGGGATAGAACACTTTAGGATGATGTATAGGTACGTCTCTCATAGTGAATTTCGTCGTGAAAAATCCTGATATTCCAGAAAAACACAGCTCTATATAAAAAAAGTTTGATGATTGTGTTCGTTATGTTGGTCGAAATTCTTTTTATTTTGCAGGTACGTTTGTGTTGAGCTGAATAACTGATACAACGTATAGTAGAGAAGAAACGCGCGAAAATTGCAACTATGCCATTTGATGAAAATATATCCCATCACTGGGAGGTCTGAAACTATATTTCACCACATTTTGTCGGTTACATAATTGCATTTGTATACGCATCATTCTGTTACTTCCATTAGCGCATTCGACACGGAATGTAGCGAACAGAATGCGTTTCTAAAATGCAATATGGCAAACAAAATGTTGAAAAAAAAAAAAACTGTCAACAATATAATATTCCAATCAACGTCATTATTGAAAATATGCGCGCTCTATTTTGTGATTTTATACTAATTCCATTTTTCAACACTCACAGCGTAAGTCCAACTTGTTCTGGCTAAAAGTATTGTATTGTATTGTATTGTATTGTATTGTATTGTTCTGTATTTATCATCATCCCATTGACTGGCAAATGATACGAGTATGGGTATCGTCAAATACAAGTATGGGTATTCTAAATCCAGTACAAGAACGATGTCATTGTCAAAACAAAATCCGGCTGAAAAAATCCTACAACAATAATGACTGTGATCCAGCAAGCAGTGATCTCAGCAGGATTATCACGATATCTCACGAGGGAGCCAAACTGCTTTATAAGCAATCTGAGTCGGCTGTCAAAGCGGACAAATTGTTCCGTCACATCCAGACACACACACCCACACACGTATTTGATGGGGTGTGAGGGAGGGGGAGGGGGGGGGGTGATACGTACGTCTGACGTCACTTCCAGTCACCCGCCCTCGCGTCTCACTCACCCCGAAGCCATTATCACGTCGATATCACTATTTGATCATGTGATAAGGGACGAGTTAGCTGAATATTAAGATATACAATGTAGGGCGTCATATTGTTGACAAAATGGGTCTACAGATAACGCCGTTGTGCCCTAGATTATAATAGTCCGTTGATAACGACTGAGTTATAGGTTAACTCAACTTCTAATCGACTGATTAGCGAAAAAACAGGTTACTAGTTTATCAACTTTTGAGGAACTATGAGAAAGCTGATCTATATAGTGACGTCATTAAGAACTGAATGTGGAGAAATAGAAAACTTTTTTTTTTTTTAGAAAACGATGGACATTTTAAAAAACTACAGGATATACAGACATGGCAATTTGAAATACGAGGACCAATGGTACTTCAAACCTTCACAATTTTCACACCTTTATATCCGATTGGTTCTTTTTCTTGGATGTGTTCAACAATATCCAGCAACTTTGACTTGAGAAAAAATTGAACCGAATCTGCCCAAAATGTTTAAGGTTCTATTCTGCTATGGGATCAATTTTGATATTGGGGATCTATGCTATATGCTATGCTTGCTATGCCATGCCATGATATTCTGTGTATGTGAAAGCTGAATTGTCAGAATGAATTCAATTGAAAGAAGAATTGTTATCGATGATTATTTCCACACTACAGAATAACGAGTTTCAATTTAGAAAAATGACATATGTATATAATGAACTTTCAACTCATTTCGGCATTTTACAAAACTGCTATCAATGAATGTTCTCAATGTTGAGAAGGAATATATATGTTGACAGAAACTATTCAATTGATTTGGAGTTTGTTTGTTCAAATAATATTCTTCGAATCGGATGTTTGTCCTCATGAACGCTCACTCCATTCAGCACGTAGAGTTCGATGCTTCCGGTGTGCACATTTTATAAGCTCGAATACTATTTCCCACCCCTCGTTCGAACCTACGAATATACAAACACACTGTCACGATTAGCACAGTCAAAAAGTTTCAGACTACTTTTCATTCAGTGTTTTTTATTCAAGGATTTTTGTTTTTCTGTGTTCTTTGAGTCAAAAGGCTTGGCTGATCCATGTGAACGTTTCTAGCATGAGCGAACGATTAATGTGTTGTTCTGATTGAATCCAGTCAGAGGTGAACTAAATGGAATGGTGAGAATAAAACAGCAGGAATATATATAAATAGTGAGAAGAATGATTGGGACAATCATGACCAATAAGTGAAAAATTTGAAAATAATTCAGCTCCATATATGGATATACCGAACCTTTTCTATGAACATTTTAATCTACTCACTTCACTACTCAGCTGATACTCATGTGAATCAGTTCGATATCATGTGTATATAATGATATGAATATATAAATATATATATATATATATATATATATATATATATATGTATATATATATATATATATATATATATATATACATATATGAAACGTTGGTCAATTCTGAATGAATTTTATTACGATTAAAAAACAGCCCAGTTTCACTCAATTTATTCAAATATGAATCGTGAGAGTTTAAGTGAAGTTATATATATATATTTATATAAATATATATATATAAATATATATATATATATATATATATATATATATATATATATATATATATATATATATATATATATTCATACGGATATATGTATATAGGGAGAGAGATTTATATTATTCTCACTCAAACAGTAGGGTATTTTTGTTGACGTATCCGTAGGATATTTTCGGCTATGTAAGCTTTTCTTCATATATCCGTATATATGGTTTAATGCAATGCTGCAAAATGTAATGTCTAGCTGTTCATTTCAGTTGTTAACTTTCACGTTAGGTTTATAGGCTGTTAAAAGTGAAACTTTTTGGATAATAGTTTGATCATGGAATTTCAGGGTTTGATCCAACCACAGCCTTCATCATTCAGATCATTCTTTTCCGAAGAGTAGAATGATCTGAATAAACAAGGCTGTGGATCAAACAATATAACAAATTGTGATGGAATTTTGCGTGAATGTATATAATTTGATACTTCTTCCGGGTTCAATAGGAAGCTCACTTCTGAGAAGATGCATTGCTAGATTTTGAAATTCCTCATATGAATATTTGAACGAGGAAAAGTTGGAATTTGTTCGAAACCTGAATTGTATCCATTGGAGCTGCACATCCAATGGAAATTAGCAACATGTACAGTAACATAGAACTAATGAAGAAAGCAGTGAGTGCATGGCTAGAACCAGCAGATTAAAAATCGAGTTGATCATAGCTAACGAGTATCAATATGCTGCTCATCTGACAATGCAAATGCAGCGTTTGTCTTGATTCCACGTCATATGCAGTTCACTTGGCAAGTTTATATGTCGGAGACTATATTCACATTTTGTTACCTAGACCTTAATTTTGATGGTAAATACGTTAACTGATGAGTTAACTGACTGAGCCATTGATAGCAACTTTTAAGCCCTTCCATAAAAGTATCTCTACTTATTGGCATGGACTGTTCAAAAAAATATCAAATACATATATCAAAGTACATTCTTCAATTAAACATGTCGTAGATAGGCCTAAGACAATAATTTTTTTTCCATTAACTTGATTCACATATAATGATAAAATATCAGATATACCAATTCACTGTTTGATTGATTATTACATAGCATAGGTCTATAATTAGTTCATTCAAAATATATATATATTTTTTTTTTTTGTTGTTGTTTCAATAACATCGAAACTTGATACAAAATCATTGTTCCCCAATTAAGGCCAAGGATGGAAAGTAGGATCGTTCAGACGGTGCACCACAAGGGCGATCTTACCACCCCATATATATTTATAAATATAGTTATATATACCAAAATATATATATAAACAAAATATAGTTGCTGAATTTTAATTTATTTGTTGATTATTACAAGTAACATGGAAGTAAATTCATCAGAATCATGATCGAAGTTGATGTTACTCAATCAAAGGTAATGTTCATGAAACAAAATGTGTTTCCATGTGATGAGAGAGTAGTGAGCTCACGAAATATTATTTCAGATCAACATGGGCTTGAAGTTCTCCAACCCCCACTTGTAGATTGCGAACCCGACGTCACAGCGGTCGCTCTTGCCGACGACTAGAACGGAGAAACATAGTGATTGGTTCTTATTTCGAGTTGATGTGAATATTATTAATAGTTGTGTCATGTTCAAGGTCATCCGAATATCACTGTGAAGTGTGAACCGTGTTTAAAATCTATGTAAATGATTTTGTAAAATTGAATTGATCCATTGATTGATTATTGCCCAAATATCGATAATTCAGCAAATCTGATAGGAAAAATCACCTTCGAGTAATTCCCATTTCTATGTTGAAATGATTCATATATATAAATACTTCATTAGTGTGAAATAAAGTCTCTGCCTTACAAAAGGTCGTCCATTGGACACAGAATAATATAAAAATGAAAAGAAACAGATTAATATAAATAGAGCAAAATGACAATACAATAGTGTTCGATGAAAAAATTAATAGTAATATTGGGCCATAGTCGATAAAATGAATATTATGATCAGACAATTATTTGGGCAAAGGAGAGAGAAAAATGAAATATGAAAAAAGAGGAAAAAATATTTGAAAAAGTTATTTAAAAAAAAAGAAAGAAAAATGCATATGATATAGAAGCAATAAATTCAGGCATACACACTTATTCATTCAAACTATATGAATGATTTTCAAACATTGAGATTGAACCTTTCAAGGCTAGAAGGACTATACTATAAATACAACTATAACTGAGGTTCAATTGTCTGTGTGATTTTGCTGTCCACACAACAATCTCTCAATTTACTTGAAAGAGGCTTTTGGAGAGGTTTTTAAAGTTGAAAATAATACTCACGATCTTTCAAACACATCTTGGAGATTTCTCCAGATTTACATTTTTGACTTTGTTTTGATCAAATATCGGGAATCTCAAATAGGCTTCCGAGAATTCGTTCAAGCCGCTCAGTGAAACGTTTCCGTTCACAATCAACCTCATATTCTCGTAGAAACAAGCGGTGACGCACTGAAAAACGAACACGTTTATATTTCGCAATGATTGAGGTGGTGAGATCGCTCTTGTGGTGCCTCGTCCGAACGATCCTACCTTTCATCCATAGCCTCCATTGGGGAACATTGATTCCTCATCAAGAGACGATTTTTTTTTTATTCGCTGATAATGAACATTCATACATGTTTATGCACGATATATACATGACGAATCACAGCAAATAAAACAACCACTACAGCTACAATATGCCACAAAAATACAAAGTGTAGTTTATCTGTGGGTTGAAATTTTTTTATGTTTTCTGTCATATTCATAAAAAAAATAAAAATATGAACATAATTAAGAATTAGAAACAAGGTGATTAATAAGTGATGAATATTGGGTGATAAATCCAAATTAGGTAATGAATATGAACACAATTGAAAAATAAATAAAGAAACATGGTAATTACATCCCTGAGTGAAACATAATTGGATCAGGTTAACGCTATAATTATGATACATTTTAAAAAATCGAGCGAAATATACTTTTATTTCAGTCCCAACTCAAACCTGGGGTTAGAACACGCGCAAACAATTGAATAATAATTTAAATGAACTAGTTTCTTGATATAGAGCGATATACAATTTTGAGCGATCATATGGAACAAAAACATTCAACTACCAGTTATAAACGCGTTATGTGTTTCCGCGTTGATGGATGAGCGAATAAAAAAAATGAAGTGAATAAATAAATAAAAATCGCATTTTTTAATTTTTTACTCCAAAACGTCACATCCGATTATTGTAAAAGTCCGTAATAATGTGTATTATTATGTTGTTCGAGTTCTGTGAGAATTTGAAGAATTCGGAGAACATTCACTTTGTCATTTTTTCCGCCTGGCTTATTCATATGGGTTTTTTGAAAACTTCAAAATGATTTATCTCAAGAATTGTTGAACCGATTTTCCCTCAAAACTATACAGCATCAAGTCAGATAGGGGTTCATGTGTGTGCCAAGTTTCATCATGATCTGAATTTCTGTTTGACCTGTAGAGTGCGAAAAAAAAACACATTCGATTTTTCAAGTACAGTGAAATTGAGTCTTCGCTACGCTCATCCAATTAAATGGTTCTTCAATTCTATTTTTTCTTTTGAGTAATTATTCAAATTTCTGATATCCAATGGTAGTTCATTGAAAAGAAAATGATGATAATAATTGTGCATGAATAGGATTCCTGCTGGTTTCAAATTCAATCTTTACAGATGGACTCTTGTATATTTCCGAATAATACAGCACTATAATGGAATAAAATAGAATTATCAAATAATATTTGTTTTTTCTCGACCAGGATTCGAACACCGGGACCTCTGATTGTTCAGATGATTGCTATCACCACTGAGCTATTGAGTCATCATACATATGACGTCATAATGCATCGCAAAATCAAATTATCTCATCATATGAATGGTGTCAGTATAGCTCAGTGGTAAGAGCTATTATCAGGACAAATAGGAAAACGCAGTATGTTGTTTGTAGGATGAGCGAGATTTGTTTATGGAATATACTCGGAAAAAACTCATCTTGATTATTTTGTAAGATGACATATACCTGATAATTTTATACATCTTGACTTGAAAACTATCAAGTCTAGATATCATCATTTCTATTTCAAGTACTTTTCCAACTACATTTCAACATACATTCATCATCAACTATTATCTCTATACTAACTAGATTGAGACAGAAATTAATTCCTAAATCAATTTCAGAACAGCTAGTTCGATCTATTGGTGAAAATGTGTCATAACATGTCTCGCCCAAGTTTTTGAATTGATGGGAAAGATTAATTGTTTTCTAGAGATTCTTGTCCAAAATTTCCTGACCAGGTTAATCTCATATATTTTTTCGATTTTGCGTGATAGATCTTCTCGAAATTGACCTAACCGATGTGGCCCCAAAACCAAAAAAATTATTGATATATCAATTTGTAAACGAAAGAAGTTTCATGTTGAGTAGTGATACCGTGCCACCTGTACATGAAAGCACACAATTTCCTTAAAATGTAGATTTTTTAAAAAATTGCACAGATAGTTGCTTCAATTGGTTGAAAAACGAAATGTAGGCTGTGGGAATGAATGTATAGACATATGAGTTGAATGCTTGATTTTTTTCTGAGATTGAATGTCAAGTCGCTTAGAGTATTTTATCAGTGATTCAAAAAATATGTTTCCAAAAAGTGAAAAATTTTGAATTTACGTAGAAAATTGATGTGTGGTAATTTGTTACAAAAAATATTGTTATGCATATTTAATTTGTTATCAAGTTCTCCAAGTTACTCAATTTATCAAATTTACTAATTTATACAAATTTATAAAATTTATAAGAATACTCCAATTTTTCAAGTTACTCCATGAAAGTAACATGGCTATTATTTGCTATTATAATATATATATATATATATATATATATATATATATATATATATATATATAATATATATAATATAATAATAATATATTGGCTATATTGTTTGGTAATATTTGCTATGCTCATCTGATCCGATAATAACATGCATTGATAACACTGTTTGGTTTTACCTTGACTGTTTGCGGAACGTTCACAGATTTCTCGTCCACTCGCTCAGATATAAGTAATACTTCGTCTGCGAGAAAGAGAACACAGCAATATTAAAGCATGAATAAGCATTTATGATATAATATATTTATTGATTGCTTAAAATCAATAGTAATCAAAGAAACCTTACACTTCGTAAGTAGAATGTAACAAATCACTCAATGTTTTTCTTTTTTTCTTTCTACTTCAACCACCTTATTATTTTTAATGTTTGAGAAATACGTCCGAATTTGAATTGTACTTATAATTCACTATTTTAACCCACAGTTAAGCCTTTTTTGAAGGGCTTAGTGGATGTTTTTTTGCTGTAATTGTATTTTTATTTCTGTATCAGTGTATGTGACCAATAAAAAGAAAAAAAAGAATATATATATATATATATATATATATATATATATATATATATATATATATATATATATATATTCTATACGTGGAAATATATATAAAAAAAAGGATAAGTGATTGTGCTTCATTTTTACAATTTCATTATAGTTCATTTCGTCAATATTCATTGAGTGTAATCTGTATATGTCAATTAATTTTGTTTTGGTATCCATAATGAATGTAGGCCTAGTATTCCTGAGAACACAACTTGTACAATGTTACTATTCGTGGATTATTGAAATGAAATGAAAAATGCATGAATGAATATGAGTAGAAACTTGAGCCACACACGATTAATTTCATTCACTCATATCTCATATTTTGTCAATAATTACCTTTTGACGAATTTTCAGTCTTGATACATGTGTCCAGAATTGCGTTCATTTCTTCTTCTGACTGAAAGTTGAATTCGAATCATGAGATTGTACTGACCTAATAACCACTGAAACTAGCAGAAAATGACACACACACTCCATGTATTAAGTCTACAAGAAATTTGGGTGTGAAATGTGCATAAATTCCATGTTCAACTTGAAAATTTGATACCGTATCAATTTTTTTTGTGACCGCATGTGTACATACATACATATATATATATATATATATATATATATATATATATATATATATATATCAACACATGAAGTGGAATTATTCTCAGCATCTTCTATTGCGATATGGCAATCATAAAATCATCGTTCTGTATCCAAGAAATTACCTCTTTGTATGCATTTGTTCAGTCAGCTATACTCCCGAATGCAATTGAACAATTCAATTATGTGAAAATTGTAAATCATTGAATGAGTATTGGTGAAGGTGAATCTTCATGATGAATATTGAATTAATACATAATTAAATATTTGAAGACTCTACATTTCCTCTGATAATAGTGATGGTTTATATCCAAATCATTGACATTGTCAAATTATACACATAATTATCAAGAGTAGGCATATATGGGCCACACTGGGAATTCAACACTTCACGAGCACATTATAGCTTCGATTCTGCAAAATATCCATATTCTGTCATAAAATTCGACCGTAAACAATAATGAGAATATCGTTCCAAATTCTGATTCGATAGAAACACACGAATTGTATTGTTAAAGGTGCTTCACGCTATGCAACTCACATCGTACATTAAGTTGGAGAACATAATTTTCAGCTACGGGCTGTGCAAATTTCGGGATTTATACTATTAATTTCGAAGGTATTGAAAAAGATTTGTGTTTCTATGAAATATGAAGGAATTTTAATATATCAACCCGTTTCAAAATTATCTCAAATAACTGATTTGTTGCTAATTCGATGAAATGGCTCTATTGCCATGAAACAAGAGGTCATTTTACCATATATCTTTCAATCCATTTATCTAATGAAGACTTCTTCAGAGTTATTTTTTTCTAATGAATGAATTGAAATTCAACAATGTTTCCCACTTACCAACGCGACCGATATCAGAATGAAGTTTGCTACGATCAACAAAATCGATATTAATTCCATCGTCATTCAGTCTTGTGAAAACAGACAGACACCCAACAGCTGGATAATTATATTGTGAAGAGTCGAACGCACTTTTATTCCATTATATAGTGACTTTTATGAAAGGTTGTTCTATAATTGTATCATTTACTATAATATAATGAAAATAATGTTATTTTATTCATGCCAGTTGAATATTCAAATTTCTAATTGATGTACATTCACATTTTTGAATGTCAAATCTGTAAAATTGATGATGATAGTCCGAATAGAATGATACAGAATGAAATTTGCTGACTGGAGTGACGGTTCCGGTAACAATGGATCTATCAAAACTCCGGCTGTGAACTGTTTCCGGCTCGACTCACCTTTTTTTAATGATATGATGCATGTTTAAATTGAAGTTAATCTATGAAACAATATTTGAAATTTTCGTTATCTCATTTTTTAAATTGATCACAGACTTCACTCAAAGTTGAGATCATTCCAATTCTAATGAACCAATGATTCTCTTCCTCATAATAATATAATCGTGATAATTCAACTTATCACAATTTATTATTCATTATTTATTATTTATTTATTTATTATTCAACTAATCAAATTATTTGGGGTGGTGAGATCGTACTTTTGGTGCCCCGTCCAAACGATCCTATCTTTCATCCATAGCCTCAATTGGGGAACAATGGTTTTGTATCAAGTTTCGATGTTATTAAAAAAAAAAATATTCAAATAAACGCTATTCATCACACTTGCTCTGTATTAGAAGGACATGAAAGATTGCAATTTCCAATTTGAACTCTATACTTGCCATTTCATGTGCAATGAGGTACCTATTTCAAATTTGCAATATATCATCATTTGAAGTGTTGAAGTTCACGATAGAAATGCTATCATTCGTTCATTTGTTTCGGTTCTCTCTTTAAATAAGTTCCGCATATTTTCGTCCTTCTTAGTTATTTGCATATGGAAGATAATTGAGAGTATATATATATATATATATATATATATATATATATATATATATATATATATATATATATATATATGTATATATATATATATATATATATATATATATATATATATATATATATATATATATTTATAAGGTCCATATCGCTGGCACCCCCAAATCGAAAAAATCGAATTATATTTTTGCCAGTCGTTTGTGCTTGTTTGCGCTCGAAACCGCATTGTTTGTGCTCAACTCGTTTGCCCGCTAATTATATTTTGATTTGGGGGTGCCAGCGAAACGACAGCACCCCCAAATGAGAAAAATGGACTCTTTTCCTGCCAATCGTTTGTGCTTCGTTTGTGCTCGTTTGTGCTCGGAACCGCATCGTTTGTGCTCAATTCGTTCACCCGCTAATTAGAAATCAATTTGGGGGTGCCAGCGAAACGACAGCCCCCCCAAATGAAAAAAATGGACTCTTTTCCTGCCAACCGTTTGTGCTTCGTTTGTGCTCGTTTGTGCTCGGAACCACATCGTTTGTCCTCAATCCGTTCGCCCGCTAATTATAGATCAATTTGGGGGTTCCAGCGAAACGAAAGCACCCCCAAAACAAAAACAGCTGAATTGTACCCCCAAAATCAAAGAAACGGAATTATTTTTTCTCCAATCGTTTGCGCTTCGTTTGTGGTTGTTTGTACTTAAAACCGCATTGTTTGTGCTCAACTCGCTCGCCCGCTAATCAGAATTTAATTTTGGGGGGCTAATTTCAATTAATTCTGATTAATTCCCATCAAGTCCCATGCTGACATTGCTATTTAGCACGAATGATTTATATTATTGTGCGTTACAGAGAAGGTATCAACTTATATTATGATGGTAGTTACACTATCAATATATCCACTATATTCTGAGGGATTTGTACACTCAGAGTAAGTGAGATGAGAGATGATGCGAATTATATATCTTTCATTTAATTTCATTTCATTTCATTTTATTCATTAGTCCAAATTGATCATTGCCTAGGATCATGCGAACAATATATGGCAAGTCAATAGCGAAACGTACAGCATGATCAGCTGTTCAGTGTATTCATGTGCTGTATTTGCACGACTGAACCAGTTTTCAGAGCAACAGGTTAATGCAGAGTGTTTTACGTAACAGCAGCCAATTGACAGCTCGGGTGACACGTGACGTGATGACTGAATGTGTACAATAGAATTAACTGCATCCTGTTCACCAGTGATGTGGAACGAGACGTAGAAATCCTATTTAACGGAACCACGATATAATTATGAATTGTTCATTCATGAATATGATGGTCACGATTTTAGAGATTACAACTATATCAAGTAACTATAATGTACGATCTTGACCTTGAGATGGAATTCATTGGAACATTTAGTTGATTGTTGATTTGGATTTCTATTTTTATTTCTTGATACTTCCACCAACAAAGTTTATATTTGGTTTTAACGACGCACTATGATGACTGGGATATTGGCGGCTGATTAATGATTGATGAGATGATGGGATGATGAGATGAAGTTTTATATGAGTAATGGGAAGGATAGTGGGAAGGGAGCGGTCGTGGCCTATATTGTGGAAACCATCACGGCATTAGCCTGGACTACAGAGGGTAACCACGAAAAACCCCTGTAAAGATGAACGGTAGCGGGGATCGAACCGGGTCCGATGTGCCCACTGCCTCCAGGGACACTCGAAGCAAGTGCGTTAACCACTCAGCTACCTGTGCCGGTCCAACACCAACAAAGTTGTGTAAGTGGGTGATAACCTGGGCAAACACATGCGAACATGAGTTTTCCAAGCCCAATTGTCCTCTTTAATATTATTCAAGACTTACATTTTGACAAAAATGTGAAGAAATTTAGCGATCTTTCAACTTCTATAGCATCTCACACACATATAGAAATTGAAAGAAATTTTACTGTAAGAGTCTGCAAATTGTTTTCAGGGATTGTGAGAATCAAGATCGCTGAGACATGTAGAATGGTATCAAGGCGTGAAATAAAATTACGATATTAATTTCAAATTCTATTTTTTTATTTCATATCAGTGCATAGTACAATAGTATACATCCAATGTTTGTAAGGCGACTGACTGATTAGTGCAGTGAGGCTATTAAGCTATCGCAGCGTATTCATGACGATTTCAGCAATATCATCGTTAGTTTTATTCGATATGCATTGTCTGAAAATGATTCATTTTATGGAGAAATTCAAATTCCTATGACAGTCGTGCATGGGCCTTTATTCACATCGAAATTGGGAGAACTTCTGCCTCATATCGGAACACACATTGCATCAATTTGTAGCCTAGTTCACATCGCTCGTTCTTCTCGCCAACTAGAAACACAGAATCATACAAAATCAGAAATCGATGGAATAAAATGAAATATCATAGGTCTATAGCGTTTTCTCATGGTGCTATGCTGTAGATGGAACTATTACAAAGGTAAAAATCTGTGCTGTTTTGAAGTTATAGCTTCTGAATGAATATTGCTGAAGAACTAGAAAAAATACTTTGACGTGGAGACGTCTACAAAATCGGTATCGAGTAGCAATTCAGGAATCAAACGGTTACTAACTCCGTCATGCGCATTCAGTCAGCTTTGAATCTCTGGACACCGATCGGGTCACCTTGCACACAACATTGGACTGTAATAGAAACGAATGGGGATGAAAGGTGAAGCTTCAGCCTTCTCTCTGCCTCTCTCTCTCTCTCTCTCTCTCTCTCTCTCTCTCACTCTCTCACTCTCTCTCTCTCTCTCACTCTCTCTCTCTCTCACTCTCTCTCTCTCTATACCACCCCTTCCTCTCTTCATCTCTGTCTCACACACAACGACGAGATCAATCATATTTGTATCCTCTACTAAAATATGAATTTGTGGAACAATCCTTCATACACAGGCCCAATCTATCCAAGATGACGTACTTATGTGAACAATGCGACCATTCATCCGAGCATATAACGCGTTGACTTTTTAGGTGCATACTTCTGAATTTTTTAGGTTCTAGTGCGATCAATTCAGACACTCATAGTTTTCAAAATATCTAAGTGATATAATTTTCCAATTTTATGTGAATTACGATGAGGAATGGCATGCTTGAGTCATCATCACAACAACACTGATTATAACTTAATCGACTTCCTTGCGATTTTGAGTGCATTTCCAGTCTGCCATAGTTACCATCTTTCTCACACGCACTGACAGCAGTATCAACGCGTTTGTAAAGAGCATCGTTCTCGATGCGGAGCTGCTTTTGTAGGTCTTTTACCATCTCCATTGAGGCTTCTTTGGAGAATTCTCCGTTCACAATGACACCTGTTTTCTCACCAAGGCAAGTGACGTAGCACTGAGAGAGAAATTAAGAAAAACACAGATGTCATCATTCTGATGATTATTTTGAAATAATGCATCATTATCACATCATTGTATTAATTTTTGTTATTGTTTATTGTTATATGTTATTATTGTTATTTTATTTGTTATTAATTCACCTTCAAATTTTCACTGACTGTGGCGTTTCCTTTAGCTTCAAATACTTCTCTTAATTCTTCTGAAAATAAGAATATTGAACAATTGCATTGATGTATCACTTCTTCAGTTGATGAAAGATAACTGCTGTGTTCATACATTCAGGCCTATATGGATATATATATATATATATATATATATATATATATATATATATATATATATATATATATATATATATACAGAGGTTGTGTGTTTGTGAAACGTTCACATGGTAAAACAACAAGACATGTGTATTGAGCTGCACATTATCTCAGAATACTTCTTTCTATTTTTACAATTCACAAAATATCATCATCCATTCATTCTTACTTTGTGTTGATTTTTCCGTCTTCATACATGATTCTGCAATTTCTTTGAGCTCGGGTTGCGTCTGTGAACGAAACATAAAAAATACATGTCAAATATATTCCTCTTCATAGATGATAGAGTTAATCTAATATTCTGGACACGAAACATTTCATCAACCATCCGACTGATTTCTCTACCGTCAATTTCGCTTATATACATAAAAGTACTCCAGCTGATTTGATTCAATTCAAAGAGATATAATATGTATCATCTTACATCGAATATGTCTCATATATCAATAATTACAATTATGCAATGAAAAATATGGATATATTTCATTTTCACAATCAATATAGTTGAGCATATTCCAATGATTACTCGTGATTATTCGTATTCAGGATAAAAAATTCAATTCTACCCATGTCATTTGAGATTTCTAAAATATTTCAGTCACATCTGAATTTTACAAAACATTCAGGTAATTTAAATTATTCATTGAGGTTATTTTCCAATGATGCATGCTTGACTTATTCCTTGTTATTATCCATGAGAATAATTATCAATCAATTCTATAAACAACTGAGAATTCTAACTTACGATTGCATTTCCCACCGCCAAAAAGCTCACTACCAATAAAACAACGTAAAACATTTTGATAGCTGCTCAGTGTGTTACTGCGTGATGTTTGCACGACTGAACAGATTTTTATAGCAACAAGTAATTGCAAGGTGTTTTATCTAACAACAGCCAATTGTCAGCTTTGGTGACATATGATGTGACGGCTGGAATTATACATTAGTCAACAGCATCCTTTTCAACGGTGATGCGGAACAAAACGTCAAAATACTTTTGAACAGAACATCCATTTGATTATTTATTGATGATCAATTCATCAACAGTATTAATGTGCATAACTCATCAGATTCCGATTGGATCAATTCTATAATGTTCGAGCTATAACCCTGAAAACACGTCATCTCAACATTCAGTTTATTGTAGAAATATAACGCAGCAATATTATTTTCAACTAAGAAGCTGTGTTTCTCTAGCTTTTCTTTCAGTATGAAACGCTGAACATGTCTGTTTCGTGGCATGAGAAATCATGATATAGTTGCATCCACGAAGAAAGGAGGTGGTCTATACCAACATGATAAACACAAAAGTCACCGTTTTGTTTGTACAACTGTTGTGTTTTGAATTTATAATTTTTTTTTTTTCAGGACGAGGTTCACGATGCTTAACGCTATAGTGTAAAGAGCATAACATTCTTGATGTTGCACAAGATAATATAATAATCAGATTTTCTAGAAATATTTTCTGAGGGAAACCTTCCTCTTTCTCGGATACAAGTACATTTATTTTCTCTTCGGAACCCTTTTTCCGATTTTCATGACCTGTTGATTATGCACGTCATTATTGGCGTAGCAAAATTCTCAAATATATGCTATTAGTATCGCAATTAATATCAGTATCAGTATTGAATTAGTATTTGACTTGTTATCAACTTTTTGTGCCTCATAATTAAGATAAATGTATCTGAATTAGTTTTCTTGAATGAGATTTCCAGCAATTCAATCTGGATCGTGATATTTCTCCATCCCACTTTCTCATAGAACGTTTTGTTAAAAAAACACGATATATACTTTTTTATAAGGTTGCTTATAAGACAGTTGTTAGCTCCTTTCAGTATTCGATGAAGGAAATGGTAGCTATACGTATGTGCGTATGTACTTATGGATAGGCCTGATGAAAATAGTCTCCTTGGGTATTTTTCATAGCTGTCGAGAATATCATGAACTATAATCTTCACCCTACGTGTTCTCGAATCGGTATATTTTATGTATAATTCTATATATATGCGACCAATGCGTCGGTATTTTAATGATAATGATAATAATGATGGAATTTTTTTTTATTCGAGACTGATTAGCAAGCGATATGAGAAGATTCAAATAACATATTTACATCATAGATAACATAGGCCTGCACATATCCATAACATTGATTCTAAAAAAAGCTGAAAATAAACAGAACAAGGATTACGTCTTTAAACTGAAAATCATCATCTCAGTTTAAGAAATTAAAATCAATCTATTTGTACTCCTGGATTTGTCCACATGTAAGATTCACACATATGAGTAAGTGAGCATTTCATCATGAAAAAACACAATATCTGGATTGGAGATGGAAACTATAAATATATTTTTTATATTGAGTTTTAACGACGCACTATACTAATGGCTACGATCTATTGGCGTCGGTGGATGATGAATGAGATGATGGGATGATGAGATGAAAAGTTACATTATTAGGGGTTTTGGATGATGGGAAGGAGTCGGTCGAGGTCTGTTGTTAAGGAACCATCCCAGTATCAACCTGAACGACAGAGGAAAACCACGAAAAACCCCTGTCAGGATGGTCGACCATGGCGGGAATCGAACCCCGGTCTCCCGAATGACGGTTCAGTGTATTACCACTCGGCCACGCGTCTCGGTTTATGGAAACTGTACCTGATTATAACAAGTTCCACATGGTTAGTTCATATATAGGCAATCATTTTTATCAGTTAACCATCACATGCCACACCAAATCTCAGAACAAATCCACCAATAAGATCTGGACAGAATCCACGAATAATCATATAGGCCTATATTTCAGCTAAAATTTTGAATAATTTGGCGGAAGAAAACGAAGCACTTCTCTATTTTCATTCAAATCTCGTTTTCATATCTTCCTCTTCTTTTTTGACACACGTAAATAATTGGACAGAATATAACTGAAATGAAACAGTGTCACTGTTAGTAAATTTAATTGAAGTGTAATATATACAGATGAAACAATTGAGCCAGTGACCGAGAGGAGTTCTTGTGTACGAGTTATGAATCAAAACATTTTATAATTAACTCCATTAACTGAACAATGCAAACTATGATTCCAATTATATCATCTCGACTCTATATGTTTCGAATTGTGTTATGATATGCCAGGCATTCAGTGATATCGTCAAAATCCTCTCAAAATGTCAACCATTTTTCTCTTTTCCATGAACTTCATTCAAGTTTGTTAATTATCTCTCAGAATTATTGGAAAAATATTTATATTACACATCGGGAGTGGTAATAAGTAGAAATTGAACACATTTTGCATTTCTATTTGTGATTTCATTACTTATTCATACATCAGTAAATTTTATGACAATAATAAATATCACAATTTTGATCAGTATTACATTTTTTTTAACGATGATAACATATACAGCATCGTATCAAGTGAGAGTTCCAACAATTAAATAACAATCAATGAGAGCTTTCTGAACATCGGGCCAGTCTGATTATTGTCGTATCGATAGGCGTTTACATCGAAGTCGGGAACACTTCCTTCTCGTATCGAAAGGCACATTGCAGCAGTTTGTAGCCTAGTTCACATCGCTCGTTGTTCTCGCCAACTAGGAACACAGAATCATACAAACTCAGATATCGATGTGATAACATTCACTGTCATACTTATATATGCGTTTTCCTTACAACTTGCAAGTTACTGAACATCACAGTTCAAGTCAAAGTCAAGTTGCTATAGCAATAGAATGTGCATGTGTGATACAAATTTCTGTATTTCTCTTTTCTATCGCATTGTTGCTTCGTAGTGCCACAATTGATTCATTAGTGTATCTTCTCGAGAAATGTAGAGATAATATTCTGAGATTGAATTTTAGCTCCATGAGAATGGGATATATGATCATGATTGGATATATAATATAAATATATATATGTATATATATGAGCGTTTTTGTCAAATCATTGAAATATGACTATTCCGGGGCTTGAACCCAGGACCTTTTGGTGTGCACTCAAATGAGCAGCCACCTAGATTCGAGTCGAACAATCGACACACTCATATGATGATATATATATATATATATATATATATATATATATATATATATATATATATATATATATATATATCATATATACGTGAATATTTCAATATATTTAATTCATTCAAAATTTCAATATTCATGACCCTGATTGAGCAACAACGAATAATTTTTATCAAGTTTCGATGAAGATGAAAAACAAATTATCGATAAATTGATCACTGTAAAGTATACACGTCATGACGAGCTGCCGTCAATGCAATGCCTACCATCTTTCTCGCACGCACTGATTGCCTTAGCGATGCGTTTGTGGATCGCGTCGTCGTCTATACGCAGCATCTGACTGTGATCCTTGACGAACTCCAGGGAGGCTTCTCTGGAGAACTTTCCGTTCACAATGAGGCCGGCTTTCTCAGCGACGCAAGCGGCGTAACACTGAAAGAAAATCAAACTGAAGTGAATGAAATGAAAATGAAATGGAACTTTCATTGAAGATTTATATATTTAATAATAATAATATCAAATAATATTAATAATATTAATTTATTAATATATTATTAATTTAATATTCATTGAATATGAATATGAAATATAGGTACTATTGATTTTATCGTTCGATCTTGTATTATAATTATCATTGTAATTATATTAACAATAATTTTTATTATCGGAGACTGTACAAACAGTATGATATACGTCATGAATTACATAATATAAATGTAATAAACATTGTTGAAGAATAGCTGTAAGCTTAAAAATCGTCAACAGCGTTAAAGCATTCTCACATAACAGTTTCTTAACTATGGATTCAAATGTAGGTATGCTGGATATCGATTTGATGTCTATTAGTAGGTTATTGGATATTTGAAGTGGATAAAGTTTAAAAAGACTCAATGTGATCGATATCGATAGAATTAGTGTATTTCACGTGTGTTTATTTATCATTTTTCGGTTCGCTTCACATCACCGATGAAGAATATCAATTGATAGGCAATGGAGAAATTATTATCAACATTAGGACAGTCTCGAAAAAAAAAAAAAATTTTTGAGAATATTCACTCCTTCCGGTTGAGATTCTCAGATGATAAAATATGATATATAACCCAAGAATTGAAAGGATGGCAATAATTTCGAAATGAAACATAAATTCTAAATTTTGTTTGCTAGTGAATACATAATGGACTTGAAATTTGAATCATGGAACCTTTTACAATAAATCATCGAAAAATGCTAATTTTATCGTTGAATATAGTATCGATTTTAAATTGATCGTTATGTTATAACTTTCTCATAGATATTCCGTTGAACAAAATGATTCAAGAAACTAAACAAGACCATAACAATCAAATAATCAAGTTATTTGAGAACGACAGAGAAGAATGTGAGTTGTTCACCTTAACATTCTCATCGGCTGTAGACGTCCCTTTAGATTGAAATATTTTCTGCAATTCCTCTGAAAAAAAAAATATATATATATACATGTTAAGTGTTACACTCTATGTTTACTCATACTTGATATGTCTGAATTTTGATATATTGCAGGTATAGGTAATTTTCAAGTGTTTTTGAATAGTGGGAAGTAGTCGGTCGTGGCCTGTTGTTGCAAATAATTCCAGTATATATTGACCTGAACGACAGAGAAAAAAAAACAGTGTCAGTTGGATGGTTCACCATGGCCGGAACCGAACCCCGTTCTCCTGACTGACGGTTCAATGTGCTAGCCGCTTGACATCACGACTTTCTATTGATATACAATCTTCGTATCACGTGTTTTTGGGGGGTGAGAGGAAACGAGGGGGTGTGATGGTTCACAAATATTATTCTGTATTTCATACCTTTACTGGCTTTTTCGACTGTGAAACATGATTCTGCGAATTCAATGATCTCAGTTTGATTCTGAAATAAAAAACATTATGGAAGTATTAAGTCTTCAATCATATGAATATATATATTCACTTGATAATTCCATCAATTTCAAGCCTCCAGCTCTCCTATTCAACAAATCATAATTGATGCCATCACTTCTATATACGTTCAGTATCGTTACTGATATATAGGTAGATGGTTATATAGCTCTATTGAACATTCTTCGAGATAGAAAGAATTTTTAATTTTGTTACTGCAATGAAGAAATCCCAGGAAATTATCAAATTAAAAAAAAAAGTTTTTGAAATAGTCTCTCAAAGAGGATGAAGACAGGTTCTCCATAGAGCTTACAAACATTATAAAATATCATGTTCTTCTGTGAAAGTTGAAAAAAATATGACTCCAATCATGAGAAGATTTGGACTTTGAAAGTGGCCAAATGAAAACAGTCGATTTCTACCTGACGCCAACATTCAATAAGTGAACTTTAAATTCGGCAAAATTATGAATAATATTTTCACGTAAATGCAACAAAAATCGAAACTTACGAATGCGTTTCCCACTGCCAAAAGGCTCACTACCGATAAAACAACGTACAACATTTTGATAGCTGCTCAGTGTGTTACTGCGTGATGTTTGCACGACTAAACAGATTTTTATAGCAACAAGTAATTGCAAGGTGTTTTATGTAACAACAGCCAATTGTCAGCTCTGGTGACGTGTGATGTGATGACTGAATTTGTGAAATAGTTGACAACATCCTTATCATGGAGAAGTGATTCAGAACAAAACGTCAAAATCCTGTGAAACGTAACAACTCTTTGAATAAATATTTGTAAATAATAATACTCATTCATTATAATGGAGAGAAAATAATTCCTGAGCTCCAATCAACTTATCAATATTCAAGCTCAACCCTGAAAGTAACTGCAGTGGAACGTTCAATTCATCGTTCAAATATTGGAATGATTGTAATTGTGATCTGTTGAAAAGGGTTGATAGGTTTTTCAAAATTATCAAATCACTATGTATTCGGCCATCGGACGAACATCGAGGCCAGTGAGAGATATACCAACAAGACTCCAGAAGAGAACAGCTGGGATTATGTTCGCAGATTTGAATGCAGATTTGCTTTTATCTACGGCGGAAAATTATGGTCACAGGCAGCGCAGTCCTGGTGTTGAAGTTCATTAGTTTTAAGTGATTAAAATGGTGTGGTAAGATCGCTATTTTGGTGCTCCGACCAAACGATCTTATATCTCATCCATAGCCTCAGGTGGGGAACAATGATTTTGTATCAAGTTTCGATGTTATTAAAAAAAAAATAAAAAAAAAATAAAAAAAAAAATCTATTGTCTATTTGTAGGTTGTTATAAAACCGTGACATTGAATATTGCGGTCCTTTCTTATACAGCATAAGTCTGTGTTTTTCCACACGTAAGTCATTATGACGTCGTGTATCATGTTGGTGAATGATAGAAAATGATATGTAGTTCAGGGCAAGAGAAATGTGAGAGAGTGAAAAAAAAACTTCTGAAAGGAAAGTAGAATATCCTTGGGAGAGTGAGTTATCGGTACTCCTTGGAAAAAATGTATAAACTTCCATGTTAACAATCATTGAAGATTGTGAATTCAGTTCGGAATCATTTATTAATCTCATCGATTATTTTGTCCTATACTGTTCGAAGTTATCGAACCAAAATGACGCTACAATATGGAACATAATATTCGAAAATAAATAAATTGTATCCTTCAAAGCTAACTGTGCCAACCTGATGACGTGAATAAATATACATAATTTATCAAATACCATATTCAAATGATGTATTGTTTGAACAAAGCACGCTAATGAAATCGTTCGGGGTGTACTTGAATTTCATTTCAATTTCACTGACCAGTTTCCATTATCAACTTTGACACATTGACATTTCAACTCGCCGTGTGATTATATAAACTACAATAATATAATTGATTTGGATATCACATATTCTCGATACAAGCCATTGTTTCGTTGAATAGGCCTTCAATCACACCCCATACAAGTGGAGGATGAACAGGGAGGGGGGGGGGGGGGGTAGGGGGGGGGAGGAACACATATTCAATTGAATTCATCGAATAGTGTCAATCATAATAATTGCACACACAATTCTCATCAAAAGCGTGTTCATGTATTTGCGTGATAGACATATCACAGGGCTAAGAGTTTTATAAATCTCTTTTTTTTCCGATTGGTTGGATCCGCAATGATTAATGGCCATTGCTATTCATTGAGTGTATATTGTGCGGTGAGGCTAAGTAATTGGGCCGTGCTGCAACCCTTCACCCCCATCCTCGTCATGCCACCCCCCCCCCTCCCACCTCACCCCCTTATCGTTGAAGAAGAGCGCTCTTTAAAATGGCTTCAGGTGGTCGACAGCAAATCAATGCGAAACATGTGTGTGTGTGTGTGTGTGTGTGTTTCAGGCTTCAGGACTATATAGACTTATAACTCTGTCATGTCAATTTCACCCAAGTACCTTCGTCATTATGTTCGTTTTTACCCAACTATCCGACATTAAAACTACTGGGCCCAGATTCACAAAAGTTCATAACTTTGATCCGGCTCAGAGTTACGACAGTTTCTAGAGATAATACCATATTTGATTCATCATTTCTCATTTTTTAATTTTAATAAACAATAAATTGA
The DNA here is from genome assembly GCA_964007535.1 of Brachyptera risi. Taxonomy (NCBI): domain Eukaryota; kingdom Metazoa; phylum Arthropoda; class Insecta; order Plecoptera; family Taeniopterygidae; genus Brachyptera; species Brachyptera risi. Next base: position 49,072,165 of record OZ023328.1, read on the forward strand.
TGATAATAATGGATTCAATCAAAAATAAGGATTGGAAAAACAAATATAATTGATGAGCGTAGCGAAGTCTCCATCCCACTCTTATAGGGCTTTGTCTGTGTGTTTTTTTTTTTTTTTTTTTTTTGTAAGCACTCCACAGGTCGCAAGGGTTGACTGATCAACATGAAACTTTTTTTGTACACGCAAACTCATCCAACTTAGAACTGTATAGTTTTTGGGATGAATCGGTTGGACCGATTTTGAGAATCATCATCTCAAAGTTTCTAAAAACCCCATAAGATTTGGCTGGGCGGAAAATGTTGAAAAATAAAATCTCTCCAAATGGGATGAAATTTTCTCTAAATGTGTATACATGGATTTTACACATTAATACGATTTTTTAAGCAATTCTGATCAGTCGTTTCGGAGAAAAAAAATAAAATGACTGATAATATTCATAAAATATCATAAAAATTATGACAGAATTAAGTTGTCGAGATTCACTGCTTTCTAGATTCAAGAGTTGACCAACAATGAAGTATTTTTTATATGCGTCAAGGTGTGTAGAATACCAGAGTCAATGAAGTGGCAAGAGTAGAACTTCTTTAACGACTTTTATAGCTTATTCAGATATCAAGGTGTGTAGAATACCAAAGTCGATAAAGTAGCAAGGGTAAAACTATTTCAAGGACTTTTATACCTTATTGAGATATCTCGCTCATCTTACAACGCATATTTCGCGTTTGACTAGTAGATACAATATGGTATTATCTCTAGAAGTTGTCGTAATTTTGAGCCGGATCAAAGTGATGACCTTTTGTGAATCTGAGCCTAGATTTCACAACTGTCGGATCAGTTCACAACTATGCCAATTCGCTCAACACATATTTGACTATTTATCCCACATTATCATCCACTTATCCCGACACTTTAGTATCATATCACCTACCAAGTTCTTGACCTGATTTCATGCATTTGATCCATTCATCCGAACTAACAAATATACCTCTTCAAACATCTTGATATATTATGACTCTAGGTCAAAGTGTCCTTTCTTGAAACCGCTGATATCTCTTCAAAGTGCTTTGCAACTTGACTTTTCGATTGATTACGTTCAACTATATTCAGGAGTCGTTGTTGGTGTGGTTAGAGTTAGAGTCCGGTTGAAGATTTTCATTATTTGATCCAGATATGGTCAAGTTTGAGTATCTATCATCTAATATATCATCTTTCAATTCATTTTCTTTTTCTCTCGATCAATATTATCCTTGTCGGTCAATCTGTATGATCTTACAGCAATTTGGTTTGGAACTGAATTGATTCGAGCTGTATGATGAAAAATGGAAATCTTCTCTCTCAAAATAAAACCGTAAAAGTTGAAGTTCTATAAGAAAACTCATCTCCCATGCATACGTGGTACAATAGATAAAGTTGGTGGAGTTTCTAATAAAAATAACATCAAAACTGTGTTTCTCATCGATTGTAAAATTGGATCTTTGCTTCATAATATCGAAGAAAGAACGTATTAGGAAAGCCGGGGTTCATGAAACTATTTGAGGGTACTGTGATGAAGTGTACAAGGCAGACTTCCAGATAAATTAGTGAAATAAAATTAAACATCATTTTTTTTTTTTTTCAATAACGTCGAAACTTGACACAAAATCATTGTTCCTCAATTGAGACTATATGATCATGGTGTAAATTAACCAACCAAAAATAATAAAACTCGCTGAAAATTTCTGCACCAGCCTTCCAGTTCAGAAAATGACCAATTAATCGACTTGAAAAATACCAATAGCTTCCATTATACATAGATATTAAGTCATATAATACATAGATAATTCATCTCACATTATCAGATGAGCTGTGAGATTGAGAAATAATGATAAAACAGATGAGTGATACGATAGCATTCGTTTATCGGGCAGTTAAAAACCTATCATATATCTGAGGAAATAAAAAACCAGGTAGAAATCGGACAGTCAAGAGACGAAAGAACGAAGGGGTACAAGAACAACTTGTTCAATATCGAGAGATGCGCCTTCAACATGTTGTTGGCTCACTCACAGGATACCAGAGACGACTCCTTGAAAACAAATCATGAGAAGGGAAGTCAGTGTTACGAGAGCTAGATACAAACTTATTTTCACGGTAGAATCACATATACTTGATTAAGAGGGATGTCACGTAGTTCCATCTGTCATCTTCAGGAGTGTGGGTTGGTTTAATAGATCAGTGATATATATATATATATATATATATATATATATATATATATATATATTCATTTTATATATATATACATATATATATATACATATATATATATATATATATATATATATATATATATATATATATATATATTTTATATATATATATATTTTATATATATATATATATATATATATATATATATATATATATATATATATATATTTAATATATATATATATATATACATATATTTGCATATATATATATATATATATATATATATATATATATATATATATATATATATATTTATATCAGAGAACATATATGTGTGTGTGTGTGTATGAGTGTGGGATGAACTATATATCAGTATTGATCAGATTGGTAGAGACATCTTTTTTTTGGGATATTCTAAATATCCAGGTGGAGGTGCCGGTTTCTATTCCGAAGAAACCTATTAAGTATAAACATCTACATATCAACTCTCATTCCACCTGATTAGGAAAAGTGTGTGTAGAATCATGTACAAATCAAAATTTCTTATCTTATTCTCTTATTATCTTATTCTTTTCTAATTATCTACGTTGTTTCCCCTACAGGTAAGCCACTGCTACTAGCTACAACTAGTTACTCCAGTGAGAAGTGACAGTGACGTCACAGCCTGTTGCTGTTAGTTCGGTTGACGCGCGGTGAAGCAATTATGCTGTATCGATCAATTATTCAAAGCGACTGGACGTACATGTAAGTATGCCTTTAACAAGCCTCTTGGCAGCTGGTCTGACGATTAACCCTCAAGCTGGCTTTACATGAGCGGAATGTTTGCGCATCGTTTATTATTGGAATCAAAAATAAGTAATACCTGATAGTATTTATCCTGATATGCTCAATTTTGAGTCGGAAAACACAAAAAAGTCAAAGTCAAAGTCAAAGTGAACGACTACCAAATGAACGGAAATAGTAATATTATCCATTGGATTTTAGTTCGAAACTAAACTGTTTGAGCGGATCATCACGAGTAGAGCTCAGCTCAACTTTCGTCAGTGTGAGCAGTCCATCATGATTGGTTAATAATCCAATATGTTCAATACGCATACTTTTGCGGACGCAGATCCGAAAAGATTTCGCGTTATGTAAATCCTGCCTCGACAGCTTGGAGTCCGGGAGTGTGCTGTCCAGTGTACTCATGACTAGCATTTCATGGATTTTAGGCCTGTCATGATGTTTTGGGGTGGTAATATCGCTCTTGTGGTGTCCCATCCAAACCATCTCACCTTCCATTCATAGCCTTAATTGGGGAACAATGATTTTGTATCAAGCTTAGATGTTATCAAAGAAAAAAAGAATGTTGCTCCCATAACTAATTTTGATTCCTGTGCAAGGCATGAGTTTTTGTATACAATTTCTGTCTCATCATCGCTTCATCATTATTATTGATGTCATTCTATAGTTAACATATTTATATATGTCAATTATATATGATCAATATATGTCAATATTTGAAGTCAATTGTAAACATCAATATATTCAAGTATAGCGTCAAGAATTTCTTAGTTGTGCATGCTTTTTATTCTGTTGATGATTATCTGAGCCATCTATGAATGTTATTACGATCATTGTATTTTAACAAAATGTTTTTACTCTTAATGTTATGACTTTTATCACACTGTAAGGTACAGTCGCCGATAATAAAAACAATTATTATTATTATTATTATTATTTTGTTTCAAAGGTTATCATTCATTGTTGTTATTGTGGTGTATTTATCATTAATTTTCATTGTAGCTTGTTTACTTGAATTGTATTTGTGTTGTATTGTGTTTATTTTTATTGTATTTTATTTTGTTCACTTGTATTTTTTCCAATTTATGTGAGTAGAACGTGTTTTTGTAGATAATTGCTAGCATTATCGAAGATGCTATATATACTAGTATATGCTATTATTACTCATTCCACAGGTAAACCCTCAATGGGTTTTGTGGACACTCTAAGACTGAAACATGCGTTGTAAAAATGTTCATTTATCAGATAAAAAAAAAAAAAAAAAAAAAAAAAAAAATCTATTGATCGAGGTGCTCAGCACGGTTTTGGAAATATTGAAAAATAATGATGACTTCAATTAATTCGGTTGAATACAACATTGGAACTATAAATAATTCCAGATATGATAGTTTGATCAGATAATGTTGAATTTTTTTTTCAATTATATAATTTCATGTTATATGTGATACGTTATATTAGCCGTTCTTACATTCGACTAGTTTAGAACAGAGTTCACATAAATTTCAGAAAGAAAATTAAATACATGGAAAATACAACAAAATACAGAAGGATACATGAATACACAAACAGTTGTCGTGCACACAGCGATATATAAACATAATGTAAACATACAACAAATTAACTGTAACGATATAATTATGGATGTATATGAATTATCAATCATGAATATGAATATATCATGAATCATAATCATAATGTATGATTATGTATATCAAATCAACTGTAACAATATAATTATGAGTACGTATATGAATTATCATTTATAAATATGAATATTTCATAAATGATGATCATAATGTATGATAATGCATTTTTCAAATGTGTTGACGCAAAATGGAATTATATAATATATATTCCTTAACGACGGTGGATCTTGTCAATTCAGTAGGGATTCAAACGAATACTGAGGATGATTGTGGTGATCGGGAGACATCACTTTAGAATTAAAATATATTCCGATTGAAAATCGATCCGAATATGATGTAGAAAAATTGATATTCCCCTTTTCTAGAATCACATTTCACGTCTTCAATACGGAAGCCGCGGCGTGTAGAAACGGAAGTGAGTTTTTCTTTACACAAAACCTGCGCTTGCGAAGTTAATTGTGCTTGTGTTTTCATTACTCGGGAGTTTGCAGCGAATTAATCGGTCCGAACGTTCGTTTTGAAATTACTTTTCTAAATTTAGATCGAGTTAATTAAATTGTCTTTCGGGTTTTATGCGTCTCGTATATAGAGATACGACTATGTATATATAGCTTATACATAAAGAGTGTTCGTGACAGAACGATGGTTAGATTTGAGCTCAATTGAAAAAATGTAATGTTTTATACTATATATTTTCTCAACTGTGTTGCTTGAACAAATTTGATGGAGACTCATGCTCACACCAAGTTGTAAGCAAGGTTTGAAGTTTGCAAACCTCACGCTTACTGCTAATGCGTCGCATTGTGAACAGAGTGCATGAGGGTCAAAAGAAAAATATTGCTGCCATTTTTTTGTTTTTTTTGGCGTTCTATTCACATGTTATATTAGTACATTATGATAATAACGTAGACCCACAAAGTCACATAAGATTTGACTTGTCTGTGGGTCTACACACTGTTAACATATTACATATTATTTGATCAATACAATAAACATCTGGAAAGCTACGCGGTATAAGAAAAAAACAGTTGGATGTATAAATATATATTATGTTTCCCTTTGAACAATGCAATTGAAAAAGTAAATAATTTTATAGTTAATTTCGGTTGTGAATGGCCTTTATCCATATTTCGAATAAGTTATTGATGTAAAGTTCTGATTATTGGATTTGTCTGGATAGTTTCATTTCGAAAAGCATTACATTACAATAATACGAATTTTTCAATCATTTCACATTTGCATTCTCATATCACCTATTCTCATCAAAAGCTACGTCATTGTTGTTTGATTTATATTTATTTCTCCTCTCTTCCCACACACGAGCCTCTGCTTATGTGTGGGTGGGTATCATTATTTTTCGAAAGATCAAATTACAAACTCATTTTATTCTCATTATGACAACATATTATATTTCATCATTTCCACTCATTGTTTTCATTTCATTCGAGTGTCAATGTGATAATTCAATAATTTTCCATGTTATTTTCAGATATTATTTGTGATTCTGGCAATAACGAGAGTTTTGTCATAATGATAAATATTCGATATAATATATATATATATATATATATATATATATATATATATATATATATATATATATATATATAGAAAAATTAACATTGATAATTCATTGGACATCACCACTGAATATGTGAATAGATTCATTCGGTGAATAAGCCTACTAATTTGAAATATGAATCCAATAGATACTTAATTTCATCAGATGTTCTGATTCAACAGTCAATTTTGCAAAAAAAAAAAAAATAATAATAGTAAGATTCCCAAAGTGTTTGTACTTTGCTTCAAAACATATTCATATGCGCTGATCTGAATGAGCTCAGTTTAAAACTTATTCATCTTTATTCAATGTTATTTAAAATATCATCTTCGCAGCGAATAGTTTGCGTCGGGAATGGACGGTGATTGCGAACTGATGGCAAACATGAACTATAGTGATCACAGTGCTTTCATGAAGTTTTGAATTTAAAAGCTTCAGACAGAGGAAGTTCACATCAGTTTTCATAAACTTAAACTTCACTACTGCAAACTTTTCCAGGTATACTAGAATCACTAACGTTGCATTAGCTCCAACTGGCAGTTAAAAGTGGTTAACACAATGGTTACCCATGCTATTTGTTTCCACCATCTTTCAGATGAAGGCTAAGAGGATTTAGACTAAGAGGTGAAACAAAAAACTGGGTCTCACAATAGTTACCGGTATCTACATTTTAGACCGCAATGATTCGAAAAAAATTTGATGAACTTCAAAAACTATGTGAACCATGTTGTCGTCTTCATTAAAAAACGAATATATTTCACCAATTGAGCTTGCATGATGTAAACATCTAACATCTTACAATATAGATGTCCACTATGCCTCGTCGTGGACGCACAACAAACCAAACATGAAATCTATTCCGATAACTAATTTGTACTCAGTACAAATCAGTGACTAGCCGCCCTCGGTAGCTCAGTCAGCTGAGGCACTGCTTCAGAAACTGAAGTCACTGTCGGGCGTGGATCCTAGTCTCGCACGGCATAAGGCATGGGATATTTTGAGCGTCCTTTCACTTATCATCACTTATCTTAGTTTCATATTTCGTATCCCCGTATAACCCAGCTGTTGGTGGGGTCGTTAAGCACACAATAACCACCAACATCATTCATAAAATCAGTGAGACTGTCGAATTTATAATATAACTTGCTTTTGAATCTGACCGTACTTGCTCGAGTGGCACTCTTTTGAACATTTTCTTATCTTTCACATTTATCTCTGCTTTGCCCCCCCCTCCAGCCCCCCCCCCCCCCCCCCTCCCAACAACGTTTCTCTTTTCCGTGTAATACTCATTTTGTTTTCTTTCGCTATCCCACTCGCCTGGTGCTGCCACCTAGCGCGTGGCGTGCGAATTACGAGCTATGCCAGTTAAAACAAGAGAAACGGCTGCGTTCGAAAAAAAACTTGCTTGATAATAAATTGGGAAAAAATCTGCTGAAAACTGGATTAAAGTGTTTTTTTCGAAACTTAAATCCGGGTTTGTTCTGGCGTTCTCAATGGAACGATTTGTTTTATTCTTTTATGATAGTTGAAACTTGTGTTGTAAGAACGGTTTCGCTCTACGTTATGTGTGTCATTAAGAAGCGGTCTGAAATATATGTTTCTTGGAATGAAACACAAATGATACAATTAATTTCTGTTCTAATCTCATTATGAATGCTCGTGTTATTTCTTGGTTTCATATTATTATTTTCCAAGATGGATAGATTTGTGTATACGTTCTATTTCCAGTTTCATATGCACACATTTTTTTAATAAAAATAGTAGATTCTCCCACGGCTGTGGTTCCTTCAAAATGATAATACTTGTATAAATGATTCGATAATTCACTTGCTATTGACATTTATTAAACCGAACAAAATATAGAATATTTGATTTATCAGTTGAATGAGAATCCGAGCTCATGAATTCGTGGAAAGAACTTGAAAAAAACAAATCAATCTGAAATTTATTTTAATTCCTGTCGAAAATAAATCAACCGAGAAAAGTTTGTTTGTGTTATATTTGTTACATATTGTTTGTGTGTATATAATATAATATTATATTACTGACTGTCGTTGTATATCAAGTATATGTGATCCTAATGAAGGCAATAAATTGCTTTTATTAACATTATTATTATCATTATTATTATGATGCTAATTTTCTCCTCAAAGTGACTCGAGCATAACAAAGGACAACAACAAAACCAAAGCCATATGAAATCAAAATTAATAATTCACATCATAACCTCACAAATAACACCACAAAGTGTGTATAAATATATCAGTTTGTCGAACTGAAAGGAAGTGTATTTGTATATTCGACGGCTACCACATAAGTAAGCATGCGTGTTTCGACGCCGTTACCGCATCCAACTCTGTGTGTTGTTCTACAGTTATAACGAGCTTGTTCTAAAGTGTATTTTAACACCACCGCAACATGGCATCGACACATTTTCCGGTTCGGAACAACAGCGTGGTAATGCTAAACAATACGAGAGGACGGACGATCGAAATCGTATTGATATTGACTCAGGGTGGAGCGTTCAAAGCCTAACTTGGGTTGTTAGACCCGATTGAAGGACGCTAGCTATGTGGTTTTATAATTTAACTTTCTCTTAATAGTGGGGTTCTGAATAAAAGCAACAAGCAAATTATCTCTGTACTTATATTGATCGTACGTGGTCAAATGTATAATAGGTCTAATGAGATTTTGTTGGAAAAGTTGACGTTTTTTATTTCAGTATATTTAGGTCAAACTTGGAGGTAAATAATACTCTTTGAGCTCAATTTTCAATGTGTATTTATGTTCTGTTCAACATAATATAATAAAATGATGACAATAAATGAAACCGAAGAGAAGCTGTAATATTGCACTGTTTTTCAAATTCTCAAATAATCACGTAATGGTGCTAGTACCGTGTACACAGGATATTTGAAAATGGAGCGAAAACAACATGTAATTTTTTTTCTTCTTCTTTGTTGTGATCTTTTATTCATTGATGCAGTCCCATGTTTTGGACGTGTGAAGCATTTAGTTTTATCTCGATTCGAATCTGTTTTATCATCATTCCATTCTGATATAAATATCTTTATTATGTTCATCTCAATATGTATATCATTTTTGTTTCTGTGATATACGTGGATCTGGATTAGAAAGATATGACACATCTTCCAAGTAAATCAATCACCTATATATAAATTTCAATATGGTATCAAATCCAAAAACAACAACATCTATTATTCCATTCCATCAAGTTGATATACTATTTTGTGAACTGAATATCAGCTATACGTTATTATCAAGTACTGTTTTCTACATACACTGCTTCAAAAATCTGGCCGTCTGAAGATGAAAGTACAGAATAAGTATTTTATACTCTTTAATTATGAAAGCTTTTCATTCTGTCAACAAATATTGTGGTGAAAAATATTCCCAATACACACTCCCTCTATTCACAAATTTCGTTCCATACTGACGTTTAATATATAACGTTTCATATATGATTTCGGTTCATGACTTTCATAAAATCATGATACTTTGAATCATATATTTAATTGACTTGTTGAATTAATTCGACTAATTTATAAAATATTCACAACTGACGTATTTCAATGCTCATACAGATTTATATCATAACAATGTGCACATGACTACATTAGTGATTGTTGATTCACAATTATGAAATGAATATATAGAAATAGAAATTGAAGTTGAAAATCGACATTCAATCAATCTTATTTGATAGGGTTCAACACATGCCATCAATGCAATTGATCAATTTTGTTTCATTGCCCCATTCACGTCAGAAAATTCAACTCAATCAATACAACACAAACCCAACATCCTATCAAGTGGGTTTTTCATCAGGGGAAGATTTTGAAAACCTCCTATCGGGGTATCACAAGTAGAGAGGCTAAATACTAGATTACCAAGTATCTGGCCTCTCTGATCACAAGTTGCGTATCCAGGTAGCCGATTGATAAGCCACACCTATTACCAGTCGTTGTCCTCGTTGATTGTACTCTCCTATTCATACCAATGGGTTTCTTATTAATCTCGAACATATTTACACACATGTGAGTACTCGTACTTTTCTTAGTATCAATACACTACGAAACATTAAACATTTATATCCATACGACTACATTATTTGTAGAAGTTCTATTCCAGGTTTTCATCCTATTATGAGACATGCACTAACTGTACGTGGTATTACCTGAATAAACCCAATAAATCTCTCATAGATGGAATATGTGAATATATATATATATATATATATATATATACTAGGCAAACGCGTTATGTGTTTCCGCGTTGATGGATGAGCTGGAACATATCAACTTATCTTTGGATTGGTTATTATATATATATACACCTTGAGATCCAAACCATTACATCACTGCCATCTTATTTTCCATTAATAATGTATATGATAATAAAGAAGGCTTTGTTTTAATCGTTTACAGTCAAGTGGTGACACTTGTTGCTTTGATTTAATAGGTATCTTAATAGCTTTGAATAATTGACACAAATAACATTATATATTTTTTTACATCGAAACGGCTGATCCGATTTGAGTAAAAGTTCGGAATAATGTGTATCATTATCAGATTAGAGTTCTCTGAGAATTTGAATCCTCTCAGATGAAATATTTTTCACGAATGTTTTCCTCTGGCTTATTCTAATGGGATTTTTGAAAACTTTGGAATGAGTTTTCTCAGAAGTTGTTGAACCGATCGTGCCTCAAAACTATACAGCATCAAGTCAGATAGGGGTTCATGTGTGTGCCAAGTTTCAACTGATTTTGAATTTTTGTCTGACCTGTGGAGCGCGAACAAAAAAAAAAAAAAAAAAAAAACAGGCACTTTTTTTTCGGTATAGTGTAATTGAGTCTTCGCTTCGCTCATCCAATGAATATATAAATATATATGAATATATATATATATATATATATATATATATATATATATATGTATATATATATATATATATATATATATATATATATATGTATTTATATATATATGTATATATATATATATATATATATATATGTATATATATATATATATATATATATATATATATATATATATATATATATATATATATATATATATATATATATATATATATATATTTATATATATATCTTCTTCTAGTCCTCTAGTAAAATCGGGTGAAATCCATCCTAAGAGGAATATTGTGTTATAATAAGGCTTAGTGGTTGTTCACTGTTTGTGTCTCGTGCTCCTTATGGATACTAATATTTGTGCTACTATCTTGAGGTCGTGAGTTCGACATTTATCGTGCATTAAGATTGAGTCTCTCGTTTTCCACTCAGACAAAATGTTCGTTGCTTTGGATCCAGGGATTACCAAGTTCCAAGAACACACTTGCATTCATGTAATAACCCCGTTGTGTATTCATCTACCATATGATGAGAAGATTGTTGTGCTGGATTTTGATAGCTCAACCGATCTTGTATTACGAAATTAAGGACTGATGCTCAACATATTCGAATCCAAAGTGAATGTAAGTTTATTCTTACCCATCTCCCAATGTTCCACATTTCTCCGATATAAGCATTATCAGCATCGATAGAACAAACAGAAATTATCCCAATATAATATAGGAAGATTCGGAAGAAGGAGAGGATGAAACAGTCTTGGCCAGCTTATTTCCTGGAAATCCGGGGCCCTAGTAATTTGGTGGAATGTGTTCCACCCCCTGACCCATCAATTTGGAATCTAGAATAGATTATTATCATTCTATTTCTCCTATATTTCGCCTTACATACGCTGAATTATACACATTCGGAAAATTTACCTTTCAAAACCAGACTACTGGACCACTTGGAAATTGAAGATGATGATAATAATGGATATTATATATTTGAAAAAAGTTATAGCCTGAAACATGAAATATTTTCCGTTGTGAAATACTAAAATACTTTTTGGAAAAAATGAATCCATTTTATCGGTTCATTTATTGCTACAATATTAACATCTATTACAAAAATACGTATTTACGTTATCAACTTTTTACCATTCATGATACATTTTCTGATACTTCACTTTATATAATTTGTATGTCTCACATGTACTGTACATATACTTTGTAATTTGTTTACACCCACAGACAAGCCTGTTTCAGGCTCTGTGGTTATTTTATGAGCGTAAAACACTATAAAACATTGTACAAAACTATTCAAATGAATGAATGAAGAATGAAAAATTCCTCTAGTTTTGTAAGATGAAAACCTGGAAGTCCCATAAGATCGTTCATCTACCAACGACTCACAAGTAATAGTATCAAACCACTTACATATATTCATCTTTCTGAATCGATCTTTTCATGAGAGGACGTGGATAGAAATGATTTCAAAATGTATTCATTAATTAACCACCACATTCAAGATTATAAATGTATCATGTCTACTATATCGGTTATTACTATCGATGTGAAGAATGTCATCAACATAATACAATTCGATTTATTATATATATATATTCCAATATATTCACTATTATACTAATTCACCCCTATCATCACTAATTGTTACGATGTTAATGTGAAATTGTGCTTCCAATTTTCTATTCTGTGTCGGATTTATTTTTATCGTGTTTGTCTCATTTTATAGTTATTTTGTATTCTTCTAGTCTTAGTATAACGTATTTCAAAATTTGTATGGCCTATAGTCATACACATAAGTGGGTGATTGTTGATTGTTAATTCATGTATTTTCAATCATCAATGAAATAAGAACAATTAAAATTTTTACAATTTTTTAAAAATTAAATATACATCCTTCTCCATGTTCATTTTACGATTAGTCGCAGGATTCTTGTCATGTACATTAATTAGAGTTTATAATGTCCCATGCAGTTTTTGATCTATTTCCTGACTCTTAAGTAATCATACTGACTAATTGAGACTCTCAGTGAGGCAGATCATAACTTCTTATTTCCATTGCTTATGAAATGTATTCCATGCAATTCTACTAAATGTAGGATGTTCTTCTGCATATACCTATCAATATGCTCCCTCACTGTATTGTATTTTATGCCCTCTCTATAATCATGCTGACCTATCCAATATTAATTGTGATGCAATTGAGACCAATAAATAATAACTGACTAACTAACTAACTAACTAATGCATGAATTGAGTTCGTTCAACTTTGACGTTCAGTGAAAAGTTAGAACATTCTCAGGAATTCAATGTGAATTCTTAAAACATGGGGACAATTAGAAATATAGAATAATCATGATATAATGATGACCATTGATATATTTATATATATGCATTTATATATATATATATATATATATATATATATATATATATATATATATATATATATATATATATTATATTTTGAACTTTCACAGTTATAATGTGTATTCATGGTTTTTTGAGATTAAAAACTGTGTGAAATATATAAATAACATGAGGTCCAATGAATTGTAGTGACAACCATTAAATATTGAATAGATATTCATCAATGGATCTCAAAAATCTCAAAAAACCATGAATGCACATTATAACTGTGAAAGTTCAGAAGATATAATATATATATATATATATATATATATATATATATATATATATATATGTGTGTGTGTGTGTGTGTGTGTCTGTGTTCCACTTCCCAATTCGATTCCATACACCTATTTCAGTTGTAACTTCTCGAAAGTACAAATTGTTGTCTGTGTTGCGCTACCTAGCTTTTCTCCTAAGAGCTGATTTTCTCACAGTATGTGGGATAAACTACTGTACCGTTGTTGGAGAATGCAATTTATGGTTGCAATAACAACTATCGGATGCATTGTGCTTGAAGCGTCGTCGCTCGAGAGGGGATCACGATCCGCGTATAACTCATTGCCGTAGAGTGCAGTTCTGTATTACATGACATAAGATCCAGGAAGTATGTTGGTAGGTGTAATGGAGAGGAAATTGGCATCGGGTATTGTATATATAGTTCATGATCTTAAAAAACGATATATCTTGTGGACAGATTCGGAAAATATCGCTCTAGAAAATAGCTACGTATGAGTTTTTGCTTGATCGGGTATAGTTTTAATATTTATATAATAAATGTCATGACAGCAATGAGTTTGAAGATTATTTCTTTTCTATTGTTTGAGTTGGAATTGTTATATACAGGTTTGGATTTTCAGTACTCCTCAAGTTATCTTATATTGTCATCATACTTTTCATAGATTGAATAATTCATTGAACCAAAGATAATAGAATATTCATACCTCAAAAAGCGATAGTTTCACACCTAATTAAATGATGAAATTCCAAATTCGAATTATCCAGGTTTTTTTACCATATTTTTCTATAGTATGGAGGAATAATTTAACGGAATTGAAAATTATATTATTTTCAATATGCATCTACTTTCTTGATAAATCGATCGCACTCCTTCAATGGTATGTCAGGAATTTATATTATCTGACCATATAGCAATTAGATTAGGGTTACAATTTTCTTGGACCTGGGTTCGATTCTTGCCCGAGGTCATAAATGGAGGGTTTAAGAATGCTGTGGCATGAAATGTCCAGCGACGTGTATTGGTGGTTTGTGGGGTGGGGTATTGGGGACGGGATGCCGGGGGGGGGGGGTGGCTTGTAATGGAGTTCGCCAAGAATTCATGGAATACCAGCGAGATTCACCGATAGAGCCAATCAATTTTCGATGTCCTCTTCTTTTCGACGGCGAAGCTTTATGTGTGTTATTTTTATGAAGTTTCGTTTGGAAAATAAAGTTGAAGAGATCGCAAATATGATGTGACATGAATAGAACTCTACGGAAATTGACCCGGATTACTTTTGTCATCTTTTCATATAATGAAGCCACTAATGAAATGTTGGAATATTCATTGACATTCTAGGTATGAATTGATGATACCTGAAAAAAGTCAGAATTATGAGAATGATAATTAAAATGAGATAATATGAAAATAAAATAATTTCAATTTCGTGAATGATTCATGTACACGTAGAGAAAAAATCCATCATATATATATATATATATATATTGATGATTGGAGATTTTTAATACCCGTATTTTGTTCAGTGGGATTAAAATTTGACAGCCATCAAAACTAGCATGATTCAAAACGAAATTCAAATATATATTCAAGAGTCTGATAAGTGTTTACATTTTAATTTGTTGACCTCAATTTATCTTGTTCGTTTGTCTCTTTGTTTCTTTGTTTGTCGTTCGAGTAGAGTTGTTAAAATCGCAGTGACACATCTAGAAGTTGGCAAAAGACAAATAAGCCTTTCAAGACAAATGCTTCTCGCTAACACCTTATGCAGAAAAGCGCAGAGAAATTGTAATTTAAGTTTTTAACAAATGTTCAAGACAAATGACTTTATAAACTTCTTCTTCTTGTTCTTGTTTTGTGAGCGTGCTTGTTTGTTAAGATGTATCAAACGAGTCTCGCTCTCACGTATTTCGTTAGCAACTATAATTGAAATTAAGACAGTAAACGCTGTCTGCGGTCTGGTTATAGTTACACGAACGACAAACTATTGCCCACAATGATACTCCATTGAGTCAGATATACTCTGGACCCTTACCTAATAAACCACGCGAAATTTCGTGCTAGCTCCAAGAGGCCAGGACTTTGATTGGTCAATGTCCACTAAAAAAGCTACCAACAATGGCAATGTATTATAAAAACGAATTCACGGTCCCTTGGACTGAATAATTCCATCACATTTTGAAGCCCACCTCATAAA
This sequence comes from Brachyptera risi, assembly GCA_964007535.1. Taxonomy (NCBI): domain Eukaryota; kingdom Metazoa; phylum Arthropoda; class Insecta; order Plecoptera; family Taeniopterygidae; genus Brachyptera; species Brachyptera risi. The sequence goes on from OZ023328.1 coordinate 49,088,088, forward strand.
CAGAATTAGGATTTTGTGCTGACAACAATGGAAATACACAGAAACCAGACATGTTGCCATGACAGGTGGCTGTACTAATGAACATTGACCAATCAAAGTCCTAGCCTCTTGGAGCTAGCTTATAGCCCCAGCACAAAATTTATTAGGTGAGGGTCCTGCTGGTGACTGAACTGATAATCACTGTGGATAACTGATGATCCAAGGGCAATATCCAAATTCGAATTAATTTGTTTTGACTTCATGGTTTTTATTTTTTCTTTGTTCCTATGTAAAACTATAATTATATGACACGGAGATGGCCACCCTCGTGGCTCAGTCAACTATCGAGTCTCGCGTAAGGCAGGGATTTTTGTGAACGTCCCTTCACCTTTTGTCACAATTCATCGTTTCATTATCATCCGCTCATTCATACTTCCGTATAGCCTAGCTATACCCTAGTTTATAGCCTATAATGTTATTCAAATTATTATGATGTTATTCAATAACATCGAAACTTGTTACAAAATCATTGTTACCCAATCAAAGCAAGGGATGAAAAATAGATTCATTCGAACGGGGCACCACAAGGGCGATCTTACCACCCCACGTCAAGCAACTTAGGCCGCAGGCTCTCGTATTTCACGCCGCAAAGTCTCACGGCCGTAATTTTTGAGATATCGATATGATTGATTTCGCATTCTGTTAGTATTTGAAAAGCAAAGGTTACCGCATTCACAGAATTTTGAACAAAAATGTGTAATTTTTCAAATTCTTCAAATGGAAAATGGAAAAATTTCGTGTTTGCGAAAACTTGGATACATATTTTTAAATACCGAGGAAAAATATGAAATATGAAATATATCGAGAGTGTGAGCTGGGGAATTAACGGCATTTATGTGAATATGAGTTCGGCGGGCTAGTCTACGGGTTGCGCCCAGCACACGATGCATGTTAAACGCGAGTCTGAAACGAGTGAACAACAAGCCCGTGTGGAGCTCCTTTGGCCTCTCAAACAAGAAATATATTGAAAGTACAATCATTCATCCATATATATATATATATATATATATATATATATATATATATATATATATATATATATATATATATATATATATATATATATATATATTATATATATATATATATATATATATATATATATATATATATATATATATATATACACACATACTACATATATATGAATACGCATGGTTAATTTCTTCACGAGAAAATGACGATTGAGAATTACATCACATCGAAGAATAATGTGGACGATTGATTATGCCCGCGATTGTCATACCATCAGCGCTCGTCCGTCCCGACCCTTCCTCGCTTCCAAATTAAAACGCCGAGCCAATTATAAGTTGGGCCGGTATATCCATTTGGACGAGGAAAGCCTTTGAGTTTCCAAAAGATACGCTTTTCAAATTAGATCCGTAAATAATGAACTCCTTTGTGGTAATTGATGCCACGTTACATGAAAACGAGAGTTTCAACTTTCGAGCAAATTAGTCGGTAAAATGAAAGACAGCTGCTTTCGATTGAAATTATAGATGGTGAAAAATTAAAGGATGAATGAAGTATGTAAATTTTTAAATTGTCGGTAATAATTAGGAATGTGCCAGTATCTCGTCAATATCGTCCACATTTCAGATATGATAATTCAACAAGTGTTTAAATGTTATATACTTGTTCACTGTTTCGATTGATCGTGTCGGTAACAATTAACGCTCTCGTGGTGTCCCGACTGTATGGTACAATTCCAGTTCCATTGGTGGACAATTATTTTGCGTCAAACTTCATGCCAATGAAAAAACGTTCTGTTCCTCAATATACATAATACATATCATATAATATATCACTTATCAAATATTATTTTTCTTCCTCTCTGAGATGTGTTTCTGAATATATATGTTCCTATATATGAATATATATATATATATATATATATATATATATATATATATATATATATATATATATATGAATATATATATATATATATATATATATATATACATATATATATATATATATATATATATATATATATATATATATACATATATATATATATATATATATATATATATATATATATATATATATATATATATATATATATATATATATATATATATATATATAAATATGGAATGTTATAGTCATGTCGAAAAAAATACACCTCGATCAGAATTATATAACTATAAAATTCCAAATCCAAGAAGTTCAATCATCATATATATATATATATATATATATATATATATATATATATATATATATATATATATATATATATATATATATATATATATATATATATATATATATACATATTCGAATTATTGTTTTGTTTGATTCAATGAAACGGACTGAGTGGAGAGTTGATGGCATATAGGTCCAAGTCTTCAAATAAATACTGCACGATTAATTTGATCGTGTCAATCGTATTTCATTCCCACTCCCTTATTTTTAATATTGATTGACCGTTATTGAGAGCTCATCACACGAGGGCTGGTCTCAATAAGTGACATATAACAGTCAGTTTTCAAGTGAAAATTCTGAGCGCTTCAATATTCTATACATACGTTCATGTTTTTAATTATGACTAGTACTCGATCAAAATCCTGGCCTGGTTCGTACGATCCTATGTGAAGGTATTAAACTGTGATCAAGGTGAATTTTGATTGAGTACCATTCATTATATAGATGACAGTAGATTTATGAATAGGAAATAATTATATTTATTCTGTTATACAAAAAAATGTGGTCATATATACATTACATCATCATAGTTATCTATAGTATGACGGTCAGAAAATGAGTTGACTACGAGTATGTATATTTATGATTGCTTATGAGGCTACTTTACATCTCACAAACCATGAGTATAATACCTGCAGGGAACATAATATAGTAACATATATAACGTATTATAGAAATATAGTAATTGATTCAATGTAGGGCACCTTCTCTGAGATATGACGAAAACTATAGTTTCATTCAGAAAAACATTTATAAACATTGTGTTGAGCCATTACCAAGTCCTGCCAATGATAAGTATCATTGTAAACTTAAATTGTCACTGAATAATATGTGTCATTAATGATATATTCAATTATTGATTCATTTTTGAGAAGCCCCTTGAAAATTTGTCGCCCCTCGAGAATTGGCCACCCTGGGCCCGGGCCTCGTAGGCCCTTGATACGGCCCCAGCCACATGCAATCACTGGTGAAAGATAGTCTATTTATAAAACTCACAAAGCTCTTTCCTGTTTCCATAGGATTTGTATGCTTCAATGAAATATATGTGTAGCCCATATAGGCCTACCGGGTCTGAATGAAATCCCTTCATATTATTGAAACAAATTCAATTATTGCTTCCCTTCTATTGTTCAGCTGATCATAGGCTTTTGATTCGATTAATTTTAATGCCTATTTTCAATGGACATTCACTGTGTGTATGTGACCGCCGTCTACACAATTGATTATATGATAATAACTCAGTGGATATGTGTGCAATTTAAAAATGATGTATTTCCCGTTATTTTTCAACAGAGCCTTCTGTTCGGGTATCGTGTATGCCTATATATATATATATATATATATATATATATATATATATATATATATATATATATATATATATATATATATATATATATATATATATATATATATATACAGGCCTACCTGGAACCTTTGGGGTGATTCGTTCGAGTATATATATATATATATATATATATATATATATATATATATATATATATATATATATATATATATATATATATATATATATATATATATATATATATATATATATATATATATATATATGTTCTGTTGAAAGATTCCACGACTCATCATGTGATCAATTATCAAATCTTTATGGTTAATTGAAAGTTGTTGTGATGAAAATATATATATATTTATTTAATTGCCCTTAAATACAATTAGATGGATGAATAGATGATATATATATATTTTTTTTTTCCATCAACACGACTTTTAACTAACCATGAAAATTTGATAATTGATCATATATATATATATATATATATATATATATATATATATATATATATATATATATATATATATATATATAAATTAAATTCATTATGGAGATTTTGTGGTTTTCCTCTTCAATCTAGGGCAGGTAAATGCTGAGAATCGGAATGGTTCGTACCACTTCTTCTCACCGTCCTCTTCGTTAACTGAGATGCTTTCATCTCATCATCTCATCATCTCATCATCTCATCATCTCATCATTTTATCATCTCATCATATCATCATCTCATCATCTCATCATCTCATCATCTCATCAACTAATCAACTTGATGCTCATCCGACGCAATCGATCTGAGTCATCTCAATAGCGCGTTGTTGATCGTAGCTATAAGTAAAGATATGATAACATATCCATATTGAATACATGAACGTTTCTGAAATCTTCTCAAAATGAACGTTTCCAAATTAATTGAGATTGCATCCGCTGTTCTGAGATTCGAGAAAACACAATAAGTCAACAATGTGAAAAAAACGTATGGAACATAATTTTCAGACATTCGCATGAAAAAGAGAATTTAATTTCCGCTGTGTACGCACGAGAAAAATTGTTATTACCAACAATATTATATTAGGATAATAGGATTCATGAGAGGATTTCATCCTAGATTTCATGACAAGTTTACACCCGATTTCAGGTGTTGTCAACGCCTCGGATGAAATAAAAAGGTTATTTTTATTGAGTGTCTTTGAATAGTGAGGAGGAGTCGATCGTGTTGATTTTAAGGAACCAATCAGAACGAAAATGAAAAATCACGAAAAATTTCAGTCGAAATGGTCGCGACCATGACGAGAATCGAACCCCGGTCTCCTGAACGACAGTTCAGCGTGCTAGCCACTCGTCTACATATAGTAAGGGTCGGTCTCAACAAGTGAGTAATTGCGAGAAGATGATTATTCAGTCGTGCCTAACATCTTACTCGTTATCAGTACGTGATAAAAGGAAATGGCGCATCACTCCGACTACAATAGACTGGAATAGTAGTGATAAACCGACAGGCGGCACTGATGTATGGCTCGGATCGCGTGCCGGCGTGTGCGCGCGCAACTGTGATGACGTACTGCCGTGGTCATGGCCCAGTGGAGTCGAGAGAACATTATATTTGCCGCCGGTCGAAGTCACCGAATCGGAGTCACCGTTGGACTTCGGACGAGGCATCGTTTTCCCATCCTTTCAAAGCCCATTCACAACTGAAATTGGGAGTAAAATTAGCATTAGCATTAATGTAACTATTTAGTGGTTGTTCACAACAATAATTCAGCATTAAGAAACAACCAATGAGATAGCTTCTCTACATCAGCTGTTTATCTGAATCAGCCGCCATCTTCCCTTGTTCAATTACGTCTAGTTTTTAGGTTAAGGTCAAATTGACTAATAATACATTATACATCATACACCCCAATATCCACCCTTATACCCTAATACCCCGATGTTAAACATTTCCTCGAGACACAATTGTTATTGATGAGCGTAGCGAAGTCTCCATCCCACTCTTATAGGGCTTTGTCTGTGTGTTTTTTTTTTTGTTTGTTTTTTTTTTTGTTTGTAAGCACTCCACAGGTCGCAAGGGTTGACTGATCAACATGAAACTTTTTTTGTACACGCAAACTCATCCAACTTAGAACTGTATAGTTTTTGGGATGAATCGGTTGGACCGATTTTGAGAATCATCATCTCAAAGTTTCTAAAAACCCCATAAGATTTGGCTGGGCAGAAAATGTTGAAAAATAAAATCTCTCCAAATGGAATGAAATTCTCTCTAAATGTGTATACATGGATTTTACACATTATTACGATCTTTTAAGCAATTCTGATCAGTCGTTTTGAAGAAAAAAAATAAAATGTCTGATAATATTCATAAAATATATCATAAAAATTGTGACAGAATTAAGTTGTCGAGATTCACTGCTTTCTAGATTCAAGAGTTGACCAACAATGAAGTATTTTTTATATGCGTCAAGGTGTGTAGAACACCAGAGTCAATGAAGTGGCAAGAGTAAAACTACTTTAACGACTTTAATAGCTTATTCAGATATCAAGGTGTGTAGAATACCAGAGTCGATAAAGTAGCAAGGGTAGAACTACTTTAAGGACTTTTATACCTTATTGAGATATCTCGCTCATCTTACAACGCATATTTCGCGTTTGACTAGTGGATTCAATTTAAAATGTGGTACCAAGGCACATTGAAGGGATGTGTGATCAAAATAGCCTGCTAGATATCGTCCGAACGAAAGAAGCCTGTGGCACGCCAAACATTTACTCTAATCTGATTGGTCAGTGCTTACACCAAGTTGTGAAATTAACTGCAAGGTTTGAAATTTGCATTTGGATCATTCTGGTTCTACTTTTATTGCAACAATGACTGAATAAAACAGAGTATTGTTGTCACTTGTCGATCTCAATACTGACACAACTTATTTGATAGATTTGGACATCATATTTCCGTGAAAGTTGAAGATTTATCGTTAATTTCAGTCTTCACGATATGGACAATTATTTTATCTATTTTTCAATTTTATCCTTCTCTAAGAAAACTTTGAGATCTATAAACTTTTTCAGTTCTCAAATAGCAGAGTTCCGATTTTTTTTTCATTCGATTGTTTGAGTTATTGTATGTATAGTAACTCATCAAATGAATGAATATCTATAGATCATTGAAAGAAAGCACTACAATAAATTCGTATAATTTGATAGCCTCGTTAATATTTTTCTCAATCTACTCACATAACATCTGCATAAATGATAACTATTATGCTCCAACTCGATTATACCTGGAAATTCATGCTACATATTTTATTGATCGGTCAAGCTCGAATTTTACTTGATCAAATGTAAACATAACTATGTTTAACTGATACATCTTATACATTCCTGGAACCTCACTGTTGCTACTCAGATGAGACGGTGGTATAAAAGTGTCTAGTATTTTTGCCGAAAGTGTACTTATGTGTCGTGACGGGATACGAGGCCGGTAGGCAGTTGATAATGAAAGTGGAATGGATGGTCTAGGGGTTGGTCGGGGTGATGGAGAGGAAGTGATGATTATTTAATGATAGTGAGGAAATTGGAATAATTTTTGACTGATTTGATGAATCAGTTGTGAGAAATTGGATGTCGTAGCGGATACATTGCTTGAATCCTCACCAAGTATACAATAGTTTATAGTATCGGGTGAGAAAAAATCTTTTTGAATTCCTGATATTTGTACACTGTTAAAATTTATTGATCTCAAAATTTTATGGAAGAGAGATAAATTCAAACACATAAAACTGAAGGAATTGTCATGTATTATACTACTCAATAGAGAAAAGAAAACACCGCCCAGCAGTAACACTGCTTTATTACTAGACAACGGTGGAAGAATCGGTGACACCAAGTCCAATAGAAACTCACTATACTGTCAGTTAGAGGTGTTCCAATTGAGATAATTGAGATGAAATACTAATTTGTGTTCATGTTTATGATTCTCGCCACTTCACTTGAGAATGAGAATCGAATTGAGTCCAACAAATCTGTCATAGTTGAGGAAATTGAGTAGTTCTTCTTCTGAAAAATCAATATTTCTCTCGAGGTTACTGAATCAAATTTGTCCATGGATTATAAAATCTTTCCGAACTTTAATTCTCCTATATTTATCCTCTATTTCCATTTCTTCGGTCGCTTAATTAGGTTTCACTGAATGTTATCACAAAAAGATTCCAATTCTTATTCCGACAGATTATTCAATTATTCAGCATGCAATTCGAAATGGAAATGGTTTAATGTCTGCAGTTACTTCATTAGGCACAGTCATATTTTCAATTATTTACCTGAACGATTGTAGGACGTAGTTTATTTTCTCTAGAACTCTGATCACGTAAAGTTTCCAACTATTGACTCGGTGAGTAATTTGTTCAGTTTTCAAACAAAACTTTGTTTGCAATTCAATTGAGCATTCCACTTTTTTTCTTTTCAAACAGTTTGTTATCATTGTAAGAAAAAAAAACAAGTAGAGAATCAAATTGTTCGTTTGACTTTATGAGTTGCTAACTTTCATCACTTTTAATTGAACTGACAGATAATTATGCGTACGGTCTTACTGGAGTGGTTTTTAAATGAAAGTGAAAAAACTTTGTCATCACAAACCAGTTTTTTTTTCAGGGCCATAGAATATTTTCTTTGAAAGTTAGTTTAGAACTGACTCGAATCATTTTGACTATACCTCGTTCGAAGTTGATTTCCTTTGTAGGTTCATTCCTCATTTTGTATTTATAACTTTCATCATGACATGAGCAATTTGCAGGCCTGGACTCACTCATTTTGTTGATATGTCTTTGATAATCATCATCACCCTCTTCAGAATCATCTTTTATTCAGAACGTCAGCAAAAGTTAGAAGTAATATGACTTTTTTTTCAATTATTCACCAATTTAATTTGTCGATTGTGTATAATGGTGAACTTCACATCTGCTGTTAATGGAAAGAAGTGATCATTGCCCAAGAGACTTAGTTCAAAGTGGAAGATATCAACATTCGTGTGTTTATACTGAAATACTTTTATCTACGGCGAAATATTATGGTCACAGACAGCGCAGTCCTGGTGTTGAAGTTCATTAATTTTAAATAATCAAAATGGGGTGGTAAGATAGCCCTTGTGTTGCCCCGTCCGAACGATCCTATCTTTCATCCATAGCCTCAATTGGGAAACAATGATTTTGTATCAAGTTTCGATGTTATTGAAAAAAAAAGGATTCACTACCTCATATTGTACCGTATCTTGAACATTTTCTCGGAATATTGGAAAGCTATAGCGGAAACCATCATCCAGATGGCTGTGGATCCAAAAGCTTGGGTAATAGCATTAACCGAAGGCCTTCTATATCATTATATAATATAGAAGGCCTTGATTAACCACAATTACCCACTTGGTGACGTCAAATATCAGAGCCACATTGAATTTTAAGATTCTCCAATGTGAATTTTAATGACATATTGTATTCCAGAAGACTGTTTTCTGTTTTCTTGTCCGAATGTGTCTAAAGATAGAATTGTGGTTAATGCTATTATTCACGCTTGTTGACTATTTTATATCAAGTTCTCACTATAATATGTAAATAATACGGATTTTTAACTGTGACTGTTTCCAATGCAGACACTTCACAGCTATATGCAACTATGTATTGATGGATTGTATACTTTTGGATCACAAATTCGAATATTAATTACATAGAGATTGATATTGAGAAATCAGATTATTGTGAACTTCGACTTTTCCGGGCTGAATGATGTATGTTCCACTGTTTTCCCTTCAATTTATTCTTGAGATGTTTCAAAAAAAGGACCATATGATATAAATTAGAGACAATGCTACTGACAATGACGCAAACATTTTATTTATTGCTTCTCTAATGCGTGAAAATTATATCAAGTGTCCGATTGGAACTGAACGTTTAATGCGTGATGAAATGTTGAAATACCTGAAACAATTTGTATCGTGGTTACAGGAAATTTTTATTCTAACGTAATCCCAAGCATTGATCTGTTAAAGTGCTGGTTACACATCTCTGAAATGACCTGGAATGTTGTTGCTCATCCCCAAGAGTCCACGGGAGTTAATTTAGCAAAAATCAGTATTTGGATGCTAACTTTTAAACGGTATGATGTATCAAAACCCCTATCAGAAAGAAACATATATACTTTAAATACCTTCGATATGGTCCAAGTTATGATTTTTGAACTCATATTGCATAATTGACCACTAGTGATAGGCGTGGCTTATCGGCAGGTCACCTAGATCTATACTTCATGTGGGCATTCAGAGATACTCTGATAGGTAAATGTGGAATTTCTCACATAGCAAAGCCCATTTGATTGGATGTTCTGTTTTGTGACGTTTATGGGCGGGTCAATCGCAAGTCGTCAATTCTCAAGCGTATACATACAGCTTGAAAAAACATATTTTTTAGCCGTAGGTCAATACGCTCGACAATTATGTGACTTGAGTTTTTATATAGTCATAATTTTCATCCTGGAGGTATGAAAAGTATATTTTCTTCCTTCTCATCAGCATTTTGATGTATCATACCGTTCAAAAGTTATCACCAGCAATCTGATACGCTGCTAAATCGACTCCCTTGGACTGTTTATTCGTTACGATAGCTATATAATCTGAGAATTTCTGTTGATTCTGATTATTAATTCACATTTGTTGATAAAATGAACATGATTGGACATTTAGAGTAATGAAATGATGTATAGTTGAACATCATTGGTCATCCATGCCCGACAGATAAAAACCCGGCACTTCCACCAAAATATTATTATTCATTTTCTCGATCCATCTCGAGATCTATTCTCTCAAATTATCACTCATTGTGAAATATTCAGTGATATCACTTTCTGGATGATGATCTGAACTGATAAAGTGATGACGAGAGCTATAGGCACCATTTTCGCAAATTATTCGTTTTTCATGAAAAGTATGGAATTATATTATTTGACGGTAATATTTGGGAATGATCAACTTCATCCTCAAAATTTCCATGAAGTTGATATTGTTCTTCGTTCAATTGAAAAAAGTTTTTTTTTGTTTTGGTCACATACACTGATACAGAAAGAAAAACACAATTACAACAAATAACATCCACAAAGCCCTTCAAAAAAGGCTTGACTGTGGGTTAAAATGGTGAATCATAAGTACAATTTGAATTTGGACGTATTTCTTGAACATTAAAAGTAGTAAAGTAGTTGAAGTGGAAAGAAAAAATCAAAACATCGAGTGATTTGTTGTTGGGGGGGAAAAGGATGAGGGCTTAAATATTTACCGTTTACTTATCTAAAAAAAAAAAAAATGATAACTTAAGAGTGTCGACCATGATTGCTTGACTGAACATCACTTACATTCTTCACTTTTTATCCATGAGAAAAATTTGAATTGCCTCAAAAATGTATCGTGAAAGTTAAAAATATGAGTGACATGAAAAAAAAAGAAGTATATCCTCTCTAATATGGATGACGACGATAATAAAAATGGTTTGTCTTTCGAAATTGCTAACCCTCTGAATCAATTACCAATTGATAAAATATTCATCTTGCTACAATATTTAATAACCAATCATTCATCAAATCCATCCGTCTGACCGTGCCGTGCCATTGTCCGATCGTCAAATTGACTGGCCGTGTCGTTGCGCTCCGGCTCATCCCCTACGAAACAACGGTAGGTGACGTCAGTGTGTCGCGAGCGCTCCTACCGGTAGGACGTCGCATCTGCTCGCTCGATCATGTGACGACGGCCACGCGTAATAAACGACGTCTCGTGAATCGACGTCGGTGCGTCATGACATGTGGATTATAAGAGATTTCACGACAAATACAGTCAGGAGACAGTAATTGTTATTACAAAAGTTCGGAATTAAATGGATAAAAAAAAATTATATATTCATAATATATATAAATAAGAAGTCAGATACGTGAAATTGCTTCGGATAATTATTTCATCCATTTCTATGAGGTTTTTTAGTTTTGTGAATGATATGCTTTATATGCATTGGACAACGTGAAAGCTGAGTTAAAATTGTCAAATAACAAAAATGAAGTAAGTGGTCGTATTGAACTATATGTACATATGTTTTTCGAGATCATTCATATATTCATTTATTCTAATCCAATTTGATCACATTACCTCACATGATACATAGTAAAAGTAAGGTTAGAATCCAATTCATATGGATAGTCAAAATCCGAAGTTGAAACATTTAAAATTAAAATTAATGAAATGTGTAGCTATTTTATATATTACATCTCACTAAACACACATCACAATTATATCAAATGTTACAGAAAATATTGGAAACCGTACAAACTGTAACTATGAATTGATAATTATAATAATCTAGCTCCTGGTGATTCACATAGGACAGTATAATATATAAACTAGTCAAACGCGAAATATGCGTTGTAAGATGAGCGAGATATCTCAATAAGGTATAAAAGTCCTTGAAATAGTTTTACCCTTGCTACTTTATCGACTCTGGTATTCTACACACCTTGATATCTGAATAAGCTATAAAAGTCGTTAAAGAAGTTCTACTCTTGCCACTTCATTGACTCTGGTATTCTACACACCTTGACGCATATAAAAAATACTTCATTGTTGGTCAACTCTTGAATCTAGAAAGCAGTGAATCTCGACAACTTAATTCTGTCATAATTTTTATGATATATTTTATGAATATTATCAGTCATTTTATTTTTTTTCTCCAAAACGACTGATCAGAATTGCTTACAAAATCGTAATAATGTGTAAAATCCATGTATACACATTTAGAGAAAATTTCATCCCATTTGGAGAGATTTTATTTTTCAACATTTTCCGCCCAGCCAAATCTTATGGGGTTTTTAGAAACTTTGAGATGATGATTCTCAAAATCGGTCCGACCGATTCATCCCAAAAACTATACAGTTCTAAGTCGGATGAGTTTGCGTGTACAAAAAAAGTTTCATGTTGATCAGTCAACCCTTGCGACCTGTGGAGTGCTTACAAAAAAAAAAAAAAACAAAAAAACAAAAAAAAAAAAAACACACAGACAAAGCCCTATAAGAGTGGGATGGAGACTTCGCTACGCTCATCAATTATGGTGACTACTCACACTTATGGCAGGCTGTATTATAAAATGATTGGAATTTAAATTTAAATTATCATTTAAAATCACATGAACTACATATATCATACATATATTCAATATATATATATATATATATATATATATATATATATATATATATATATATTCATATATATATATATATATATATATATATATATATATATATATATTCATATATATATATATATATATATATATATATATATTTATATATATATATATATATATATATATATATATATATATATATATATATATATATATATTTATATATATATATATATATATATATATATATATATATATATATATATATATATATATAAAAGACCCACCTATAAAATAGTTTTCTCCCCCATCAACGATATTTTATTAGATTGAAAGCTCAAAAAGAGTGAATTATTCAGTAGCATGAAAAAGCAATTTCTGAAAAAATAGTATTGTCATCGATGAGTTGATTGGTTCAACAATAACCTGTGCTTGGATTCAACGTGAATCATTCAAGTTTCTGTTACACATGTAATTCAATCATTAACAGAGCTGATGATGAATTCATTGGAATCAATCAATTGAGGAACATTCAACCGTTTATATTGATCATATTTGAATACAAATACCAATTGTATATATTTTTTTTATAGTTCTGATAGAAAATCTGTTGAAATATTGACCGAATGAAGAACCTATTTTCAATTCACTGGCCTGAACTTGAAACATTCAAGCGTGTGTTTTTGTTCAATTTTATTTTTTAATGATACTAATTGACTATAAGACAATTGAATCATTCTTTTCAAAATACGATTTCTTTGATATTATAGATTCGTCAGAAGCTTGTCAATTGGAATGGCATATGATTTACATTAATCAATGACATGATTTTATGACTGATGATTGATCATGCATGATTGAAATATTGGTTTAAGTCAATATTCCAATCATCATTCTCACTTTCAATGAAACAGAGATGAAAAATAATCACTATTCCATTCTAAGTCTTCTACGTTCGTCAAACATCATTTTGGAAATATATATCGAAATTAAATCATTTTTAAATATCGAAATTTTCTCAATTTTCTTCAATCGAATTTTCTGCAACAGATATAATTTGATTACACATCATTTTTCTGAGTTACATAATCAACTTCGCCATCATTGTTGGAATAATCACTATTCACAAATTGATTTCGATTCAATAAATCCTTTTCTATCATGAAACGAATTAATCTGATATTGAAGAATTCATCACTAGCTTATCAATGGGAACTATATATACGAACCAGTGCATGCGATCATCATGGAATAATGCCACCCTAATCGTTTCGATCTTGCAGATATATCGGTTAGATTAAACATTTTCATTATCAAGATGTATTGAATTATTTTCTCCTAGAATTAATTAGAGAAAGAGAGATGTTTTCTATATTATATATTCAATGTTTCTCATCAATTTTATGAATCCATTTTAGAGTATCAATATTTTTTCATGGTCAACTTCGGTAAATGTTGAATACAATTGATATGATTTGATCACACGTCATTTCCCGAAGTTAATGAATCAAATTTTTCCCACCATTGTAAAAATAATCACTATTTCCCGTGTGAAATATATAAGTGTCCGTCAGGGGCAAAATGTTCAAGGTCTTTTTGTAAGCTTCTCTTCTAATCCACTTGTTAATTACCTCTAAATAAACTAGATTCGTGTTCAGGGTGGCTATAAATCAGCCGAGTCGCGTGTGTCGTACCTACAGGCCAGACTAGCACGCACGCACGTGCGTAGAACGTTATCCGCACGCCGGTATTATATCCACGACTACCATCTCGATGTTGATTCGACTGTAATTAGCGACCACACATAATGACGTACGCAGATTAAACCCTCTGTACTTCGTATAGGTAAGTCTCGGCGCTTGCCTATGAAGTGAAACTTGGTTTAATTTACAACTATTACTTTTTGAACCCGACTCCCCTACCCCCTTCATCATACCCAACGCTCTGGAAACGATTAGAATTGCTTATCTATGTAGAGTATGGCGAGAATCTATGAATATCATTTGATATTTAGGGTTTATAAGCACTTTGTCTAAGCGTGTGTTAAAGGGTCAATGGTTGGAAGGTAATGACACACTTGGACGGTTATTAGGTTTGACATGTTTTTTACGATTGATATTTGAATAGGAATACGCTATATGATAATGTGAAACGTTGGACGAATGTTATGATGTGAGAAGGTCATACGTAATACTGGTGTATTCCTGAATGGGTATCTGATCCAGTATGGAATTGATTGAGGCATGCATTTGTGTACATATTTGTGAGCCCATATATATCATATATATATATATATATATATATATATATATATATATATATATATATATATATATATATATATATAAATGTATATATTTGAATATATATATATATATATATATATATATATATATATATATATATATATATATATATATATATATATATATAAATATATATTTAGACCTTTAGGATGGTTTTGTTCATTCATATAAAATATATTCATATATGGTCACAGACAGCGCAGTCCTGGTATTGAGGATCATCAGTTTTGAATATTTAAAATGGGGTGGTAAGATCGCCCTTGTGGTGCCCCGTCCAAACGATCCTATCTTTCATCCATAGCCTTAATTGGGGAACAATGATTTTGTATCAAGTTCCGATGTTATTAAAAAAAAAAAAAATATATATATATATATATATATAATAGCCGTAAATAGAAACCCCAATTCTCACGTGTACATTTCACCATGACGTTTGGGGTTGTTCACATCACCCATTCACAGAATACTAACTGATCTAGTCTAGACAAAACTAGATGAGAAAGAAATCCAGCAGGATCTCGACACCGAACCGTCCGTCCCGAAACGTCGAGCCGAGATGATCACGTGAGAAGGACGTCTCTAAGGGCTGTTTCTTATGAGTAAACTTGATCATTCTGAAGAGAATTATAGCTTCTTGTATGTCTGCGGAAATCTCAAAATAAACTGAAATATAAGAAGAGAGAAAAAAATATATCCATCCATCCATATATATTTTTTCACACATACCTTCCATTCATATATATATATATTTATATATATTCATATATATAAATATATATCCACACAAATATATATATATATATATGTATATATATATATATATATATATATTCATATATATATATATATATATATATATATATATATATATATATATATATATTCATATATACATATATATATATATATATATATATATATATATATATATATATATATATATATATATATATATATATATACATATATATATATATATATATATATATATATATATATATATATATATATATATATATATATATATATATATATATATATATATATATATTTATATATATATATGTATGAATATAAGTTTCAATCGTCAAGTCATGACAGTTTCGTTTTCTTGTATTCTCAACTTCGGAATTCTCAATTTCCTGAAATTCGAATTTTGAAAATCTCGAAATAGGCCCACTGTGTGAAATTTCAAATATCTAGGTTGGGGTTACATATTTCGATACTGTGCGAGATGAATAATCTGTACGACTCAGTTCCTCTCTTCATCGAATCAAATAAAAGAACAAATCATTATCTCATTTACTCTCATTTGGAATATAATATCTCCACGTGGATTCGGTTCCAGGCATCCGGCTCTGAATATCAATGAAATTGTCAATTCTTCTGAAGCTATCCTCACTAATGATGGGATATCTGGCCTCCTTCATAATTCTCAACTGAAGACCTTGAAATTGTATATTCAAAGATTCATCTCGGATTCGATAGAAAAATCTTCGTTTCAAATTATAATCATCAGCATTGTGTTGAGAGTCCCATTGAAATGTATATGCCCTCCTGTATCATTAAATAATATCTTTGTTTTAAATTTTTTCACTGTTTTTGTTCATTTCTCGTTCATTTTTTTTTGTACGTGATGTTACATCGCTTCCTCCGTATTTTTGACGAAGACATATGAATCAAAATGTGAGGTTAGAAACACATCTCTTGAAATCTTTAAGTAACTCACTCTATGGATTTGCTACGAAACTCTGATATCATAATAACAATAACCAATCGAAGACCCATATATTATTGTCCAAGTCTACTTCAATTTCCGAGAACATATCCAAATTTCATCAATATATATAGGACTATTATCAACAAATTATTTATCCACAAAATGGCATCTAGATTTTGCCCTGGATTGGTCACATGCTGGTCTTAGTATAACTTATACAAAAACATGTAGCAGCTTCGGTGATAATGATTATTGTTTGTTCAACGACCCCACCAACGGCCAGGCTATACGGGGGTAGGAATGATTATGTGTTTATGGAACTGTGATGTAATGATAAGTGAGAGAACGTTCACCAATGCGGGACTCGAACCCATGCTTAACGGTGACTTCAGTTTCCAAAGCAGTGCCTCAGCTGACTGAGCTACCGAGGGTGACTGTAACATTTATTTCAGCTCACTCCTACACCAAATACACTTCTATTTGCATTGTGTCTGAAACGAGCATCATATTTCCATAGACGTTGATTTATCTGTCCAAAGGAAGCTGTACAAAGATTGATATTACTTCGTATGGGGCGACGGTCGGTGGGTGCAGGAGGTGGCTGTAGTGGGGGGTGGAGGCGCGGGTGGACACTCGATATATTACGTGGTATGAAGGAACGTATAGCTGCAAATATAATAGGTAACCGGAAACCAATAAGTGATATAGGACCATCAGTATGTAGCATTGGAAAGCCAATCAAAATCGTTACCGAGTTTTACGCCTCATTTGAGAAATGTGTCAGAGTGTTATTTATAATTTCAATGTCATACGTTCTATGATCGATTAGTGATTTGAAATTGTGTTCGCAGTTCACATCAGGGACATCGAAAACTAGTAATATAGTAATTGTTTCCGAATTAAGGCTGGCAATGATAACGTGGGCTCGTTTGAGCAGGAGACTATGGGAAGGCAGTCTCAACATCACAAGAAAAGAAAATGATGAGAACATACAGATCAGGCAGGCACATTACTGTGGTAGTAACTTTTCTAGTGAGAATCACTCCATAAAAGTGATGGTTTTCAATGCTATGGGCAGGTGGGCTATGATGTTAGTCAGATGACGATGTTTCAAGAGGTTCATTCAAAGGTAACTCAAGGGTCGTGAATTTAATAATTTCATACACCACAAAAACTATAATATGAAATTTTTTATTAAATTATACATAAAATCCAGAGAGATGGTTATTTCTTATTTTGGATCGGCAAATCTCTGAGGTTCCATTGAAGATTCCGCTGAAAGAATAGTACAACAATGTTTCTCAATAATTGACACCAATTGATACAATTTGTGTGAGTTACCGGCTAGTTCACCGTATTGCCATGGCAACGAGGCTACATTCCTTCCTGGATTGACGAGAATCTCGCACCGTGAACAACTCATGGTGTTCTCGTCAATTATTCCCCTATTAGTTCTTATTTATATATAAATATCGACGAAATGATCGTCTAGACTTGTGACTCACTCTTCTCTCTCTATCAATTCCAATCTGTGAAAGATAACCAGTATCCTGATTCGTTAAGGAGATGTCATAAACGTTCATCAACTTCATTTCATCCAGACAAATTTCAAATCGATGTCAACAATGAATAATCATTTTCATTTCTATTGAAGAGTTGAAAAACGAGTTAAAAAAATACAACACACAAGACTTCGAAATAATGAGATGTGAATAGACGAGAGAAGTCATTTTGTACCTTCCAACAAAATGAACTCTGAAAAGTTTCTTTGTTAATTCGATCCAAACTCACAACCGTGGTAAATGAAAATACAACTTGTCAATTATTGAACCTATTTATTTAACAGTTGACATTCGTGTTCATTATGACAATCCAATTGTAAGCTTCACAAAAATGAAATATTCTTCGCGCTCGCTTTAATCCATCATAGTCCGTCTGTTTTTAAAGAGCATTATATGAACACGCTTTTCCTTTTCAGAACTTATGGAATAGTAGGATAATTAAATTAGCTCCAAAACGAATTAAGCAAATGAAACCCTTTTCTTCCACACAAGGACAGCAAGAGAGAGAGATAGAGACCGAGAGAAAGAGAAAGAAAAAGACAAGGACAGGCAAAATGTCACCTCGCTCGATCTTTTATTCAGCCCCGGAAAGGTTTTAGTGAAGGTAGGAAATGTCAAGCATTTCTTTTTTTCTCCTCTGGCATCGGAGAGAATGTCGCCGCCGTCGTCGTCGTCGTCGTCGACGTCGTTTCCTATTGTTCTACTGTCAACATAAGATTATCAGCCGTGACATTTTAAACCAAACGCGACAGTGGAATGACATTCAAGTAACTTCTTCGAACTCTTGTTACTTGAAGAGGAACGTCATTGAGTCTGGAGTGAATCGGGGTTGAAATTGTAGTCCGTCATACAGAAAATGTAATAACTATATTGTTACATATAATTCGTGATGAAGTGCAGTGGCAATTATGTGACGTCATATTTTATGCAGATGATTTGTGTTTACTAGCTTCATTAGGAAGCTCGACTGACGTGATTGCAGTTGAACTACTATCAAATATTCTTGAACAAGTCTACGTTATTGAATCTGCAACTGACATGAATTTTATGGAGGAGATGTGACAATAATGTTAGTTTGTAGCTCAAAGTATTGTATTATAGTAGTCAGTATAGTAGTTAGTATTGTAGTTCAAAGTGGAAGATATCAACATTCGTGTGTTTATACTGACGGACTTTAATCTACGGCGGAAAATTATGGTCACAGACAGCGCAGTCCTGGTGTTGAAGACCATTAGTTCTAAATAATCAAAATGGGGTGGTAAGATCGCCCTTGTGGTGCCCCGTCCAAACGATCCTATCTTTCATCCATAGCCTTAATTGGGGCACAATGATTTTGTATCAAGTTTCGATGTTATTAAAAAAAAAAAAGTATGTAGCTGTGTTTTTGTGATTACGATTCTCTGATTCATATTATAAGATGATTATTATTGAATATGAACCCGTTCACAATGATACGTGTGTTTTGTGTCCGGATATCACAGAAACAGTCATAATGTGTTCCGGACGTTCGGAAACTGAAATACTTTCATCTAATCAGAATGAGGTGGTAAGATCGCCCTTGTGGTGCCCCATCCAAACGATCTCATCTTTCATTCATAACCTTAATTGGGGAACAATGATTTTGTATCAAGTTTCGATGTTATTCAAAAAAAAAAAGATTCAATGAGTATATTTGTGCTAATCTACGAGGCTCAGTCAGCTAAGGCACCATCTTGAAAACTGAAGTCATCGATGGGTCCGAGTTCGAGTCCCGCACAAGGCATCGTTCCTCTCACTGAGCATCACTCCACAGTTTCATTATCGCTTGCTATTTCTCCCCCCTTTCCCACACATGGAATTTTTTGAATTTGTATAGCAAGAAAAATGTACTATTGTATGTTTCAACTTCAATAATATGCCTGATATTATTATCACTATAATTTAAGTCACAGTCAGTGTTGAATCGAGAAATTGGAAAGATGTGATGGAAAAATATGAAAAAAATGAAAAAAAAGCATTCAAATTCATGTTTCGATCCATTCAATATATAATCTGATGATATATATATATATATATATACATATATATATATATATATATATATATATACACATATATATATATATATATATATATATATATATATATATATATATATATATTGAGGAATAGGTCTCATATATATATATATATATATATATATATATATATATATATATATATATATATATATATATATATTCATCATCCACATAATATGTTCCATTAATATTCTGTAACTTCACATCCGGTGAATATGGCACTTCCACCAAGATCTTGACACATGCGCTTGCCGCACAGTTTAATTGAAAAAACTAGTTGTTGGCGTATTGGTGAAGCAAGGAATATATCATTGTATGTTAAAACACCAATAAAATACCTGATAATATCATTTTCATCATTCCAGTCACAATTGTTCGTGCTCAACAAAGAAATTGAAAAGATGTGATGAAAATAGAATGGAAAGATTGAACACATTCAGATTCATGTTTGGATCCATTCAAGGAATAATTTGATGATAAATATAGTCCAAAGGATATGTTTCATTGATATCATCTGTAACTTCACGTTCGGCGAATATGGCACGTCCACCAATATCTTGAAACATGCTAGCCGGCACAGTATAATTGACAAAACTCAGCTATTGGTTCATTTGTACAGCAAAACCCATATTATTGTTAGACGAGCTTCAGCGAGGATTCAATTTGACATACTGACAAAAATTGGTGTTCGTTTTTATGTTTTTTTGTTGTTGTTTGTTTTTATGTTTTTTTTCGGTTCTCCACAGGTCAAACGGCTACAGCTATTAACTTCAAACGTTTTTTTTTAATATGGTTCCACATCTAACTTAGATCTGTATAGTTTTGTGGCATTATCGGGTGGTAACTTTTAGATTTTTATGAATTTTAGAAATTTCAAAAATACCCATTAGAATAACACGACGGAAAAAAATTTTAAAAAATTTTATTTTCAAAAAATTGTAATTCTGTGTGAAATTGAATAACACTTCGATACACATCTATGGAAATTCTCAGCTTGATCGGGTCAGCCGTTTTGAAGAAAAAACATGAAATGTGCTAAATTGGTAGCACTCGAAGCAGTTTTTACCCATTTATAACCAAAATGTTACCCAATTGGCGAATTTAGGCGAAAGTTTGGCAATGAAGTCGACATACTATTACTTTCCGCTTGTCTAACAACGCGTATATAGCGTTTTCCTAGTATTTTACAACTCCAATAATAGGCCTGATATAATCATCATCATAATTCCAGCTGATTCCCACTTAGTGCTCAACCAAGAAATTGAAAAGATGAGAAGACAAAAAAAATGAAAAATTGAAAACAATAACACACTCAGATTCATGTTCAGATCCATTCAAGATATAATTTCATGATATATTATATGGTTGACAAAATATGTGTCATCGATATAATGTGTAACTTTACATTCTGCAACCATGGCACCTCGACAAATATGTCGAAAATTGATTGCCGGTACAATATAATTGACACTTCGCCAATTAAATCTATCTGAAGCTTTCACCAGAGCGAGTATATTTCCTTCACTCATTCATTAATCACTCTGGATTCTTTCAACATTTAATCATGATGTTTTTAGCTGTGGGTAGATGAACGAAGATGACTGAATTGCTTCAATGCAAATTAATAGAACAACAAGTTTAATTAAATGTCCATATTTGTTACGAGCATTCTTGATTCATCGTGATGATCATTGTTGAGTCTATCTGTAATCAGACAAAGAGAATATTATCTCTTCATTCAAGCTTCTTTCTTATAACATGAATGAATACGTTCATTGTGGAACTTATGTTTACTTTATACTCGTCAAGACTGTAACTTAAATTCAAATACCATCATGTTCGAATTTTATATAGATCTTACTATTCCTCCTCCATAGATATCTCAGAGTCAAACATATATATTGTGATTTCTTGTTTCTTGCCTGCGTCGTTTTACAATTGAGATGTACTTCCACCCTGCTTTGGCGAGGGTCCTTTGGGACTTGGGGCTAATGGATTGACAGGAAGGGATGCTATAAGGAAGAAGAAGGAAAAGCGGAAAGAGGATAAGACATCTCGTATTGCTGAGCTGCCAGGGAACAGAGTTCAGATTCGATTTGAAAAAAATAGAAAACATATTCTATTCTGAAAGTTGATACATATATGGAAAGATATGTGACCTTATATAAATATATTTTGTTGTATTAATACTGCATTTCAAGTTTGAACGTGTAACAGACGAACGTACTTGGTATGTTGGGAGAATATATGAATACATAAGACTTATGATAATTGCGAAGGAAAACTTGAGTTATATCTTTTTTGTTAAAAAGCATGACAAAATTTCACGCCAACTTTTTTTTGAGAATCATTTCAAAATGGAAAATGGTGATTTTCTGCCACAATTTCGATAAAAACAATATCCAGTGACCTTTTTCCCTGTTTTTAATATGCATTTAACATGTTATTATCATAGGACGTTCACGGTTTCTCAGATGGGTGGATTGAATTGATAATTATAAAACAGAGGTCAAAATTAAGACAAATTAATTCAAAGTACATTAATTCAAAATTATATGATAAATTACCCGAAAATATAAGATGTATTGATAAAATTGAAGTGTTCAAACATAAACTCAAAACTCTTCTTGAATATAAAGCATATTATTCGGTAGAAGAATATGCAAATGACAAAATCTGATTTCAAAATCCTAAATATTTTTTATGCTACATTTGTTCAAAATTAGCAATTGTGTCATATTCATTTCGAACTTTAATGACGGATAATATAGTCGAGGAAAATTATGTTGTATCTATTTAATTGTGAATATTTATAATTGTAAACTGTAATGTAAATTTAATTGTGAATATTTGTGAAATATGTTTTTCCATACACCCTTATCAGGATTTATCCTGAAGGGTATCACAACTGTGAAGTTATTGGAAATAAAAAATTATTATTATTATTATTATTATTATGAACACTTTCCATCACTTTACTTTGTATTGAATTCAAATATCTCATATCCATGATCACTCCTGTTCTCATTCATTTATTGGTACCAATTAAATCTTCCATCGCCTATACAAATCACTGATCAAATATTCAACATTCATTTCAGGTCAAAATGCTTTACATAACAAACATATAATTATGTATGCACTTATGCTATCTTATTGTGTTTCTTTATTGCATATTATGACCGTAATGCTATTCAGAATCAGGTCGTGTAATGCCGTAACATTTATCATGAGATCTCTACCATAGAGTGCTCTACTGTGAAATTATTCATATGAAAAACAGTCATTATTTTATGTTGTATTAATATCATCAGATATATCGACCGGAGTATCTGACATATATTCAATACTGATAAGTTTAATTCACAATATATATTATATATTGCTGTTTCCATTTGTATAGTTATTGATGATGAACGTGACTGATATATCTGATCAATTCGTGGGATGAAAATGAAACAAATATTTTTGAAAAATTTCACAAAATAAAAAATTGGCGCCAAATGACCTCGCTGTCGATGCGCCTTAAGAACTTCAATATTCATTCATTGAATTTAAAATGCATAGTTAATTGAAGTATACGGTATGCATGGATATGCTGATCTCAGAAGTAATCGTAGAAAAGATATTGTATGGCTTTCGTAAACGATTATGCATTAATAATTTCACTTTATATTCTTGTACATCTCTTTGATTTTCCCTGTTAAGAATAATTTTCAATATTCATCTGATATTGTCAACCATATATTTTATATGGGTGAGTGGACGTAAACTGTTGAAAAGTGAAAACAATTGGCCAAAACAGTGGAAGTTAATTTTCAATACACTTCCAATTTTGTTTCATCTTTTATGCTAACTGAATCAGAATAATGTTACACTTTACGAATATTGTCGTTCATTTATGAATACCAATTGGCTTTTTGCTGTGTTTCCAAAAGTTCTCACTGGAAAATTAATCTGAAAGAAATCATTCCAATAGTTATTTTATCACATCCAATTGTAGAATATAATGACAAATAAGTGTTCAAATTCGAGTTAAATAATTTTTTCCCCTTTTTAATTTTTGTATGATTTTGTTATCATCATTGTATTATCTCTTCTTTTCTACATTTTCTTATTCAAACCTATTCAAATTATATTCACTTTGCTATTATCTAAAATGTTGTTATCGATAATTTATTTTATATTTTAATTAATTGATTTTCATTCTATGTTTTTGCAATCTCATAATGTAAGACATAGTCTTGAATGAAGATATATATATATATATATATATATATATATATATATATATATATATATATATATATATATATATATATATATATATATATATGAATATATATATATATATATATATATATATATATATATATATATATATATATATATATATATATAAATAAATAAGTTCTTGAATGTTCTATCGTTCCGTGAATCCAACACAGATATACATAGAACCCAATGCTAACTAATATTACATAAGAGGTTAGCGGAAATCTCATTTATTCATGTATACAATTCAAAATGAGTTATTTTTAGTAAAAACATATCGGTTTATATGAACATCCAAGCAACAATTTTAAACCATGTTTCTATTATTTAATTAGAACCACCTGAGAATACGTACTTGTCAGATATTATTCATATAACATTTCTATTGCCAGACATACATTCCAACCACAATATCTCATTTCAAACTCGGACAGATATGCGGTATACAATTCTGTCTAACAATTCTTCTTAATGATATATCATTTTCAATATACACAACAAAGTTCTCTCGATAGTTTATCAATTTATCGTAGAAAATGTTTTATGAATGAGGTTTCGGAGATACGTGAGATACGATTTATTGTCAAATCATACCAATTTGATAGTTTTCCACGGCGAAAAGTTCGAACGATAAAAATGAGGATATTTCCCGATCTACGATCTTGAGATATTCTTACCATCAAAATACTATCACTCAATTTCCTGAATGGAACTTTTTTCATTTTATCAGTCGATTTATATTTAATACTCATCATAAATCGTGTCATGATAGTAATTTATGAATCACCCGACTGTGAAACGTGACTTCAGATTCGAATAGGAATGTGTTATATATGTATTCTCATTCAAGACCAACAAGGCAAACAATTCATTAACAAACAATAGCTGCCATAAACGACACAGAATCATTGGTCAACGGGTAGAATGATTTGAAGAATGGTAATAGATCAAGGAAAAGTAACAAATCCAAAATAACAAACGAAAACCTAAAGCTATAAGGTACTGAAATGAGAACTGTGTTATTAATTGTAAAGCCAAGTGACAGAGTAAATGAAAAAATGAAAATAATATCATATACATGCAAAGTGTGGTGGTGAGAAGAGGGAAGGGGGAAAGAAAAATCAAAATCAATCAATTGGATATGAATGATTTTCCGAAATTATCATTTCAAATACAATTTTTGAATTTCATTGTTTTTCTCATTTAATGATATTGAATAGCCTATATATATTTTGGTTGGATGGAGATTCTTTCTCACACTGACGAAAACTGAGCACAGTGAAAAAAAACATCTCTGAAAAATATGAGAATCTACGATTATATCATATTTGAAAGAATAATAACATAAGAATAGAACTTTCGCAAAAATTCAGTTGATCCAATCTAGCAATAAATATAATGGACATCAAATAATAATGCCAACTTCGAATTTGAAAGAAAAATCATCAACATACTTTAGCCACCCTCGTTGGCCAAGTCAACTAAGGCACTGCTTTGAATACTGAAGTTACCGTTTTGGGGTTCGACTCCCGTATAAGTTATGGGTTTCCACGTCTTTTCATTCATCACTACCCCGTAGTTTCATTATAACCTACTCACTCGTATAGCCTAGCTGTTGATGGGGTCGTTAAACATACTTTATGATCAGACAAAATACCATGATGTGTCCCTGTGTTTGTATCAAGAATGGTTCATTGCTACCATAACTATCACATTGTTGTGATTATCGGAATTCTGATAATTTTTCATTGTTGTATCGATGTTTATAGTCTTTGATAGTTGAACAACGCTTTTGATGTATATGCATAGTTGAATCATTTCTAGAATAATGTTATAGTATTCGATGCTTTTGTGGCAATCTCATCGCTCCATTCCAGATTTTGTGACTAAAGGCTACTAAAGTCAAGTCCGGTCAATGTTATATAAAAGTTGGTGAAAAGATAAAACATGGGTAACTGTTGTATAACAATCAGCACTTAACTGCTAGTTAGAGCCACCATCATGTTAGTGATCTCGACACTATGACACTTTATTTTGTAATTTTATTTGGGACTGGATTATTTCTTATCTAATATTCATTTTTGTACTAGATCTGTTTCAAATTGTGATGAAACAATGATCATTTATATATTCCAGTTCTGTCGCCTAACTAATGCCAATTTGATAGTATTTTTCTAGCTGTTGATGAGTTATATTTGATATGTGGTTAGATATAGATTCTCAAACTGCAATACATATTCAGTGAGGGTTGTTCTCAAAATTCCTATTTCCTCATCTACTACATATCGTTCCCACTGAATAGTGGTGAAACGGCCTAGCTTTTAGAATGTTTCTATTGAATAATCAATCTGGTCAAAAATGAATCTTGAAAAACAGAAAAACATGAAAATCTTGAAAAACACGAATCTCGAAAAATAGCAGTTATTGCATCCAATATTATCTTTGTGTTAGTGATCATTTTGAGGCGTCTGAAGATCATATACTGGAATAAAGTCGACTCGGTTTTGTTTGACATGAGTTTGGGTGTCCGTATCCTCACTTGTATTCTAACCACATTTTAAAACCATCCATTCATATCGTCAATACTGTACTTTCACATTTATTGTATCACATTTTATAACATGCTTCCTGATTATATTTGATGTATTGACTCCTTAATGCTTTTCAAAGTCGAACTGAAGAAGTTTTTGATCTTGAACTGTTTTTACTGTGATAATGAGTTTTTTGATACATGGAAGAATGTATTAGTAGCATAAGGTATGACTGAAGAATATAATAAGATTGAATTTATGAATGAATGTGGGGAATGAATGTATGAATGTGCAGTATGTTAATTGTGTATGGATATTCTTTTCATTCGCATGTAAATCTTATACATATAGTTCAGTTTCAGTTTATATTATGTTAGTTCTTATTATATTTTTGACGTTCCTTATATTTTATCATTAACTATTCTCAGAATGTGAAAATCAAATAGGCAGAAAAAAAATACCACTAGCTCATTCCACATGGCCCATATGTCACACCGAGTCGACTTTATTCCGATATATGCTCTTCAGCGTCCCCTCAGTATCTCCTCTCGTCTAAACGGACTTTGCCCGTGATTCGACGAGATCGATGCGCAAAAAAAGTCTAAATGAAATCCCATGGTTGGTTTGATTAAAAAACCTCTAATAATCAATACCTGTCTTTCATGTCATCGGATAGCTCCTTATCAATATAATGACGTCATCAATAATGAATGACATCGCGTCAGAGGATGATTGAGGTTATTGGGGCACCATCTATCGACGATATTACGAACGTGCCATTCGTTCTGATTGGTTGGATGAGAATACCTAACAAGAAGTTGTTGGAAAAAGTATGACCTACTCTGCGGATAATGGATTGATGAGTCTATTTGTTGTAACTTATTGCTGCCCTCTGGCTGAATAGATGACATCTTCATCTCGTATGAGATTTTGTGGAAAGCTGTTTTCTTCGGTTGGTTGAAATTCTAAGAATTGTTGAATTTTTTATGACATTTCTATTTCATTACGCTATTTCTCAAATTTCAATTCTGTAGCTTTTCAAAGTTAGCACATTCGTGTTATTATGGAAAAAGTACCGACAGTCCTCGAAGCAAATGCTTGGGTGAAGTACTAATTGGCCACGACCATCAATTGGTAGAGTGATTGGCCTAATTATAACATTATAGGCCTATCACTCATTTTTGTCTTTGCCCATCTTGTATAGTGATGAATTTTACATCTACTGTTAATGAAAAGAAGTGATCATTGCCCAAGAGTTTTACTTCAAATTGGAAGATATCAACATTCGTGTGTTTTATGTACGGATACATATCACAGAAACAGTCATATTGTGTTCCGGACGTTCGGAAACTGAAATACTTTTATCTAATCAAAATGGGCTGGTAAGATACCCCTTGTGGTGCCCCGTCCGAACGATCCCATCTTTCATCCATAGCCTTAATTGGGGAGCAATGATTTTGTATCAAGTTTCGATGTTATTAAAATAAAATAAAATATGGAGAGAGGTTTGAGCTATTTCACAAAGGAAATTATGATTAATCTCCGAATGGTTCAATTATGTTGTTAATTGTTGAAGTGGTTCAACCGAGCGCTCACCTTATGTCCACAGTGTCAAGATAAATTTGATATATCTAGATGCCAAGTTCCATCAAAATTTGCAATTCAATTTGTCCTGTGGAACACGGAATCAACTTTCGTTTCTACAAGGTTGATGCAATTGTGTATTCGCTCTCCTCAATAATTCCCATTTTCAACATGCTAGTGCAACAACAGTCAATTTTCAAATTTCTGTGAATATAAAAAACCTTAATATTATGAATACATTTTGATTGATAATTCCTTGAGGGAATGATATGATTAGGCCCAACCACAATTATATGCCATCTCGACCGTCATTCCATGCGAAAATATATATTTATTTCAACTTCAAATTAATAATTTATTGATGATTCGATCATGCATGCTTTATAACTTCTCTATAAATCCTTTCCAAAAGTATTCCAAAATGAGTTGTTTAACTGTCCGCTATAATCTCTAACTGTCACATTTCGAACACTCATATTGTTTATAACCGTCCCTTTGTTTCATGCGCTCCCTGAACTTGTGGGGCGGCGTACACACATTGAGGGTACTTAATACTGCATTCCACATTAGTCGACAGTCCACTGGGTTTGTGTTGAAGGGAAATTGAATGCCGTCAACGCATGGCTTATCAATGTCGCAAACAGATTTATTTATTCTCGTAGGTTCCTCTGGGCTGTTGATACGTTGATATTAATAGTTCGAGGGGATCCTATCAGCATATTGTAGTGGTATTGGTTTGGTTTATAGAATTCACGATATTTTTTCTAGAATACCGTAGATTCGTTACAAACAATCACATCGGTTTTAGTTGCATTGAATTCGTTTGGCAAGTTAAGAACCAAATTATTCCCCAATTTTATTTTTTCACGTGAATAATCTTATGATACCGTACTGAGAAGAAACTTTCTTGATTTTAGAGTTGATAATATCAGTAAGTGTTGGAAGACATTTCCTCCCCTCCCTCCCCCTCACTTTTGAGGATTGTGTATTTTTTTATATCATATTCAGTTTCAACGACGCAATATACTGATGAATACGATCTATTGGCGTCGGTGAATGATGAATGAGATGATGGATTGATGAGATAAAGGTTATTTTATTAGGATTTTTGGATGGTGGGTCTCAATCGTGAACGGTTCTGGACGAATCAGCAGTTTCACCGAGTCACTGATGAAGAAACACATCCATAACTTAGTCCCAGTGATTCTGAAAACTCTAAATTCGAACTTCTTGGGACAGAAATGATTGCAAAGTTTTGAAAACTTGACTCGATGCGACTATTCTGAAAGACATCTTTCAAAAGAGAAATCTGAATGGACTGTTATCAACTTTATTGCTCACAGTCCTAGCTATAGGTTATCTTTAAGCGATCAGTCAAGAGAATCGGTGCATGGGGACCCAAAATACGAGTTCCTACGAGACCTATCATATCACATATCATAGTATATCATGAAATTATCATTTTTACATGACTTACTGATTGCTTCAAGCTCTCACAATCTGAAATACAAACTTTCTTCTCAGGTTTTTGTTATAAGAATCTGACATTTAGGGTTCTACTGGAGGGCTAAAGTGACCCAAGTGTAACATTCAATATGGTCCAAGTGTAAAATATTTTGACTATGTTTCTCGCTCTTGCCGCTCTTTATTTCCATAGTGGTGACCAGTTGCTCAACTATTGCATTTTTCTGTTCGATATCATCATTTGTGTTGGACTAGGTTCAGATGGCCTCGGTTGGCAATGGGCTTTCGCTGAAGTTATTTGGATGGACTCAATTCCACCATACTCGAAAAAAGTGCTTTATTATTTTTTTTTCGCGCTCCACAGGTCAAAAGAAGATTCAAAATAAGTTGAAACTTGACATACACAACAGTCCTCATCTGACTCGATACTGTATAGTTTTGAGGCGTGATCGGTTGAACCACTTCTGAGAAAACTCATTCCAAAGTTTTCAAAAATCCCACGAGAATAACCCATGGGAAAAAATTCTCTGTAAAATATTCCATCAGAGAGAATTCAAATTTTCAGATAATTTCAATATAATAATGATACACATTGATCCCAACAATCACTCAAATCGGATCAGCCGTTCTGATGTAAAAATCATATGATGTAATTTTTGGTAATCACTCGAAGTTATTAAGATACCAATTAAATCCAAGCAACAGGTGTCACCAATTGATTGTCAACGATAAAAACAAAGCCTTCTTTTTATCATCAGAGAAATTGATCAGGAAATAGGATGGCAGTGACATAATTGTTCACATTTCCAGGTGTATATATATATTACTCCATATATATATATATATATATATATATATATATATATATATATATATATGTATATATATATATATGTATATATACATATATATATATATATATATATATATATATATATATATATATATATATATATATGTATATATATATATATATGTATGTATATATATATTTATATATATATATATATATATATATATATATATATATATATATATAAACCAATTCAAAGATGAGTTGAAAAGTCCTAGCTCATCCATCAACGCGGAAACACCTAACGCGTTTGCCTAGTTTACTAATATGAGATCAAACATGGCTGCGTTACAACACTATTATCACTGTTACTCATTAGCGAGTTTAATCATGCTTGTGTGTACAAACAACAGTAAGTGAATCAGTATTGCTACGGGTCACATAATAATGATGATCCCTCACTATCCACTTGTGTAGCAAGCTCACGTTTACCCGCCATGCATTCAGATATAACTCGACATAAGCCTGCATCTAAATTCAATGAATATTTTTTCGGAAAGATCAAATATTCTGGTTCGGTCAATATTCATGTATTCAATTATTATTTCAATATTCATCATCTGGGTCAATTCCCAGAAAATTCCTTGTGTATCAAACAAATATTTCAATATTCATGATGGAAAAAATGAATTGGTTTGAGAATATGACATGTTTGGAAAGTAAAATGTATACAACAGTCACAAAAGAATTTTAGATTCGTACAGATAATGAATGAGAGTTATTGAAACCTTCCATAAAAGGTTGAAGGGCTGATCGTAAATTCTTTGTATCAATTGACTTCGTTATTGAATATTGATGTCACTCACCCAAGCATTAGCAGGCATCATAATCATTTGTATGACTACTCGGATTTGGGGTTTTTTTTTTTTTACTCTTCAATGTTTGAATTTTGTGTCTTGTATCATCATTATGTTCTTCGTAACTTCAGTTTTAATGAGGTACATTATTCAGGTTCATTTTTTCAGAAGCAAATAATTTTAAAAACATGTCTTTTCATCATCTAATTCAACTCTACGTGTATCTATCTCACAGTTTAGAGTTTTGTGGATTCATGTCCGGTGTCAATTATATTGTGTTATACAACAAAGAGTCTTAAAAAAAAAATTGGGCTCCTTGGCCCGAGAGTTAGTTAAAAGTTAGTTGATAGTCAAAAGAAATTGTTCAAAGTTCGATTTCACGGATAATATAAATCTGTTGTTTGCGAAATAACTTAATTGTTATCATCAACCTTCATGACCGATGCTATTTTTG
Source organism: Brachyptera risi (assembly GCA_964007535.1). Lineage (NCBI taxonomy): Eukaryota > Metazoa > Arthropoda > Insecta > Plecoptera > Taeniopterygidae > Brachyptera > Brachyptera risi. The sequence continues at coordinate 49,120,450 of OZ023328.1, forward strand.
TATTCTGATCATCAATTACTCAAATAACACTTTTTTATCAATAGTAAACCCAAACTTCAGCCATTTTCCTCATATTTCCGTGAAACGTGATATGATCTATTGAATTGTTGTACAAAACATGAAGCCTCATTTTATTGGCCTTCGACCATATTTCCGATATTGTTCAGAGGTAACAGAAAGTTCACACGAAGTGTTGTGAGCTAGTCCAGTGAAGAATCTCTGCCAATTGAGTTGTGTGTGAGAAAAAAAAATAGTAAATATCTTTCGCCCGGTTCCAACAATTCACATCGAGACTTTATATTCAAAAAATTACATTTATTCAGATTCATATCCAAGGCTTTTCATCCAGCTTCAAGAGTGAGAGAAACTACTTCTGACTGATGGCCGTATTTTGAATCAACTGATGCAGAACTATCAGATGGATCGACATTGAACTGATGAACAATAAATAAAGGATATTTGTAAGAATTTTTTTTTATTCATTTTTTATTTAAATTTTTTTTTTTCAAATTAGTTTTTTCCTATTGTTCCGCGGGTAACGGTATAGAAAACGAACGATGTCAATTCAAGAAGAGGAGGATGAAGAGGATGAAGATGAAGATGAAGATGCGACAGGATTGGCCAGCCGGCATTATTTAAAAGGCCCTAGATGATGGTGTTTTGACACCCTCAGACATCAGAAAAAAATAATAGATACATTTTGGACAAGTCGGGCTGTCTTGCTACCGGTCCTTACAGATCCGAAGAATACTTGAATCTGGAAAACGGGCGATTCAGTCTATTAGCAGCAGCTTTCATGGTTCAATGAGTATATCTCTAACACACCCCATACGATCATGTTGAATACTCACCCACCATATAGTTAGATACGCGCCTGTATGAAAATACGTGTTTCGTGGAAAAAAATAATCCCAGCCCGTTTAGTTATGAATTCCTAGAATAATTCTGTTCATTGTGAATGTACAAGTGAAAGATTGTTTCTGACGTTTATTTTATATTTGTATCTCTACGGGATATGAATGATGAATGATGTATATTTATATATATGCATACATATATATATATATATATATATATATATATATATATATATATATATATATATATATATATATATATATATATATATATATGTATATATATATATATATATATATATATATATATATATATATATATATATATATATATATATATATATATATTTATATATATGGGAGAGAGAGAGAGAAAGAGAGAATGACCGTCAACAAATGAACAATCACAATGATCCATTGAGAAAACTTATAAAAGTGGACCTCGGAAATAATTATTTCAACGATCCTGTCTACATTCACCTCATTTCATGGCAGTGTCGACATTGCGGGTCATTTCACTCCCAATCTATTATCGACGTTTCCTCCACTTCTTTTCTGCCATTACTTTAATATACGTCTCGTCCTGAAATACTTCATTCAAGAATAGGAGAGATTCCATGGATAATAAATCCCAGTTTATACGTGGATGAATTAGGATTCAGTGCTAAGTTGACCTTGGGAGATAATAAGATAGTTGAAAATTAACTAATTGAATATCTCAATATTCTAGTTATTATTCCTGGAATATCCAATCGGATGAAATCTATTCATACAAAAGTGTGCCACTATGATTTATTCATGCATTTATTTGTATATGTACAATTTCAGGATATAACACTCTCCTAGGTGATTGTATAGGCCTGATCTATGATATGCATTGTATGCATAGGGTATGCAACCTAAGACAAGGGTGTTTCATAGTTTCCTCTGTCGTTCAGGTCAATGCTGGTATGGTTTCTTAGCAACAGGCTACGACCTTATCCCTCTCACTATTCAGAATCACTTGATGAAATAACGTCTCATCTCTTCATTCCATGATCGCATATATCATTCACCGACGCCAATAGATCGTGGTCATCAATATAGTGCGTCGTTAAATTCGATATAAATGAATGAATCATACTCCAATATTTTTGTATCCATCAAATGATTGAATTATGACATCATCAAATGATTATTTCACTATGAATGTTACCTGTGTTATGATTTATGATGATATATCATACCGTTCAAAAGAATGGATATATATATATATATATATATATATATATATATATATATATATATATATATATACACCGTATCGACTCCCATGGGCATCGAGTAGGGAACGTTTGAATCGAAGAAAGTGACATTATTGCAATCAAATGACAAAGTCAACATCAAATAGCACATTCTGTAATGGCGTATGAAAACCGACAGCAATAATAAAACTCTAAGTGAAACAAAATTGTAGACCAGATAATGTAACTTTGATATACATTCACTGCTAGTAACTATATAAGTTCGAGCTATTTACGATGTCGAAGATTGATTCGACGAGATTTTTATCACATCATAAATTGGAGAGTTATAGTACACCAGTACTCAAAATTATATACAACCGTGAACTAATAATGGTTCACATCCTCTACTTTCTATATACCAACTCGGTTGAGCCATCGCAAACCGTCTACCCTTTCACCTCCAACTAGCGCTCTCTAGGAAATCACCGTTTATTTTACGATCCTGTCAATCTTGTTTTAGTTGACTTGTAATGTTTTCCGCCGGCTGGATTCGAACACGCGTCTCTTTGATGGCGTGTTTTACTAGCAGACGCTATCCACTAGTCTTATCGAGTGAACGAGTTGAGCATGTCTGGATTAATAGGTCTTCGGGGAGAGATAGTTTGTGTGACGCCGACCCCGTATTGTGTGTCTTATCAAAAGACACCTTCACTAGTATTTGAATTATGACGTCATAAACATGACAGGGTTAACACCGGTGGGTGATGAGAGGCACCCAGGGGGCAGGAGGGGGGGGGGGTAAGTGTAACTATGAGCCGAGCTATGAGCAATAAAATGAATGAGTAGGATATGATTGTCAGATTATTTTGGGGAATGGTGTAATGAGGATTGGGGAATAGGCCTGATACTCTGACAGTTTTAGTTTTTTTTTATAATTGTCATATTTTGATAAATTCCATTGTTTCAAATTTCAAAAGTTGGTAAAAAACTATCGTATTGATTTTTATTTCAAAATAATATCAACCCACCCTAATATATAACACCAATATTCACAAAGAATCTGTTCATATTCATTATTATTCTTCCCTCCAAACTTTTCTCGTTGCCATAGTAACCCAATACACATGCTGTATAACTTATAGCAAAAAGCGGACTTTGAAACGCACAAATCTGCTGGACATTGTTGTCCATCTCTTTCAACAATGTGACATCCCGCGACATGGTACTATTGACGTCATGTCGGAAATGTCGATATTTTAATAAATGGATGTCACACTTGACAGTATAAACACGCAGCCATGTCGATAAAAAAACATGACGTCACATGATTCAAGTAGTCGGACGGTCATTATCGGGCGAACAGCTGTCTTCTTTATCACGCTTTTCACTAACGAGATCTGATTGGCTGTTGGACATGATATGTTGTCGATAGTTTGTAGTCTGTACTGAAAAAACGTATTTGTCATTTTTTACAATGAGCGTGATGAAATGAATTTATCATACAATTTTAGAAAACGCAATAGTAGAGGGGATGATCTTTTAAAAGTTGCAATCAATATATAAAACACATAAATATAAATATATACGTATATTTAGCTGAATAATTTGTCTCTATATTTTGTCTATTTGTGAAAAACTTGTGAGCGATTGTTTTCCAAATTGATGCATTATGCTCTATCGAATGATTCTCATCTCACCTGTTTGTGGACAAACCGTGGTACATATTGACTTTTCAACATTTTCGAAATGATTGTCGAACAATTCTTTCATTGTCATACGAGGTCTCGTGTGATGTTTCAAAATACCGTTCATACTTCTCTCAGAAGTTATTCTATTATATTGTCGACGGAAAATGTGGAATTTCCTCTCTATGGTATGATGATGATAATGTTGGGAGAGTGAATGATTGGATTATTTTTGATTGAATAAGAAAAACATGCAAAAGCCAATATGAAACGAAAACTTTGTACACACAGTAGAATGAAATGAAGACTTCTCAATGATATCATATTGCCATTCTCATGATATTATCATGATAATAATGTCATGATAATATTCTCATTCGAAGTGATCGAAGTTGATCCTATTTATTTCATCTCCTTTTGGATCTTTTAAAGCAATATCTTCATGAAAAATTATTCCATCAAATGGTGGTGAAAAGGTATCGGTCTAACACGGTAGTATATTTCTCTCAACTTTAAAAATCACGCATCATCCCGTGCAATTCAGCGTGGGACATAATCAGTTCAAAAAAGTACCAAACAATCCTTGCTCTTGGATTCGATTTTCAAACACAGACAAAATGATCTACGATTGTTATATTTTTTCACGAATATAATCAGTTGATTTGAGAACGCAGAAGAACGTTTACCGGAATAAAGTTGACTCGGTCGCGTGAAGATTTGCAGCCCTCGGTAGCTCGGTCAGCTGAGGCACCGCTTCAGAAACTGAAGTAACCGTTGAGCGTGGGTTTGAGTCCCGCACGGCATAAGGCATGGGTTTTCGTGAGCGTCCTTTCACTTATCATCACTTCATATAGTATCATAATTACTTGCTCATTCGTACCCCTGTATAACCTAGCTATTGGTGGGGTCGTTGAGCAAACAATGATCATCATGCGTGCAATGGGCTTTGGGGTACTTTTCAATCGATGATCGTGAAATGTGTTATCATTATTATTATTATTATCATTATTATTATTATATTTTGTGAAATAAAAAATCTTCTGAAAAAAAAAAATTATTCAATTTAAAAAAAAAAGATTATTATTATTGAATGATCTTTATTGCTGGCGAAATTCGGCAGGGCCGTTCTTACATTTAACCAGGAATTAAATTAAATCTCAGGAAAAAAATTAAATACACGGAAATTACAACAAAATACAGAAGGATACATAAATACATACAGTTGTCGTACACAGAGATAAATAAACATTAGGTATAAACTTACAACAAAATCACTGTAACATTAAAATTATATTTGTATAACAAAATATTTTCAGTAAAACTTACCACAATTTTTTTTCTTGTACTCAACATTCATAGAAAAGAGAAAGAAAAGCAATATTGAAAATAAGCATCAATTGGAACTAAACAATAAATTCAGGGTTCGAGTGAGGTTAGACACCCAAACCCATGTCACACAACCGAGTCGACTTCAGTCCGGTTCATACTTTTCACGGATGGACTATTTGATCGCTTATTTATCAATTTGTCGTTCTTCTATATACACTATATGTGTATATTTCTTCAAGATTCCACCATTCATGAACAATAAATGTCACAAGTGACAAATAATAATTGATCTATATATATATATAATGATCGAAAGAATGATAATAGATTGAGAAAATGATACCATTATGAAATAAAAGAAAAAATCTGAAGCCGCGAGGAAGTTAAATGAGAACTTTCTAATGGGTGGTAGGGATAAAAAAGTAATTACTCATCAAATTCATCCGAATCGGCCAATTGGAGTTCAAATCTGGTGGTCATTTCTCTGCTTCCCTAGACTATACAACAACCAACATCCAAGGAATCAGTTCCAGTAATTAAAGGGTCCAGATTCAATTCCCGGTTGGCACAACTGTATATATATATATATCCAGTTGTGTGTATGTGTGTGTTTGAAGCTCAATTCACTTCCCACTTGTATTGTGTAGGCGTATATCGTAAGCACTGCGCGTCCCAGACTAGGCTTGACTTATATCCAACCCCCATTCCCCACCCAACCAACGTGATGCCTGGTGTGGGGTGGGGGGGGGGGGGGTGAGAGAGACAACTGCAGTGAGCTAGTTCCAGGTGGGAATGAGAGGATATCATATAAAGTTGGACAAAGGTGTACGAAATAGATAATTCATAGAGTAAATTGAATTAACTAATTAAAAATGTTCTACTAGTCAGGTTGTTCAGTGCCAAGAGATTCTCAATGCAACGTGTATTTCACAATGGAAATATAAACATGAATAATTATAAATATATATAGAATATTAATATATATACTGATAAGTTGTGACTTGGACTCGTTGGAGTGTTTGTGGTTATCTACCAACATAACACGTGAAATATCCTCGTCATTATTCATTAGTTGGTATTGGTTTTATTAGTCATACCTGTGGTTACACAATGTAATTATCGTTATTATTGTGGACTGCTCTCAGCATTCGTGACAGTAAATACACAATACATGCATTGTCCGTTTCATATATATGTTAATTTCATCCGATATTATTTCATCAACATTTATTTGTCACTTTTATTAACAAAGTTACTTTGAATGAATCAGTAGTTCAGTCATTCTTGTAATCACAGAGACGAGTTATACTAATTGACTTGAATGTTTACTAATTGCCTCGATAGATTAATGGTTGGGTGATTCTGGAATAGACACCTTGAATAGCTTGAATGAAATAATTTATGTTTGATTCCTAAATATCGGAAAGAAATAATTAATTAGTATCATGACTAGAATAGCGGAGAAAAGCTCCAGTTAGCAATGTCATCAGTAGACAACATTAGTTTTGATAGTTTAAGATAGAACATTGGTCTTGTAAATCAAAATCAAGGTTCAACCTTCTAAAACTTTGAAAAGAATGAGCCATCTAGTGGCGACGTTTGAACTAGAGCGGGATGTTAGTACCTGCGTTTGAAAGTCCTTTGCTGCCAATGCCATTCAGCATTTTTATATTTGTTATATATTATATGTCTCATATGTTCACTATATACTGAGAGATTAACATATTATCAGAGTGAGTGAAATGAGAGATAATGCGAGTTATAGGCCTATATACCTTGGTGTTTAACCTCAAACCCTGTGGATTAGCAGACCAACTTTTTCAACAGTACTAAAACTCTCAGAATGCAATACCATGCAGCGAACTTGTACGCTAGGTGGCGATATATATTCTATGAATTCTGATATTCTGAAAATAGTCTATTGGATTGTTCTGTTCTAAGATTCGAAAGGATTACAAACCGAGAGGGTAATAGAGAAATTCTGATTCATAAAATGGCCAACATATGCAATATACGTAGATAATGATGTATTTTGTTCTGAACAATGTTTGGCTCACCATGTTGATGATGTAATTACAATGCTTCAGCAAGGATATTATGTTCATGTAGATGTGGCCATTTTCCTTGTCGCCGATTGTACCTGATTCTCTAAGGATATCAGTGTTCAAAGATGCGGTTTCAGACGTGTAAGGAAGGCGGGGGGAGGGGGAGGGGGGATCAGACGACGGATTATGTCTTACAAGGAGGCTGGAAGGAGTGGAGAGGGGGGGGGGGTGGGAGCTAAGAGGAACGAGGAAGGAGGGTTTCTTTGTAAAGGAAATAATGGAACTTGGCAAATGCATAGAGCCTTGTTATTTAATTTATTATTATCTTCAAGTGAAATCGTCTTAATTTCACTTCTAAATGGGTTTCAAGTTGGGTAATATACTAATGGTATAAATAATCTCATTAATGTGTTTTATTCAAACATTATAAAGTTATTTACGGATAAGAAGCTTATTGTCATTAATATAAGAGTTGAATTAAGCATCAAAGACGACGCAATTCTATTATAATATTCCGTTATTGTAACTCTGTCGTTTTAATTTATTATTTAGTCATACATGTTTTATTAGAGTTACATACTGTTAATATTCACGTCTTTTGGCCATTGTCAGAGTAATATTCCCAGTATGAATGTCTTGTGAAGCCGTTCTTCAGCCTGAAGTCACAGTTCGGGGAACGACACGAGCGCACTCACAGGGGAAGATTTACCTCACTACGTGAACGACTAGAAGAAGTACGTGGATTGTCGTCCGGTGTAATGCCAGCTTTGTATATCTCAAGTCAAAGATGGATATACTCACCCTGATAAAATCAGCTCTTTGATATGATATCGTATCTATAATTGATATCAACGAATTCCGATTGCCTTATTGACCAGGAAGTGAACACTATTTTAATTCACAAAAACTGGCACATTTAGAACAGATGTTAGCGCACTCGCTTCATGGGATCCATTTTCTCGAGTGGATTCAAATCAAGAAAATAATCATTCGAAATTTTTTCAAAATCTTCAATATTGTTTTCATGCGTAGTCCTAATTGAAAAACAATGATTTTGTATCAGGTTCCGATGTTGTTTCAAGAAAAAAAATATATACATATACCCACTTCAAATTTTGGAATGTATAATTTTTGGGGTGGTACAATCCATCCATTGTGGTGTCGAAACCGAAATATCCTAACCATCATCCGTGGCCTTCAATGTGGAAAAATCATTTAATATTGTAACTCACGATTCTGTATCTTATATCCGTGTGAAATAATTTTGTATTCAGTGTCTATAGTCGACATCTTAGATATTTTCACGTGACATTTTTAAAATTTTCAGACCAGTGAGATCGACCTCGTTTAGCCGCATCCAAATGAACCTACCTTCAATTCGTAGCTCCTGAAAAACACATATTCTGTATCAAGTTCTGATGTAACCTGAAAAAAGTGAGACTAGTGTTTAGTACAGCGAATTCAGTAGCGCCCTAAATCTACAGTGTCAGTCTACTGGTGTCACTTTCTACCCCCGCGGGTCTGTGTCAACAAAGACGCGGGTAGCACTGATGGGAAGAGGGTGTGGTGGGGGGGAGCTGAAGAGGGAGGGGGGGGTAATGCCTATCGATTCAGCACTTGAAGTGTTTGAACAATCGATATGTAAACACATCGATTGCGATATTGCAGTAGCTACAGCACATACTCGATGATCCAGCATGCTTGCATTGTGTCCATTGAAGGCCCACGAGGAGAAGGCGGGGGGGGGGGGGGGGGGGGTAGGAATGATGTGTCGCGATGTAAACTTCAACCTTGCATGAAATCTGCAACCATTGACAAGAAGAACGGATAAAACGAAACTATTCCTGACAAAAAATAGTATCGTAATATAGGATTCTGCAAGTAAAATCTTTGAGTGTATAGTATATCATTTGTCCCGCTCTCTCTCTCTCTCTCTCTCTCTCTCTCTCTCTCTGTCTCTCTCTCTCTTCCATGTATACATCTATATCTACATCTCCATATATATATATATATATATATATATATATATATATATATATATATATATATATATATATATATATATATATATATATATATTTTTATATATATATATATATATATATATATATAAATATATATATATATATATATATATATATATATATATATATATAAATATATATATATATATATATATATATATATATATATATATATATATATATATATATATATATATATATATATATATATATATATATATATGTATACATATTCATACACACACATACATATATTTGATTATTCATGTCACTGTGGTCCTAACCACTGATAAATACCTCGTTCACGCTATACTTACACTAACTTACAGCTCTCATAATGTAAACATAGTGTATACACGGGGTATATAACTACCACATATCAGATCTTGGTAATTTGAATAATGATAATGTTAATAATAATGATAATAATAATGGATACAGAAAAAAAACAAAAAAAACATCACAACCAAGCATATTTTTTTTCGGTATGTGAAATGGAATCTACGCTACGCTTATCTAATAATCATACGTACTCGGTCACACAAATTGTGAAGGTTCCGAGCGACAGTCTTTCCTCTTTCATACCACTACCGCACGGCTGATCCCAGCTTCTACCTTCTTCATTCGTGGATACAAGTATGGCATTTGGTTTTCTCGTAATTATTATCACTATCGCTTCTGTTATACATGTTATTTATTTACTTTACAATGATTGTAAATAGTTACATTAGTTAAAACGATCCCATCTTTCATCCATAGCCTTATTTTTATTTTGGGAATGTTTTGGGGAACAATGATTTTTCATCAAGTTTCGATGTGATATGAAAAATAAGAGTTATGAGTGAGAGGTTATTCAATTTCACTTTTTCAATTTCACTTCATTTTATTCTGTGTAATAGAATAACTGATATATAATATGAGTGAGGATAGTGAAATCAACAGAAGCCCGCGTAAGAACACAAGTTCTTGAGTGCGGGCTGACAAAATAAAATCATATTAATAATCATGTACAAAATTAACGAGTTGTAATCAGGTATATTCTTTAGAAACAGTTCATTATCTATTCACTTATGTTTTCGGATCTTCTTTAGACACTCATAGCCTTTCAAAATCCATTTGTGAATCTTTCCGATAAGAATTACAATAATGATTACTTTCACAGTGAAAAACAAAAACTATTGATTCAAGTGGCGTCACTGTTCTCATCATACAAGAAGTTATTACATTCTATTCAATTTACAACTCTCATTCCGGATGTAAATTGACATTATATTTCTTCATCGTCCACTTCTATACGAATATTTCATCACATTTTACTCCATTATGCAACATGCATGATGTATTTTCATCATTCTATATTTTAAGATTGGCTCATCTCTACTATTGATGACATTTAATTTTTGTATAGATGTATGGTTTGAAAAATGAAATTCCTGATATCAATTCAATATGTTTACTTTTCGGTTATTCAATTTTATGTCTTGTATTATCATTATTTCTTTGTAACTTCAGTTTTGATAAGGTTCGATATTCAGGTTAATTTCTTTAGAAGCAAATAATTTGAAAAAACATGAATGTTATTATCGAATTTATTTCATCGTATCTATCCCACAGTTGAACCCTTTTGGGGTTTTTGGAGTTATGTTCAGTGTTAATTTCATTGTGTTACCCAATGGAGAGCCTTGAAAAAAATGGATACAAAATAAAAATGGCAACTATGAAAATCAATTATTACGTTCTTTTGTAATTTTCGATAGGAACAAATAGCTCAAGAAATTATTGAAGATATTCCTCTTCTCGATATGAAAACTGCTCGGTTTTGCATGGAACCACTCATACTATGGTGGATCATTAGACAGGAGCTTCTTCCGGTCAATCCCACATCCGGTCAAGCGCCATGACAGTTTCATTATTGATGAAGATCGAACTTCTCAAAAGCACGTGTTTCAACCGATTGAACAGGTTTAACTGATAATATACTTATTTTCAATGTCATATTTCAACCGCATCAGTACCTCATATTTCCTTTACCAAAATTGTGACCAAGATATTATCCCATTTGTTGACTTGACTATATCGCTCGTTCTCTCAAATTGAAACTGATTTTAGAATACATTCTTGATGGTTATAGTGTCACACAGTGTACGTAAGGGTTTTTAAAAAAAAAAAAAAAAAAAAAAAAAAAAAATATATATATATATATATATATATATATATATATATATATATATATATATATATATATATATATATATATATATATATATATATGTGTGTGTGTGAGTACACGCGTGAGGTCATTCCCTCATGGCTTGGCCGGGCAGTGCTTCGGTGACACGTTTCTCGGCGGGACAATCGCACAAAGCTGGAGAGATATGATATGTTCCAGTTGCCCTCCAGCCTTCGACTTTCACCTTTGAACTTCACATTCTGTTTTACATAGCATTTTTTTCTATGTAAATTCATGAAAAAACTTCATAGGGATGTGGTTTTGGTGTGTTTTTTTGCCGATAACGTATGGTCGTGCGAATTGTTTGCTGTTGGTGAAGTGTGATTGGCTGAGCTGTATTCTCGCTGGTGTGGTCATTGACCTCGTTGAGAACATGTTTCTGATTTTAGAAATACAAATTCGATATATTCTAGAACTCAAATCAGGTCTCTCTCTCTACCGCGACTGTCAATTGAAATATCGTTCTAAACCTGGACGGTTCTAAAGGACTGAGACTTTGATTGGTTGTCAAAAGATGAGCTGATCACCTCGTAATCAGAAGATATTGATAGGCTCAGGATCTTATTGAATGAAAAAACTTGAAAATACTCGTGGGCTGCTCACCTCATAAGCAGTGCTAAGATTTTGCACCAAAGATATGATGGTGATGAAGAAAAAGTGGGGAATGTTGACATGGTATTCAGCTCTTCTGGTAGATACTAATCGATCATAGTTTTGTTTTCTTGAAGCTAGCCAGGCGTGAGATGATTTTTCAAATTTCAGTCGCGTTGAGGAAAAATAGTTTATGGTCATCAAGTCGAAGTTAAAATACCTTGGAACAATTTTAATATCGAGGCATTTCGCAATATCAAGTGATATAAGATTGAGAATCCCCGTATAGCCTAGCTGTTGGTGGGGTCGATGAGTAAACATTAGAATAAAATATGAAGAATATAGATATTGTAGGAAATATCTCTCGAACATGATAGTCATCTACAAACTCTGGTTCGAAATTTCACTGAATTTTGTCGAACTTCCTAAACATGTCCACCATTGTCATCCTCACGACTTAAGATAGCTATATTCTGTATGAAGAAATTTTCCACTCCTTTTCTACATGTTACCATGAGAACAATTTACAGATTTGTGAGCAAAAGTTCCTCCTTAATCCACATGATTGTTACCAAAATCGCACAGTTGTGAGGTGGAATTTCACCCGTGGGGCGCGCTCAACAAAAAAAAAGAAATACAAAACCAGAGAAAGATATGGTCCGAACTGATTGGAGGTTTACGCAAAGACCTTAGTATCTAAGATACTAAGGTCTTTGGTTTACGCTTGTGCTCATCCAATCAGATAGTGCCTGACTTCAAAATGAATATAATTTTCTTTCCAGAAAAAAATATTATCATTAATCAATGTACTTCCAGATCGATAAGTGAAAATATGTAATCCAACCTCAATGAGAGAAATAAATTCCTTCAATACTTCCATTCCATATTTTCACAATCATCATGCAGATCTTTTGTGAATTGTCAATATCGATTTTGTGATGGAAAAACGTTTCATATATCAAATAAAATAACTCTTCGTGAACGTATATGTCTGTTCTCCACTCATAGGGCTTATCCACGTCAACGTACTCCGTGGATGTCACGAACTTTACAGATCAAAGTTGAATTAAATCTCGTATTGACAAATACATCTAATATGATTGGTTTCCATGTTGACTCGGTATTATCGAAAGTCACATATAAAAACAGATTGAAAAAATATTCAAATCAACGTGATATTTTTATATTCGACATAAAAAACGAACGGAGTTGACATTTTATTTGTAACATCGTTGAAAGTCGCAAATTCAAAGAGTGAAAAATATAATTTAGAAATTCTCAGAAATATTTTATTCATAATTTAGATTTACCATTACTTTGAACTTTAGCCGATTTCAGTTCAGTTATTTGTGATGAATAACATTATAATAGCGATTTGAATCACGGAATAGAAACCCGATAGGTGTTATCTCACATGACGTCATAAAAGTACTTCGTATAATCACGAAACCAACGAAATTATGAAGTTAATGATAGATAAAGAGATGATCAACTATTTTTTCGAAAAAATATTGCAATGGTAGAATCGGAAGAATGAGTATAATTGATATTCAAATTCAGTCGAAATTTTTTATTTCGGAATAATGACCATATACGTTGGCACAATAAAGGTTAAATTATGCATTATATATAGAAACGGTGACAATAAATATTTTGGAATTGATTTTTTGAATGGCATGATTAATATACCCATCCTACCCATATTGCTATTCCTCATAAAAATGCCCACAGATTCGAATAATACTGAAATAATCAAGTTTTGAATGATGTAAATCATCAGGATTAAAAGATTCATCCAATCCATGAAGAATAATGATAAATAATGAATGATATTTTTCAAGATGGTATTGCGTGTCCATTTGGAACTTGCAGAATTTCGATATCGAATATCGATTGATTTTCGTTTCAGTCGATATCGAATGATGAACGTATCAGAAGTCTTGAGTATTTCATTTGACAATAAACCTACCTATTTGGTTGTCATAGTTACTGTCCATGAGTGATATGACTGGACCGTCTCCGGCCACGATCAGGATCAATTTCCTCTGCCATGTCCACATCGATTGAAACATGGCATGACATTTTTTTTTCAAAATTAAAATTTCATTCATTTCAGGGTTCTTGTTATACATTGGATCATAATTTTTTCGAAAATTGACATCTGAATCTTGATATACAATCATTGGTTGTCAATTAAATCCAGGTAATATTCCATGAGAACGTTTCAAACCGGCACCTCTTGATTGTTGTTGTACTTCTAAACGATCTTGTCACCAATATAAATCATTATGTATCGACTATATCAATTTAGAAATAAGCAACTTTGACTGGAAATGCGTTTTCCATTCTAATTGCCGAGTTTTTCATGTATTATTGATTTCTCATTCCAGTAATTTACAATACTTCGAATCATTATTGACCGTAGCTCGGTATTGGATGAATCAAAATATCAGATATTCCAATTCAAAATGTGATAGATCGAAATATCGGAATCAATCGCCTACCATACTGAATATAAACTCTTGATGCACGTAATAATTTATTCTTGTGATTTAACAGTTTATGATATGCAAGAACAGGAAGACATCGTCAACTTATCTCCGCTTTATTCTAGCGCCTGCATTTTGCTTGAATAATCTCGGTTCTAAACTTGTACCAAGTCCCCAAGGGTTGATGTTCTGAGGTTGTCAACTTGAAAAGGCTGTGAATATTCCCGAAGAGAATGAAGAACACGTTCAGAGACTTTGCGAGATGCTTTATGACGTCACCATTCTATCCTTCGTCATCAGAGAAATTGAATGATTAAATTAGTCGTGAGATTTCGTTGAAGAGTGGTGTTTCGATATAGGCTTGTATCTTTCACTCTCTCGACGCGCTCTCACTTTATCTCTACTTATCTCTTTCTCTTATACCTTCTCTTATTCTCTCCTTTCTTTCCCTCTCTTTCTATCTATCTCTCCTCCAACACTCACACCCAGGACTAGGATTTTATTCAAGAATAAAGCCTTTCTCTATCAAATACTTCTTCGTTGAGGGGTGTTGAAAATATTTATCATGATATATCTTCCTTATATATATTGGGTTTTAACGATGCACTATACTGATGGCTACGATCTATTGGCGTCGGTGGATGATGAATGAGATGATGGGGTGATGAGATGAAAGGTTATTTTATTGGGTGTTTTGGATGGTGGTAAGGAGTCGGTCGTGGCCTGTTGTTAAGGAAACATCCCAGTATCAACCGGAACGACAGAGGGAAACCACGAAAAACTCCTGTCAGGATGGTCGACCACGGCGAGAATCGAACCCCGGTCTCCCGAATGAATCATGATATTATATATACTTTCTTCCAAGAATCTTTTTCACTATCAGGAATTTACAACGTCATTGAGGAATATTTAGCTTACATTTGGTGATAAGAGGATCAATATGGGTGAAAAACAAAATGATTGGATTACAGCCTAGTATGGGTCAAACATTAGTAGGTCTATGCATGTTAGTTTCCAACGTCTAGCTCTCATTATGGTCACAATATCAACCATTTTCCAAAACAACTCTCTATTATTTCTCATTCAAAATGAGTGATTTGTAATTTTGATTAATGGAATTGATGTTGAGTACCCGAAAGACCTGGATGATATCAAACTGACTTCTTCTAAGATTTCACGAGTTTCAGATGTCGGATTCATTTTGTGATAGAAAGTGTTCATTGTGATCTAGGTGAATATGATGACGATGAATATGAATTTGTAGATAACTGTTTTTTCATTCATCCAGAAGAGATGAAATGAATTATGAGAAATATTGATGAAGGATGGGGATAAATAATAAAACAGATGTTATTTTATAGATCAAAGATTAGTCTCACAATCTCGTTACTGGTCCTTCCGCCCAAGAATCGGAGGATTAGCGGTTACCGCACAGATCGATGTAAAGACAACAAGATTTCCCCAAACCTCACTGAAAATCTGGCGACTCATGGTTCCCAGAAAATATACTCAGTGTTTTTCGTAAATTGAAAAAAATAGTTTTTTCAAAAAGAGTTATTCGGTCCAGCAAGATATTATTTCACTGAAGATAAAGACAACAGTCATGAAAAATATAGATGGGAAGAAAGATAGTTGAATATCAGTGTGGTATATCCACACGGATGAATGTGATTCTGACCTACATGCGAACTATAACTGTATAAAGTTTAATATATAATTATAGAAATCATTTCTTATCAATCGAATAATTAAATTTGGAAATTTACTCATAGAGTAGTGTGACGAAGAAAAACATGCGGAAATATATATTGTTCTCTTTCAAACAAGTTTCTATTCCCTCTTGACCTCTACTGTATCTTCTTTCATTCTATATTATAATCTCTAAAAGCCTCGACGATTTCACTCTTTGAGAACCCTCCCTTCTTATAGCGTCTATCTTTACTGCATAATCTGTTTACCTAGCGCCTTGGCCGCCATGTTTGAATGGCCTCGGGCCGTCAAGGCGAAGCGAAGAAGAAGAAGAAGACGAGCACTGGGATCAGTAATACGCAAGGAATAATACAATAAGACAACGGCGGGAAAGAGTGCTATCCTAGCGAATAATGGTTCTTTAAAAGGATTGTTTTTTCGTGAAAGAGAAACTTTCTGCGACATATCAACGATTGTTTGGTTGAACGATTATCATTTTGATGAATTCTTGACGTTTCTTTGATGTTTGAAGATCTGAGGCAATCTAGTGAATTATATTTTCTGTTATTTCATTGGTTTTCTCGTTTCGCATCTACTCTTGACCAACTGTCAGACGTTCATTCTTTACAATTGATGCCTCTTATAGTCGACCTGCCCACTTTTCTTCAATAGAACACAATATATATTCAGGTTCAAGAATCTTCAGGGTTAAATATGAATGCGCACTCCCACAACACAAGAGGTAAGCAGGATATCCACCGAAGTCACCACAGAACCAAACTAGGCCAATGAAATGCGGACTCCATAAATATAAAATTGTACAATAAATTGCCATCGGCAATTAAAAATAAATCATCCTTGGATCAATTCAAACGTATATATAGGGTATTCTCAACTGAGTCACCCATTACATTGTTGAAAGAGAGAGACAACAATGTGCACCAGTTGGAATTGACCAATCAGAATGGTTGGCAGTCCACCAGTTCGCTGTATTGCTATGGTAACGATTGTTTGTCGTTTGTTACGTGCCAACACCCGATTGATGAGTTTCTTCTTGACCAAATGTTACTATTCAATTGGTGAGTACTTGAATGAAAAAATAGACATTTTTAATCAAAATACAATAGAAACTAGAAGTGAAAGCAAAATGGATTTTCGTGAAAAATTTGAAAAGAAATCAGATTATACCTTTTATAACTTCATTATATCATTACTGGACTCAAATTTGATAGTATTTAGTTCTTAATTCTTGTCTGCACATCCTCTAAAACTTGTGTAATTCACATTATTTTTTTGTGACACGGATTTTTTAGTACAAATGAATACATCAATGTGTGAATGTGTGCATTGAGTCCATTTTTGGGGATTTTGATAACATCAGTCTGGGTGGCCGGCTGACATTTCAACATATCGCTATTATATCTAACCGATAAAAATTAAAATAGAAGACTCAATGATAATTTGAGCTTTGATTCAATTGATATTTATCTCACACATCTTCTGATGACTGAATACAAGTGAAATTCACAGAATAAAACATTACATCAAATTGAATTTTACCGTCGATATTATTTTATCTGAAATGTAATATCACCAATATATCGTACCATAAAATTATTCCAATCCACTAAACTTCTATATTAATGTAACCGAGAGAGAAGACATAATCCGTTTATTTCTATTGTTGATATAGTGAGCTTCACTCCCTTGATAACCACCCCCCCACCCCCACCCCCTCCCCCCCTTCAAACCCTAAACCACTCAAAACACGAACCACACATTGAATGGGATTTGAGGATAAAACAATCGAGTTAAAATCACTCTATAAATTTGAATATAGAATTAAATTATAAGATTTAGAGATTGTCGAAAGTGTTTTCGTGTTATTTTGTTGGTAATTGAATTGTCTTATTTGGTAGATGTTTAGAACCTAAGTGAAATAGCATTCAATTAGGCTTGTACTGCTGTTAGTTTAGTAATTCCATTACTACCAACCTACTGGCAAATAATAGCGACCGCTAGAAACACATCACGTGTTGCCAACATTATGCGAGGAATATTCGTGACAACTACTAGGATGGGTCTGTAGAACATAAATGAAGCCGTTTCAGACGACAAGATGTTTTATCGTGAACAGAAATTGACGTAAAATGTTCTTCTCAAATGGCA
This sequence comes from Brachyptera risi, assembly GCA_964007535.1. Lineage (NCBI taxonomy): Eukaryota > Metazoa > Arthropoda > Insecta > Plecoptera > Taeniopterygidae > Brachyptera > Brachyptera risi. The sequence goes on from OZ023328.1 coordinate 49,138,784, forward strand.
ATAAAATATATTAGTAGGATCAATAGTATACATGTCGTATATATATCGAATTATGAAAACGGTTCTGGTGAAAGTGAAAGCAGAAATCACATTACATACATTGTATTGGATTTCACATCTGAAGAAGTTGTAATAACTAGGAAGACGCGGGATGCGCGTTGTGAGATGAGCTCAGAAGTATGGAAATCTAGAATGAGAAATATTCTGTCAGCTCAATTGACATCTACGGACCTTGGATTACTTCAAAAGTTCAGAAACTTCAACTGTAATTTGTTGATATTCATAGTAACCTGCAACCTGTCGCATAAACACTTTGCAAAACTAATTGATTCAAATATTCAATAGAATTTACACTTTTATTGCGTTTTCTTTGATATTTGTTATCCGATTGTTGCAAAAATCTTCGAAAAGGTGTATAATAGTATTGTTCATATTCGATGAAAATATGAGAGCTTTTGAAGAATTCTGGTTTTTCAAGTATTTTTCCTCCGGGTTATTCTTATGAGGATTTTTCAAACTTTCCGATTTTTTACGGAAAAACCTTCAGAACGATTTTCATGAATAACAATCCCAGTCTATTCTGGTATAACAAAATTATGTGGGAAAAAATTCAAGTTGATAGGTATTTTTTTACTGACCTGTATGCCGCGCACAAAATTACAAAAAAACAACATCAAAATCAAGCTCATTTTTTTCGGCATGTAAAATGGAATCTTTGCTACGCTCATCTAATAAGATGAAAGAAAATAAGATTTCATACATAACTATCATCATTGAAATACATTGGAATACGTGTTCATATATTGAGCACACAGCAAATGAAAAACTCATGTGAAATTGGTGGAAGGACCAATAATTTAATATGGCTCCTCCACCAAAAAAAAATTCTTCGAAATTCACGGTGATTTCAAATGAGCACCATGACAATGAATATTCCGAACTAACATCATGAATTTCAGTATAATTCATCCTACATATTCCAATTAATCCATAATGGGCCTATTCAAGTTGGGTCAAGTTGGAACTCACCAAACGATTTTTGGTCAACACTCCATCGTTTTCTCATCGGAACATCCATACAACGTGTTCCTAATTGACGACTTGCAGTCTCCGCCCCCATGACGTCAGAAATCATACCGTGCTATCATATAGTGCTGTTAGAACTGTAGTCCAATTCAAATATACAATCGGGGTATCTTCAAATGACTATACAAATGATATGATCCAACTGGCTGAATGGTAAAGCCACGCCTATTTTTCAGGAGAGAAATATTGGAATTTAATTGAAATAACAGAGTGAACTGAAGAAATAAGAATGGGAAATTGAGGTTATGTAATCCAAAGCGGATACATTTGAAGATTCATTTGGATCACGTTAAAAACTTGAATGTTATACCAGTTATCGACTAACTTGTCATATCGTGTAGGACCTACTGATTGCAACAATGTAGCAAGTATATCTATACAATCAATCCAAAATGATAATGACATACATTTTAAAATGAGTTCAAAAATGATAATCCCAGTACTATAGTCTCCATTGTTAGTTTCTTCACAATATAAATCCCAACTCGATTAAGTAGATTACTACTATTGTTTCTACCAGCAGAGAAATTCCACTTTCACCAACATAACAGACAATATGTTCGTACACGGCTTCCTTGACTCAATGACTATATAACAAGCTCTGGCTCCTTTCTACTAACTATAACGACTGTTCGAGCGGAGAGCTATGATAAACATTGCCTCCAGTTTCGCGGCATGCCGGTTCGAAACGTCCGACCGTCTCGTTTACGGGTGGTTTAGCAGTGATACTCGTACATTTATCAACGGCGTCATGGAGGGCGTGTACTGATATCGCGTTTGTGTGCTTAGCTCAGCTTTTCCACGGCCAGGTTGAATCTATTGAGAGACGTTTTGGATGCGAAATGTTGGCGATGAACGTAAAACCTTCTCATCGTTGCTGACGTTTTGGGGGGCTTGTGGGGAAGGGGGGGGGGAAGTAGTACCGGAGTGAAAAGGGGTTGGGTTTGATTACATTACTCAAGAGTTGCAGTATAGTCTCACGTTTACACTGAATTCGCGTTAGTAAAATGATAGAATGAAATTAAGTTTTAATTGCGTATGTTCTATTAGGGGCAGAAATTTTCCGTCCATTTATTTATGTATGTATATATATATATATATATATATATATATATATATATATATATATATATATATATATATATATATATATATATATATATATATATATATATATATATATATATATATTTCATATTACGGGGCATTCCATGTCAGATCAACAGGATCATTTCCTTGATTATCTCCGATTTTCATGAAACTTGTATATTTGCATATTTGCATTTAGAAGAATCGTGAAAAATTCTGAATTTTCAACGTTCTCAGTTTTCGAGTTATGGTGGGCTCAAAAAACAAATTCAGCTGCGCCCCACTCCACACAAAATGGGATATTTCCTTCAAATGGGGTAGGAATGGGGTATCTAACCTGTGAGCAAGAAGACAACAAGTCTATGAAACAAACCTTAGATTGAAAAAATGTATATTGATTTGATATTCTATAGTTGGTTCCTTTATAATTCATCACATTTCCTGATGTGTATACATTTTCACACAGTTTACATCTCCGAGATCATGAATCCTGCGCCAAATGATCCCGCTGTCGGTGCGCCTTAAAACCCTAATATCCATTCATTCATGAATCGATTCGTATGAAAGCTGTGAACGTTTGAAATATCCAATATAAAAAAATATGAGAAAAAGTATATATATATGAAAAATACGAATTTTTCAAGTCTGAAAAAACTCCGACGTATATTTCTAAAATGCATCATCAGACGAGCTTCAGAGAGAATGTAATTGGACACACTGAAACAAATTGGTGTTCGTTTCTATGTTTTTTTTTACGTTTTTTTGTCGGTTATCCACAGGCCAAACGGCCACAGCTATCAACTCCGAACTTCTTTTCATTATGGTTTCCGATCTAACTTGGATCTGTAAAGTTTTGTGGCATTATCGAGTGATAAATTTCATTCTCATGAATTTAATAAATTTCAAAACGACCCATAAAAATAACACAGCGGACAAAAAAATATATTTTCATTTTCAAAAAAGAATGAAATTTTGCTTGAAGTTGAGTTACTTCATGATACACAATTCTGGAAACTTTCAGCTTGATCGGGTCAGACATTTTGAAGAAAAAATATAGAATGTGCTAAATTGGTACCACTCGAAGTAGTTTTCATCCATTGACACCCAATTGGCGAATGTAGGCAAAAATTTGGCAGAAAAAGTCAACATACTAATACTATCCGCTCGTCTAACAACGTGAATATGGCGTTTTCCTACTAGTTTCAACGATACTTGATAATTGTTACTGTTCATCCGAGTACTGAATCCAATTGAAAATATTTTTAATAATGGAAAATACTTGTTTCCATCGTTTTCTTTCAGGTTATTCATGTTTTAAAAATCATCATCTCAGCGCCATACCAAGTTGTTTAGATTTCATGTAAACTTCTCGTTCGTATCACAACGCGCATCCCACGTTTACCTTGTACATTTCATCTCGGTTATCTCACTATTTCGTTACCCTCTGACATATTCTCCCACTCGGCTCGATAGGCCCACACTGTAGAGTCTGGCTATATATCGACACCACAATGCTCTTATTATAAGGAGGTTTCATGTTCGACGGGTGCTTTGTGAGAGGTATTCACTCATCACAGCGCTGATTTACTCTCGTGAACAAGATCATTACCCCCTCCCTTTCTCCAGCGACATCCTCGTCTACTACGTCACACCATCTTTGTCACCTTGGCATCTTCTCACTCACTCATACTTTCTATTCAATTTACACGATACTGATGAGTTATATTGTATCATTATTATATATATTTTTTTTCTAATAACATCGAAACTTGATACAAAATCATTGTTTCCCAATTGAGGCTATCAAAATAAAATCAATAATTGAATTATATCATTTTACTCAACACAACTTTTGAATTAACCTCATCTCACAATTCACCACTGAAATTTTCACGATCGACTAAATGAGCTATATTTTGATATTTGTTAATATTTTGGGTTACTAGAACGTCCCCGTTGTGTTCCGATCAAATTATTCCGAATTGTTTTCTTTTTTCTTCGAGGAAATTATGATTCCATGTCCAATGATTGACACAAATCTTTTCAGAATATAAATTATTTATACAATACTCTTCTAATTCAGCAATGGGTTAACGATTAGGTTTGTTCACAATCATTCACCAGATTTCTTTCTGTATAATCAAGATGATTTTGATGAAGTTTACAATGCAAAGTGACAATGATGCAATGATACAATAATCCCTCGACAAAGCTCGTAATGTGACTTCTTTCGAAGGGTTCTATGTTCCTTCATTCATTTTGGGTTCAACTATTGTTATCCTGTTGTGAATAAGATGACAAATGAAAAGATTCCTAAATTGAATTGAATTGAATTGATTCACTGTACTGATGTACATTTTCATCCATTTTTATTTAAATCATTTTTTTAAATGATATCCAAAATACTGATGATTCATTGGCGTCGGTGAATGATATATACGATGATTGGATGAGAGTTATTCCATAAGGTGTTTTTGGATGGTGATAATGAGTTGATCGTGGCCTGTTGTCAAGGAACTATCCCAGTATTAACCTGAACGACAGAGGGAAACCCCGAAAAACCCCTGTCAGAAAGGTCAAACATGGCGGAAATCGAACCATGATAAAGACGGTTCAGTGTATTAACCACTCGGCCACTCATCTTACTAGTTCTATATCAACCGACGCAATTATTACTCGCAAAAATTAAAAAGGCTCGTTCGTATCCTAATTTTTCTAGAAATTATTTAACTGCCAAATGAAGATAAACGCACATGTAGAAAGTGAGATGATAGCAGAGCAGCTGGGATTACTCGTTTGAACATTTTAATTCCTCCCTCACGCTATATGCAAATATATAGTCCGGGTGACGTGCAATGTCTACAACGCTTACGCTGTCATCGATTTGAGTGAAAAATTCACCGAGCGGTAAAAAGTTGAAACACATTCTCATTTTATACATTGAGAGATATGTTCTCATCTTTTTAGATCTGGATTTATTCCTCATTATTCTTTCCGAATATTTGTATTTCATTATTATTCATTATTTTTACTGTTGTATCATATTTATTCAAACTGGAAAAATCTACGGATTGAATTATCTCAAATTTTAATTGATGTGAACATTTCAGTATAACAATTTGATAATCGTTCACAAAACTTTGAAATTTCTCAAATGAGATTCGCTTTTTTCTCGTGATTGAGTCGATTGAACAGATTTTTTTTAAATGTACCACTTTATCGACTCCACTTGTGAAAATGATATCAGTGGCGTATCACCGAGTTGATTATACACATGGTCGTAATCCACACCAATCATTAGGAGAGAGAAAATAAGTGGGAAAATGTGGTGAAATGAACACATTTATCAATCAAGTGTAGAGACAAAAATGTATATTTCTGGCAATGTGATCACATTTCAGACACATACCAAGCTGATATACTTTTTTTTTTTTTAATAACATCGAAACTTGATACAAAATCATTGTTCCCCAATTAAGGCTATGGATGAAAAGTAGGATCGTTTGGACGGGGCACCACAAGGGCGATCTTACCACCCCATTACAATATATACAACGTATATATATATATATACACAATAATATACAATATATACAATATATACAATAATATATACAATACTATACACAATATATACAATATATACAATATATACAATATATTACAATATATTACAATATATACAATATATACAATATATTACAATATATTACAATATATACAATATATATAGATATACAACGAAAGATGATCCACGGAAGAAGAAGCTGTACACCAACAGATCAAATTCGTACTATAGAGATTATATACCGGGTTTTATGATCGTTTGTTTTTGTGAGCCGTATTTTTGATTAGCTGTGATACGTTTGTTGTGCTATGATTTCTCAGGTTGATGTTTACGATCAGAGATGTAACCATAACTTTCAGAAGCGTTGAAACTGCAATTGCAAATGCAAATTGAAACTGGAATTTGAAATTGAAAATTGGAATTGCAGCGAGATTGTGTTTTAACTTGAGTTTTCGCACTCAATTAATTTGTTGGTACGACTTTTATCTTCCGTGAATACAATCATGACTTGATGTCACTCTTGCCGGTGAAAACTCATTTTCTAGAACTTTCTGTCGAAGAATCAACGTACGTACGAGAAAGTGCAACCAAACTGATTCTAACTCAATATGCACTCGCTGTCTAGAATTTACCGGTCATATTTTCTCTACTCTTCCACCTCGTTCATTCCACATCTTTTCAGTAAACCTCAGTCATCGTCAGTCATCTCGACTGGTCTTTTCAGAGCTATATTAAAGTTCCTTTCGACAAAATGGTTGATTCCTGAAGAAAAGCCGAGTTCATTAGAAGGCTCGCATGAGATAAACTGAGTAACTAAAGCTAAGAGAGTTCTTCGTACTCTTCTAGAGACCGGAAATTGCGCAGTCGAACGGAACCGGATGTAGTCTCTTCTACGACGTCTTCGTCTTCATCTTCATCATCTTCTCGCCGGCCACATTGGCTCCGTCGATTAGAGTGATTGGAGGTATTTTATATGCGGTTTGACTTAACAAAGGACTCGAGACTTGAAATCATGGTTTGAATTACCTACATATTGATCGATACAATATAAATTGAAAATTGAAGTCAATAATCATCCTACTCGTTGTCATTTTCAAGAAGAAATTACCTTTATTGGTCCCTGACTGAATTATAAAACAGGATAGCAACCAGTATAAAAAATACATAGGAAAATATAGAGAAATAGATTGAAAATATTATATATTGATACATGAAAAGGGAACTGATCGAATGGAAAGAAAGTAAAAACAAAATAGGATTGAATAAAATAATAAGGAGATTGGGTGATTACAAAATTAGAAGTGATATATTGAAACGTTGATTATACAAATGATTTCTTGAAATTCTTACAGAATCTTTAAGTGCTGACACTCCGATTCGATATTTCAAAAAGTTACTTATAAAAAAACGTTTACAAAAGTCACTGAAAAAATTGTCATTTTACTTCGAATTTTGTCTGTGATCATATTATTTCTGAAGTTGTTTCGTACATCGATAGTTTTAGCTGCGGTAGGATCTACTTACGAAAACTGAATATTTGTTGACGATTGGATCTACTTACGAAAACTGAATATTTGTTGACGATTGTTCCTGAAATTATTTTTCAGTTTATTCATTATAAGCCTATATGTAATCAAAGAGATCACATGGTATATTCGACCATTGGTCACTCATTTGGTAGTGCCGCACATCTACATTTTCACCAATCTGTTTTTCATTCAACATTTATAATTGAAACAAACACATGATTATAGAAAACAAATAACAAGAATACATTCAACTCATCGATTAGATAATTATATTCACACATACATAATATTAATTAGATGAGCGTAGCGAAGATTCTATTTCACATGCCGAAAAAAAGGGGCTTGTTTTTTTTTTTTTTTTTTGTAATTTTGTCCGCGGCATACAGGTCGGGAAAAAATACTCATCGACTTGAAAATTTTTCTACATATTTATGTCATACCAGAATAGGCTGGGATTGTTATTCAGAAAAATCAGTTGTAAATTTTTTCTGGAAAACAATCTGGATGAAAGTTTGAAAAATTCTCATAAGAATAACCCGGAGAAAAAATAATTGAAAAACATGAATTTTTCAAAAGCTCTCAAATTTCCACAGAACATTAAAAATACTATTAAACACCTTTTCGAAGATTTTTGCAACAATCGAATGAGGAATAACAAAGAAAACGCAATAAAAGTGTACTTTTTTCACAGAATATTTTTCATTCTAGATTTCCATACTTCTAAGCTCATCTCACAACGCGCATCCCGCGTTTCCCTAGTTATAGAATTGTCTTATCAGTTTGGCGTTCATTGGCTATATTTTGACCAGTTCAGTTATTGTATTTCACAGATCTATGGTAGGTTCATAAGCACATCGGGTAGATATCACAACTTCGCACAACAAACTTAATTGGGCAATTTCCATTTCTTGCTCAACTGAATCTATTCACATCGATTCGGTGGAGTAATTTTCATAATTCGAACGTCTCATTTTCAAATCACAGTTCTTCATCTTTAGAATATGTTTTAATTATTGTTTTAAATAAACGTCTCGAGTACTACTACATCAACGGAGAAAATATACGTGGTTTTTGAGTCGTTATTCGCACTTAATTCAACGCGTCGGTTAAGCGTCAAGTTTCGACTGAAATCTCTCAACAGATCTCTGAGGGTTACATTTCCGAACTCAAAACAAACAACTCGTCGAAAACATTTTCGAATAAAAAGAAAATTCAGTCAACCGGTAATGACATACACTCTTTAAACTTGACGGTGATAAAACTTGAGTTTAATACCTGCTTAAAGTTAATGTTCGATGGAAACGGTATGCGATGTTTTAAAAATCAATTCGTGTTTGTAAGATAGGTCTGTTGTATGGGTTTCCTGTCGCTTGAGAAGCCCGTTTGGCGTAGATTATTCGACGAACATGTCGGATCATTGTACTAACTACATAACGAGTCTGTTCATGCTTGAAGTTCGGCTACCATAAAAAAGTAACCGGGTTATTTTTCACAGCGTTGATATTACTAGGCAAACGCAGCATATGCGTTGTAAGATGAGCGAGATATCTGAATGAGAGTCGTTAAAGTGGTTCTACCCTCGCTACTTTATCGACTCTGGTGCTCTACACACCTTGACGCATATGAAAAATACTTCATTGTCGGGCAAATATTGAATCTAGAATGCATTGAATCTCGGCACCATAATTCTGCCATTATATATATTTCTATATGTTTGATGAATGAAAACGGCTGATTCGAATTGCATACAAAATGGTGAAGATCTGTATCATCTATGTATCCACATTCATGGAGATATTTTATTTCACATATTTTCTTGCCTAGCCTAATCTTATGGGGTTTTTAGAAACTTTGAGATAGTATTTCTCAAAATTGGTTTGACCGATCTATCTCAAGATTATACAGTTATACGTTGAATAAGTTTGTGTGTGCAAAAAAGTTCCATGTCGATCAGTCAAACCGTGCGACCTGTGTAGTGCCCAAAAATAAAAAAGTAAATAAAAAACACACAGACAATTCTCCATAAGAGTGGGATGCAGTCTTAGCTATCGCTCATCCAATAATTTTCAGAATATATTTTCAAGTTTATCTCTCTTTTCACAAGTTGAAATTTTCATTTCTGAATATAAAGCATAGAATTTGAATGGATTGAAGATAGAATGGAGCACACAAATACGCAATTAATAGAGTGTATCTTGACATATGTCAATTATCTGCCTCTTCAGATATTGAACAGTGGGGACAGAATTAATTTCAATACATTCACTCGATTTTAGTCGGATTTCAAAACAATAGAATATGCATAAAATAATATCACTATTCATATGTTTTCCCATCTGATATAATTTGGTGATGAGTTCTGATTTCAAATATTGTTGTTGATAATTCAACCACATCATATGTTTGAATGAATCAACCGTTTTTTTCATCGCACATCAACAAATTAACTCACATTATAAATAACTACATTTTAATTTCATTCTATTTGAAATATCACCTTTCATAAAATTCGCTACTCTGTATATGATAAACGCTCAAGTTTATCTTCATTTTTTACGACATTGGTAGTATACATCTCGCGTGAGATCATGTAAAACAGAATTAACTTTGAATTACACGAGTATATATAGACCGGGCAGACTTAATTAATGTCAGGTTGGCTATAACAACCATCTTGTTAATTGAAAACACAAGTGTGTGCTACCCTTGTTGCCTGTTTGAGCTTGTTCGAATATAAAATGGGTGTTGAAACACTCGAGAAGAAGAGTTTCACCAAATAATTCCCGTCAAGAATAAAGGTTGAGGATTAATAAAAGTACAGTGCTTGTCGAAGAGATTACCACGTGGAGCTGGCGAAGAAAGATAAGGACTGGAGTTTTAGAGAATGTGACAGGTTTCAAATGGCGTTTCGAGGTGACTTTTTCGCGGGGTTCAAGTTTTTAATGTCCGGGAAGAGCAATGACAAGCAAATGGATCACGTGGAGACTCGAAGCAAACTCAGTTTCAAACTCATTTGTAACGTCGAATGAAATATGATCAATCTTTTGCAATCGAAAAATTCGTCACTCGAAATTGACGCAGAAAATATTTGAATTTTTCAGAAGAATAAAATTATTATTATTTTAATATTTTCTATTTCTTTGATGAATATACACATAAATTACAAATTCAACATTCACTTGTGAATTCTCACACAGTCTCATAAGGGCCTAACTGTGGTGTACTAACTGAAATAATTAGATAAAAACTGACTTTCTTCGTACAAATGAAATAAAAAGTCATTACTTGACGTGTTTTAAATATAGAATAGAATACAATAATATAATAATGATCGCTCTCCGAAGATTTTATCTGTGTTCTCATTTATGTATTTATAATTTCTCTTAACTACAATAGAACACATATTTCATCTTCAAGAATTGATACGTATGTTTGGTGCAAAAATTTTAATTGATTATAAATCAAATAAAAAATGTTTCCTGCTAACTGTTTGGATTGAAAAATGTAACGAATGGATGGGTTCACACCTTGAACTCGACGTGATTGGATAGCAGTAATTTGATCCACAGTGAACAAGACTCCGCATGTAATCAAAATACGGTCGTTGTTTGAGCCAAGACGGTGGTGCTTGTTGTTAGAAGGTGGGTTGATACTCCATCCAACCAATCACAACCGGTATTGGGAAGTGTGGAAAGAGAGTTGAAGATAGAGAGGGAGAAAAAAAGAGAGGAAGCTCTAGAGTTTCATTGAATTTTGTTCGATTGATCTTCGAATAGAAACCTCATCAGAACTGTTGATAGCATGATCCCCCCCCTCTTCCCCTATCTTTTGTTCTGGTGAAGCGTTATGAGTGAGGGGAGGGGAAAGGTGAACTAAATTATAGTTGTGTAAATACCCTAATAATGGTGGGTATTGTGACATCAACATTCATTAGGAAGTATTGGGAGGAATCTCATTCACACAAATCTTCAGTCTCAGTCACAAGGGCTTCACAAGTGAGATTCGAAAATCGCAATGATATATGGAATTATCATACAGTTTTCCCCATTCCATCCATTCGATATTACAGGATGAATTAATTCATATCCACACTCACACACAATATATATATATATATATATATATATATATATATATATATATATATATATATATATATATATATATATATATATATATACATATATATATATATATATATATATATATATATATATATATATATATATATATATATATATATATATATATATACATGTTGTTGTTTAAACAACAATGTTTACACAACATTATTTGTTGTTTGATGAATACTTATTTTTCCTCCTCATTTCCTCCTCATTTCCGCTCATTGTCATTTTCTTCTCATTCGAGAGTCAATGTGATTGAAGAATCTTATTTGTTTAGTTTCAGATACAATTTTCAATTCTGATAATAACAAGTGTTTTGTTATAATAATAAATGTTGAATAAAAAAATAAGAGAAAAAAAATGTATATATATATATATATATATATATTATATATATATATATATATATATATATATATATATATATATATATATATATTGCGTAATATATGTAGTATATATGTATTGAGTAGCTAAACAGTGAGAAACACGCATCTGATGATAGAGTAGAATTAGAAGGTTTATTAGAAATAATAGAATCTGCTTCAGGAAAGTTATTTATCAGATAAATATTCCGAGAGGCCAAATATCAATGATCAGGAACTCGAACAGATGAGAGCACATTCTGTTTGATTCCTCATTAGGCTCTGACGTAGCACAATTAAAATGGCTCGATTAATAAGTCTTGTTTAAGTTCATGTTAACTAGCGATATTTTGTACATTATATTTCAGTTCGATGTTATAATACTCCCTCTAGCTCTCTTTCTCTCCTCTCTTTCTCTCTCTTCTCCTCTCTTCATCTCCCTCTGTATGGATTTTTTCCTCCCATATATATATATATTTATATATATATATATATATATATATATATATATATATATATATATATATATATATATATATATAAATATATATATATATATATATAAATATATACATATATATATATATATATATATATATATATATAAATATATTTATAAATATAAATATTTATATATATATATATATATATATATATATATATATATATATATATATATTTAAATATATATATATATATATATATATATATATATATGTGTGTTAATTTCATTATATAAATGTGACCGAATCATTTCGAATCAACAATGATGCTCCTTGTCTCCCAACCTTATTGAGTTGGTGAGCCCGACAAAAATGTAGAATATTATTCCATTCAATTCGAAGTTTATCATTTTTCCAGTTCTCATTCCTTTTGTGACTTAACGAAGTTGAGGTTGTTAGTTCAAATAATAGAACTGTGATTGTCTCAGCAATTACGTCCTGGTGAAATGTTATTTCCAAGTCTTTATGCACCAAAACAGTCGTTATTACATAGTTAGCAAGACCATTTAACCTGGCCAAAAGCAGCACTAACAAGCTAACGAGTCGACAAACTTCCAACCAGGTCGTTAGATATGTTCAACTTCTTGCCGTCTCTGTTTTAGTTTTCACTATTCACTTATGTAGAAAAGCTCATCCAGGTCTCAGGCGAATCTCCACCGCTATGAACATTTAAGTTGTTGAAAATTGTGTATATAATATATTATCGAAAAATACTCGGTTATTGCGGAAAACACTCTCAACCCTGATCAGATTCAACTGTAGTCTACCTTCAGTTTAAGTTAGGTTTACCCTGATTACCCTCAGTTATTTATTCATTCATTTTATTTATTTTCATTTTCGTCAAAGTGGATTACAATTTAAAATATAACATTTTTGATTTAATCATATGGATAGTCGAGGATGAAATATAAGATAATATATCACACACAACAAACAAACAAGAAAATATACATGAATTGAAATAAATGGTAGATGTTTTTTTTATAAATACCCAGCAACTACCAAGTCAAGAAACGGAATGAGACAAGTATAACAATAAATCCACTATGAAAAGTACATTGATATTAAAATCAGAAGGTTATATGCGTAATTGAAAGCAAAAATCAAAAATTGAAAGTTAGAAGTTAAAAGTCGAAGAGTTAAAAAGTTGGCCAACTATACCTGATTCAGGAGAGTTGATTTGATCGACAATAATAACTGAACAACTCATTTCAAATTGTAGGACCTATATATACTTAACCGGAAAGATTAACGGAAATTATCTGATGGATAAGTACAAATACGAACATATTTGTACCAATTGTGAAACAACTGATGCAATCCACAAGAGTCAATCGGATTCGATTCATCTAAATATCAGTTTCTTGATGATAACTCTCAAATTGTGAGATATCGAAATTCTGATACGCGAGCAACACAGATAATAAAAATAGGTTCAAGATGATAAGTTATAACAATTCAAGTCATGTCGCATAGCTATCCAGCGTATAGGCCGACAGTTATGATACATATCTGTTTTTTAGCTATATACGATTGCCAGCTAGGCGACATGACTTAAATAGTGATGAATTATAAAATCTTGAATTAATCATAATCAGACGAGCCTTTCCGAGGATTCAATTTGACATACTTAAAAAAATTGGTGTTCGTTTTTTTTTTTTTTTTTTTGTCGGTTCTCCACAGGTCAAACGACTACAGTTATCAATCTAAAACTTTTTTCCATCATGGTTCTTCATCTAGCTCAGATCTGTAAAGTTTTGTGGCATTATCGAGTGGTAACTTTTATTTTTATGAATTTTAGAAATTTCAAAAATACCCATTAGAATAACACGACGGAAAAAAAATTGAACAATTTTTATTTTCAAAAGAATTGAAAGTTTGTGTGAAGTTGAATAACATCTTGATACACATTTCTGGAAATTCTCAGCTCGATCGAGTCAGTCATTTTGAAGAAAAAACATGAAATGTGCTAATTTGGTACCACTCGAAGCCGTTTTCACCCATTTATAACTAAAATGTTACCCAATTGGCGAATTTAGGCAAAAATTTGGCAATGAAGTCGACATACTATTACTTAACGCTCGTCTAACAACGCGTATATAGCGTTTTCCTAGTGGTACCACAATCTAACGAGCAAAATCGGCCTTTGAAGTGTTTCATTCTCTTTTTAATCAACCCTTTCCTTCAAGTCTGCATCACTGAATTGAATAATTGACGAGTATAGACTAAGTAACTGGAAGAGGGATTTTCAATTCTTTGAAATGAACGATAATACATAAAACATGAACTATAGTTCGGACTATTTGATACGATGAAGTGAAAAGGATTTTCCCCTCAAAGTTGGTGCCTTTCTCTTTGATCTTTTGTAGAGCTATCTTTTGTTATTCCTTTGTTGCAATGTAAACAGTTTGTCGAAACATTGGACGTGGATATTGTTGTATACACACTTGAGCAGTTAGTGTTTGATACTTCACTATTACCTGTCCACGATTTGATTAATAATTATATATAATTGAAGTATATATAAACAATTAAACATGATTAATCAACATTAGTCGTGCTGAGTTTTAATTTGTTAATTCAGTACCCACCTCAATGTTTGGATATACTTTGTTTAATTAATTGATTTAGTTAAATGGACTGTGTAGCGAGTTTCCGTGTTTCACATGCTTTTGTGGTTTGCGTATAGATAGACCCATGACTTGTGTGCGAACAAATCGGAGGGAAGTTTGAACATTTTCATCTTGGAATATTCGTTTGATATTGTGAAATAAACGGAACCACTTTTCAGAGTGAGTGGCTCTCTCTCAATATTCCACTGATTTTTGCTGATGAATAATTTTTGCTGATGATTGCTTAATGATTATGATGATTATTCTTAAATATTGTATCATTTGATTATCATTTTGTATCATTTTCAACTATCGACTCGTACGAAATTTTAGATGGATCAAAATACGAAATACGAATATCAGTGAGTTGTCAAAATTTTCTAATTTCTCTCTCAAAAAATGTTCTGAAATTTGTTCACGAGATTCATGATACAAATGAATCTGGTATAATAAAAGCGATGGATAAAATGCTGACGAATATTGATATTTTCGGAGTAACGAAATGGAAATTCCAACAATACGATTCCGAGTAACATTTTGATTATGTGAATTGTTCTATCAAATTATATTATGTTTGTCAAATGTTCAGGTATTTCATATTTTA
Organism: Brachyptera risi; assembly: GCA_964007535.1. Classification (NCBI taxonomy): domain Eukaryota; kingdom Metazoa; phylum Arthropoda; class Insecta; order Plecoptera; family Taeniopterygidae; genus Brachyptera; species Brachyptera risi. Next base: position 49,154,267 of record OZ023328.1, read on the forward strand.
ATGATATATTTCATTTTTCACGTTAATTAGCAATCACCAAATTATTTGGACAGATTTTTCTCACTTCTGAGATGAAGGATGTTGATGTTGACTTCCTCGAATCCTGCAACTCCTGCAAATCCTGCAACTCATGTAACTCCTGCAACTCCTGTAACTCCTGCAACTCCTGTAACTCCTGAAACTCCTTCAACTCCTGCAGCTCCTGCAACTCCTGCAACTCCTGTAACTCCTGAAACTCCTTCAACTCCTGCAACTCCTGCAACTGCAACTCCTGCAACTCCTGCAACTCCTGCAACTCCTTCAACTCCTGCAACTCCTGCAACTCCTGCAACTCCTGTAACTCCTGCAACTCCTGCAACTCCTGCAACTCCTGCAATTCCTGAAACTCCTGCAACTCCTGTAACTCCTGCAACTCCTTCAACTCCTGCAACTCCTGCAACTCCTTCAACTCCTGCAACTCCTTCAACTCCTGCAACTCCTGCCACTCCTGCCACTCGTTCAACTCCTGCCACTCCTTCAACTCCTGCAACTCCTGCAACTCCTGCAACTCCTGCAACTCCTTCAACTCCTGCAACTCCTGCAACTCCTGCAACTCCTGCAACTCCTGCAACTCCTGCAACTCCTGCAACTCCTTCAACTCGTGTCGTCAATCATCGGGTCATTCATCGGGACAGAAGAGCCCGCTCGTTGAAGAAAAATAGCTGCCATTTGATTAGTAGTTAAAGGAGATCCCAGATATAATATTGAAGACAATAACGTGTAGGGCCTACTTTGTTCTGAGCGCATCACTTTTTAGCTCTGTCATGTGACTTTTGACGTCATAATGAAGAAGCCGTTTTCGTGATAAAATTTTGTATCAAAATAATGGATATCAACGAATGAACTGTTCTCAATGAGTGTTGTAATTAAATTACGATTCTAGAGGAGTTGATATATTTCTAAGCACCTTGTTTTTCATGTATTATCCCTAACTAGGCGATGGAATTAGAATATTTTCTTCATTAACGGATTCAGAATATTGAAAATATTATCATACAACAAAATCGAATCAACATAGCGATTTCATATATTTTCCATGCTCACACCTGAAGATTAAATTACTTGGAATTCAATTCCTGTACATAAACATCATCCAGAGTCCACTCCAAATAATGTTCTGGATTTCAAAGGAATTGAAGATATGGCTTGTCTGGACTTCATGGCACAATTGACGACTCGAAATAGGCGTGGCTTCACCAGTCAGCCAGTTGGATCATATCATTTGTAGTCATTTCAAGACACCCCGATTGGATATCTGAATTTGACCACAGTTCGAACAGCCTATTGATTGGACGGTATGATTTAAGACGTCATGGGGGCGGAGACTGCTAGTTGTCAATTCAGATGATGATTAACCACAGACTCTATATGTACTCAACATTGAATAAATTGTAATATTTATTCTAATGAGCCTATGTTTTTTTAGAAATTCAAAAATGTTGAATGAAGATCATTATTTTTTACACAAATATGCCTTGATTTCTGTAAGAATTACTCATTGTTGAAACCAGGGCAACGCTACTTCATCATGATCCCAACCGATAATCAGTGAGTTGGGCAATAATCATCTGATCGACTTGTTTTCACCCTCTATTACGTATACGTATTATTCTCGTGATAGTTAGCTGCTCAATAGTTGACCATCAGTTGATTGTGAATTATCTCAACTTGAGAAATGAAAGTGAAGTTATTCAAAAACTCTCTTTCTAACTGAATAAGGTCCGGTATTACCAAGTCCATTAAGCAGTTATCTGAGAGTTGGTGGAAACAAATATTATATATACGTATTATTCTCGTGATAGTTAGCTGCTCAATAGTTGACCATCAGTTGATTGTGAATTATCCCAACTTGAGAAATGAAAGTGAAGTTATCTCCAAAAACTCTCTTTCTAACTGAATAAGGTCCGGTATTACCAAGTCCAGTAAGCAGTTATCTGAGAGTTGGTGGAAACAAATATCACAGGTAACCATGGTGATAACAACTTTTATCTGTCAGTTCACGTTGGTAATACCGGGCCCTGAGTTGTATAATTGGAAGGCTGAGGAATTCAAAATTCAAACTTCATTGTTCTGAATCTAAATTGTCATTTTCGAAATAATAATCGAATATTTGTTTTCATTTTTAACACCAAAGTTTGAGAAAATTTCAAGTATACCACTCGACGATTTCCACGAGCACATATTTCGAATAACATGCAAACGCGCATACGATACATATTTAAAATTCTTCTTGGCACTTTGTTGGTACGCCATTATCGGTTATCGGTTCTCACCACTGCGAGGCAAGTTTTCACAGAACTAGTGTACCCATCTGGAAGGACCGAAAGAAAATACTATGAAAATTGAAATATATTCCACAGTATAGACATTATTTCCATACATTTCACCAATTACAATCTCAAAACTAGTATGACTGAGTGAATATACATTCAATATACATTGTTCACACTTCGATTGAATTTTCTGATTGTTGAAAAATGCAGAATATGCATAGTTATGTGAGAAATTGATAAATAAAACATGGTATGTATCTGAATAACTTGGTATGCTTTCCACAAGACTTATTGAATATGTTTGTTATTGTTACCTTACGGAGTGTATACAAAAAAGCAAAATAACTATCTTTTCTCGCCAGGGGGGCTAGCCTCGACTGGCCGTGAATATGGACACATTCACGTGCTTGTATTCACGTGTGAATGTCGTCGAGGCTAAGCCCCCAGGTCGGTCTTGTGGTTATCTCAAAATTATCATGAAAACTCTACGAATATCCACTTAACTGATTACATTTACGAGTATTGACTTATTTTGCGATATTACTTCAACAATAACTACAGAACCCTCGAAGATCCTTCCATAACCACCAGAGCGCGTAATATAGGTGTTTATTATATCCCTCATTATAAAAATAAGCAGGAGAAAAGAAAATTGAACTATGTAATTCCTGAACTTTCTAACAATATACCCATCTCCCTTAGAAATCTGAGTTACTAACGTAATGTCGAAAAAAAATCGAAAACTTCCCTCATCAATAATATAAATCGTATATAAAACTATTTTAGGGGGGAACTGATATTTTTTCTCTCTTTTCCTAATTATTTTCCAAATTCTTTCATTTTAATACTCACTCTGTTGTTGTTATTTGAATATAGTGAGAGATGAATATATCATATCACATACCATAATATTATGATATCATATGTATATTATACATATATAGATAGATAGATATATATATATTTTGTCTAACTAAAACTATTTAGCACTTACTTTTATCCTCCTAATAGTCACAATGTATTAACCTTTATTTTGGTACATCCACAGTTGAGTCACCTTTGGTGGTTTTGTGGGAACTTTGAAGACTTCATTTTGCTGTGTATTTATATTTTGTATACATTTGTATTACCTCATTTAGTTAATTTTTTCCTAATACCAATAAAATGAACTTGAACTTGAACCGATTGCTGCCAAATCATCTCTAGGGTTCAATATTGGAATTACGGTACTCTTGCCGTCACATACAATATTTCAATACAGCATTGAGGTTTCAATTTGAACTGAAACTACGCGTAATCAACCGATATTTTTTTCAAGAACTATGCGTAGAGTGCGTAAAAAGATTGCCTTCAAGTCTAGTACCTATTTATCAGTATGTTTTTCTTCAGGATGCATTCTAATGTGGATCGGTCGACCACCTAATGCGACCGCAACGTATAATGTTCATAGAAAAAGTTCCGTGTGGATCGGTGTACCTAGAAGCATGTGGCGTGGAGCGCACACAAAATGAAATAAACAAAAATGAAGGAACAAACACTCGATTTGGACTGAATTTATGGTTTCGCTATCACTGTTCTAGATATCTGATAAATTATAAAGATTGATTCGGCAAAAACCGAACATATTCGGGGTAAAATTTAGATTATCAGTCTTTCTCTCTTTTTCTCTCTTTCTATCCATTCCTCTCTCCATCTTTCTCTCTCTCTCTTACTCTTTCTATCCTTCTCTTCTTCTCTCTCATTCTCTCTTGCTATCATTCTCTCTCTCTCTCTCTTTTTCTCTCTTTCTTGATAGCATTCTCTTTCTCTCAGTTTCTTCCATTTATCCACGTCCACGAGTACGGCCTCATTTTTAATAGGAATACATTCATATATCCCGGTTCTCCTTTTCCTACCTTCAATTTCCAGAGACGTTTTCTACGAAGAGAGACACCCTTCTAGCTCCACACAGTTCAAGAACCGTCTATTTACTGCTGTCACTTCCAAGTCTTGGCCTATTCCACTATCATATTAATATCAAAGCGAGAGAGAGAGAGAGAGAGAGAGAGAGAGAGGGCATGAGAGAGTGACCATACGACCGTATGTCTTGTGACGTCATCTATCACCAACAGTCAGAGGTTTCGAGCCGGACCGGACGAAACGCTGACAAGTCAAAGAAATCAGTTGACATTGTTTCTGACAGGTCGTTGATGTCGAGTTACGCATCAACGGGGTGGGTTTCGGTGGCAGGAAGCGGGTTGGGGGTGACATGCTGTTAGATTGCATGTTGATAGGGTTGAATTGTTTTACTAAATATTGAGATCTTGTCGGAGAGAGGTGGAAAAGTTGGATGGATGTGTATACCTGTCATATTTTTTTGTGAGTTATAGATTTTTGTGAGAATACACTTTGCTATTCGATTTCGATTTGTTGACTGTATTAGACCTGATAACTAATCCTTGACAGAACATACGTGTTATCAGCTGTTTATTTAATGTATGCCATTCAGAATTTCATGGAATAAACTATCAAGTTGTACAACTTTCGATGTCACATATTTGTTTTTTCAGTTATTTTGAAAACGTGTGTTTATCATCAACACTGCCAAACTTTGAATACCAATTTCCGTAACCAAATCAATCCAGAGTAATTTCTCCACTTTTTTTTGTGACGCTTGATAAAAAATTCCATGGAAAGTATAATCATTAAATAATGAATATACTTGTTTGATAATTCAATTTGTGACTGTAATGATGATTGATTAT